>OX377620.1:180291703-180347276 GCA_947397865.1 Polietes domitor | reverse complement strand
CCAGCCTAATCTCTACATGTTAATCTGAAAAACCTTCTAAAATGGCCGCTCCAGACCATGTGTGGAAGTGATATTTTCCCTGTAGACCAATGATTATGATTGTATAAACCACTTTTTGCCACAGTTCAGTATCATATTTTGATATGGGATATATTGTAGATATTAAAGGAATATTTTACATGTTTATTAGGGTGTCCCAGTTTATAAGGGTGGACAAATTCGAATTGCGAAACTACTATTTCTATAGCTGAAATAATAAATATTATTTCAATCGGATAACGACTTGAAGATCGTTAAAATTACTGAGGAAGTTATTTCTTTTGTTTTCTCAGCAACTGGCTACATCTGTGTTATAAATACACTTTTTTACTTCTGTGTATTTTAAATAAGTTTTTGGGACACCCAAATGTACATTCTCAGGCATAAAAATAGTACCAACTAAACGAATAAAGCTAGAATGATGAAATTCGAAATAAAGAGATTTTAGATAGTCCTACTATTGATGGGGTAAAATTGGAAAAAGGGGATAAAAATGGTACCAAACAAATGGCTACAGCTAGAATCATGGAATTCGACGTATACATCCGTTTGGCTCCAAAGGCACGCAAAATAAAAAGATTTTTCCAAATTCGTACTTTTACGGCAAAAATTGGTTTAATCATGAAGTTAAGTTATTTTGCACTATGGATTTTCAAAATTTGTACTTTTGGAATTAGAATAGAATGGAAATACAACCAACTGTAGCACCCACTGCCTACCAATATTTATGGTATTTAAGCTTTTTTGAAAATATAAAAATATTTATTTTTTGAAATCACTTGAAGTATTATTTCTATATATAGTGTAAACGTAGTGGTAGCCTGATCTTATAAGCGTGGCTTGAAATAATAAAAAATATTGCATTTGTATTATATTTATTATATTCATTTATAAAATTATGTTTTCAATATTTGTATTTGTTTTGGTTTGGCTATATTAAAAAAAATTATTTTCCTGCATCTGTGGAATGCAATCCATGGTGGAGGGTATATAAAGTTCGGCCCGGCCGAACTTAACACTGTTTTTACTTGTTAAATATAATTTTTTATTTACTTAAACCAATTAATAAAGAGATTAGGTAGTGGCTGGTCCACCCTGGCGTATGATTGTTGTTCAAACAAATACTCTCAGCAGACAATCATACGCCACCCTGGACTGTTGTCATGACTTCATATTCTTTACCCAGAGACACAATGTAAATATTGTAAGGTAATCTTTCATTACATTGTTTGCATAAATATGGATGTAGGTTGTTTGAACAATACTTTAATTACATTTCTTCTCAAAAAATAACAAATTTCAAGCAAATAAACAAAATTAGATTTGATTGCTGCGAGCTTTGTTTGGATGTTGTTATGGCAAAAGAAAACAACAGCTTTAATATACTTTGGTCAACTAAGGACAGCAGCCTCAATTATTTGGCAGACAGTAAAGCTGAAACATATGCAAACAGGATGTTAAGTCTGCCAAGTATCCTTCGCAGTGAAAGTCGCAGTAGATGTCAAAGGCAGACGTTGTTGTTACATATCTTAAAATATAAAATTACCTTTGGATTTGTTTTCATCATATTTCCACAAATAATTGTTTGAAATCTGGTAATTGCTTTTGCGAGAATAGTAAGAATACTGAGAATGTTGTTTGTATGCCTTCATTTTTATTTAATTCCTAAGCAAATATAGGCTGAATTAAAAGAAAAATTTAAAAAAATATGGCCATGGTTACAGATTTGAGTAAACTTTTCATTTAATTAATATTACGGCGTGTATTACCTTTGTTAAGGTAATGTTCAAAAATATATTGGGGTGAGTATGATATGCCAAGGTTTCTCAGTAATCTTGTAATTAAAGGTAAATATAATTAATTAACTTTACCGGGAAATTTTCAATTTTAATCTCTCCGCGAAGGCTTAAAATCTTTTGTTTTCAATTTGTAAGAAGGGCTACAGAAAACCAGGGCTGTTATCTGGAAAATCATAAACGAAGTGAAAGGAGAGTTTGATTTAATGAAATTCCGTCAAAATCAGGAATTGATGAATCGCTTTGAATGCTTGGATGGACAACAGCAAATGAATTAGGACAATAGCGCCAAACAACAAGGACAACTAATCACAGCGCCTTCTCTATCACAAGCCAATCAATGGGATAGGCAGTAGGACATGTACATTAGGATGGGTCACGAAAATAAATTACAGCTCATCCCCCAGAAATGAAGATGGAATTGTTTAATGATGATCTGCAAAAAATTTCGTCGCTGGGTCAAGCGGTCTGTGAGCTAAGCGCTCCTTAAAACACCTCTAAAAATCACGTTTTTCCTACGTAAGATCTTTTATGTTACATTTTTGTCCAATTTTTTTATGAATTAATAGGCCCTTGGTTAACTCATGTCTTGGTTAACTCATTTGTCGTATTATTGGGCGTTTAGATCGATTTGTTGTGGTTTTTCAAAGTGACTGCTAAAAACTCATATTTCTTGGTAATATTTTGGAAAATATGTTATGAAAAGTAAACAGAAGGAATCAATACCTTTCGAACGATGCCTAAATGATGAATATCGGACGAAAAGTGACGTCACTGACTTCATTTTTGTGAAATAATTTAATAAAGGAGATGGTTTTTCAGAGCTAAAATTTACAAACTCTTTTTACAAAAATGAGCACTGCGGCGTCAATTTTCTTCCGATGTTCATCATTTAGGCATCATTCGAAAGTTATTGACGGCAGCCTTTTATTTTTTTTATAAAATACGAATAAGTTTTCACTTGTCACTATGAAAAAACGAACAAAATTGTTATAAACGTCCAATAATTCGACCAATAAGTTACTCTAAGACAAGAATCGTAATTTATATTTAAAGCGCTTCCAAGGGTCTATTAATTCAGAAAAAAATTGACAAAAATGACACGGGAAAAACTTGCTTTTTGGAGGTGTTTTCAGAAGCGTTTAGCTCACAGATGGCTCGAACCAGTGACGAAATATTTTGCAGATGATCATTAAACAATCCCTGCTTTATTTTCGTGGGGTGTCTGGAAATTGTTTTTCCATTTGTATGTAAATCGACCCAGCCTAATGTACATATACTAGTACGCAGAGATTTACTTATACAGTCCTGCCCTTAGTGAAAGAGTGATAAAGCCATTAACAAAAGCTCAACTCATGCCTTCCTCATGTATAGTGAGAGAGCCACACAAAATACTTTCCCCTTAAAAGCCGCATTAAAGAGCAGTCTAGCAGTTGATAAACACTGTGTCTGGCTGGTGGTTTATTAAATTTCCGTTTCCTGTCCATCAAAGGCAGCATGACGAGGACGATTGCTTTTGGTTGAGTTAGGGAAGGGATGATGAAGAAAAGAAACGATGCCAGTAACTGGTAGACATGACAATGAAGGCATTTACAATTTACATAGCATTAGTGGGTAATAAGAGAAATGAGATATTTTTTGGGGGAGTTTTTGGAAGAATTTAAAACCAGAAAGTACGTTCCTACATATTAGTGTACATGTTTTCTTGTGTATAATGAATATGGTATCTATGACTTCTCCTAATGTTGTATCTATCCTTAAGAAATATCATTATATATGTAATCGAAGGCGATGAAGTTGATGTTGATGATGGCTCAATTTCTGTTGTTGGATTTCCAAGTATTTTTTTATCTTGATTTAATTGGACAATGTTCGGTCAAGCTGCAGTTCATTTATTTCTCTGATTTCCTAAATACCCCGAAAAAACACAAAGAAAATATTAAATTTCAGCTCATTAGCCCTGTAGCTGGAAATTGAAGAAGATATTTGATGGGGAGGGATGACACTAAAGGCCAGCAGGGTTGGCCAAACAATTGTTGACTTCAGTTGAGTGGTTGATGCTACAACTCAGCAAATTTCGTTTTAATTGGGTCTGAAAGTAGTTGAGTACCTCGGACATTTCATCGTCATATAAATATATTTGCATTGAACAGCTTTATTGTGGAAGAAAATGTTAAATTAAATTTCCATTATGGTACTGTATATATATTCATCTCAATTTTGTTCCAGCACCATGCATCCATCATCTTTCATCATTGTCAGGTAGTAATATGCGATTGTGTACTTGCTCTTATAATAAAAGCATGTGTTCCTTTACAAGATACATGGCTGTGTGACTATATAAATATTTCATAACATTGTGGATGTGGTATCTGGCATGCACCAATACCTTTGTCAGTGTTATCATCGTCATCCATAAATGATATATTTTCTATGAAAACATCACGGAAGCGAATATTTGCAAATGTGGGATGACAATGCTAATACATATTGTTATTTTATATTCTCACACACATATCAACCACCACGAACACTCGTACGCAGATAAGTAAAGTCAACGGAAAGTTAACACAGAAAATATTAAATCTTTAAATAAATAAACATAAGTTTCCATTCCATGTATGTGTGTGACTGAGCTCAGTATCCTAATACCTGCATATGTTTCGCTTCCTTCCTGCATGGCATAAATATATAAGCTAAGGTATTTTGCATATGACTTCAAAGTGTGTGAGTGTGAGATTGTCTACTCTGGTCGGTTACCTGTTTTGTTTGAGCTTATATGCGAATAAGGTTTTTTTCTTCGCCCTCCTTTATGTACGTATATTTTTCGTACATCTACAGACAAACATTTAAATAAATGTCTTTGTATATTTATTATAACTCTGTTCCGGTGGAACTAAAGAAATTAGCTATTGTTTCTGTTTTTTTGTAGAGAGGGAAAGGAAGCGGAAAATTGTCACGGCTTAAAAATAGATCAAGAAGGAAGTGTGAAAAAAGCGCATTAAATAATATGTTAAAGTAATGCCTGCAGTCATAAGATTATAATATCATATGAGCATTAGGCTGGGTCGCCGTCCATACAAATGGAAAAACAAATTCCAGTCACCCCACGAAAATAAAGTTTGGATTGTTTAATGATGATTTGCAAAATATTTCGTTCCTAGATCAAACCTAGATCTGTGAGCTAAACGCTCCTGAAAATAACCCTAAAAATCATGTTTTTCTGGTGTAATTTTTCTTTTGTTAAATTTTTTCCCAATTTGTTTTTCCGGAAATAATATACCCTTGAATGCACTTTAAATAAAAATCGTAATTCTTGTCTTAAAGTAACTGATTCGTCGAACTATTGGACGTTTATAGTAGTTTTTTTGTGGAATTTCACAATGACTACTGAAAACTTTTTCGTATTTGGTGGTAGTATTTTATAAAAAAAAAATATATAATAATAATAATAATAAATAATAAATATTCCAATTAAAGTCATTTCGGATAAACCATCTAATAAAAGTTGGTTTAACCAGACATGCAAGACTGCTGTCAGATCCAAAGAGGAAGCGTTCAGGAAATGACGTTTAAATAAAAATGCCACCACTGATCTGCTACAAAAGCAGACAAGAACCATATGTGCCAGGGTACTTAGACGTGAAAAGTTTCTATACGAATAACGTCTTCGTGCCAAAGTTCTTGCTTCTCCCAGGGGAAGTAAGAGCTTTTGGTCATTTGTGAGAAGAGTAAAGGATAACTCCTCATCTATCCCAATTCTTGTTAAAGATGACCTGATATTCACTAACCCGGTTGACAAAACTAACCTATTGGCTGAAATGTTTGCAAGGAATTCATCCTTGCCGGAAAGCAATCAACCACTCCCCGTGATCGAAAATGTATCAAGTTCCATGCCTCAGATATTTTTTCAAACACGTGGAGTCAAAAGGGTTCTCGCAAATTTCGACGTAAATAAATCTGCAGGCCCGGATGGCATTTCAGCACTTGTCCTATGTAAGTGCTCTTCGACACTTGCCCGTCCCTTTCGTTATCTCACAAGCGATTCACTGATCCAACGGTGTCGTCGATTTTAATGAACGGTGTAGATATTGAGTAATCAGATGCTCTCGTTGTTCTTGGCATAAAAATACAACGTGATGTTCGTTGGACAAAACATGTATTTGATGTGTCGAAAGATGCCTTCAAATGTTAAGGCTTTTTAAAAAGATGTAAGAAATATTTCACACCCTCTGATCTTCTCAATATCTACACTACCTACATCAGACCAAAGATGGAATACAACTCCCATATATATGGTCGGGTGCTCCAGCTTCATCACTGGAACTACTTGACCGTGATGGTCATGGTGTTGATAGGTGACGGTAGGATATCCAATTCTATTGTCTCCCTTGAACACCGTCGTAATGTTGGTTGTGTGTCATTGTTCTATCGATACTTTCAATGTGTTTGTTCTTCGAAAATTCGTGATCTTATACCGCCCGTGAGAACGTTCGGTAGAGATACGCGACTCTCCAGGAACGCTCACCCATTTGTTGTCGATTGGACAACCGGCCGCACTACACATAACAGAATAAATTCGTTCTTCGCCCGTACTATCCTTATGTGGAATCGACTTCCGACAAAAATCTTTCCCTCCAATTACGACATTAAGAGATTCAAAACAGATGTCAACAGACACTACTCCCTCTTTCCTCCTTCCAATACCTGATCTTCCTTCTACCAACGCAATGCACTGCATTTATAGGGGACATCCCCTGAGTGTTGGTTCAGTGAAAAAAATACCTGCAGTCAATACCTTTCGAATGATGCCTAAATGATGAACATCGGAATGAAATTGACGCCAGAGCGCTCATTTTTGTAAAAGTGTTTGAACACTTTGGCTCTGAAAACCAGCATTACATTATTTCACAAAAATGGAGCCAGTGACGTCATTTTTCGTCCGTTGTTCATCATTTAGGCAGCATTCGAAAGGTATTGATTCTTCCTATTTGTTTTTCATTACACCTCTTACAAAATTGTGTCTTGCAAACCCGCAAAAAATCAATATAAACGCTCAATAATTCTACCAATGAGTTTTTCTAATAAAGAGTGATTTTTTTGAGGTTAGGATTTTCATGCGTTAGTATTTGACAGATCACGTGGGATTTCAGACATGGTGTCAAAGAGAAAGATGCTCAGTATGCTTTGACATTTCATCATGAATAGACTTACTAACGAGCAACGCTTGCAAATCATTGAATTTTATTATCAAAATGCGTGCTCTGTTAAGAAAGTTCAGAAAGAAAGAAATTGTGTTCAGCGACGAAGCTCATTTTTGGCTCAATGGGTACGTAAATAGGCAGAATTGTCGATTTTGGAGTGAATATCAGCCAGAAGCATTGCAAGAGCTACCAATGCATCCAGAAAAAGTCACAGTTTGGTGCGGTTTATGGGCTGGTGGCATCATTGGACCGTACTTCTTCAAAGATGATGCGAATCGTAACGTAACTGTGAATGGTGAGCGCTACCGTGAGATGATATCCAACTTTTTTTTGCCCAAAATGGAAGAACTGAACTTGGTTGACATGTGGTTTCAACAAGATGGCGCTACATGCCACACAGCTCGCGATTCTATGGCCATTTTGAGGGAAAACTTCGGAGAACAATTCATCTCAAGAAATGGACCGGTAAGTTGGCCACCAAGATCATGCGATTTGACGCCTTTAGACTATTTTTTGTGGGGCTACGTCAAGTCTAAAGTCTACAGAAATAAGCCAGCAACTATTCCAGCTTTGGAAGACAACATTTCCGAAGAAATTCGGGCTATTCCGGCCGAAATGCTCGAAAAAGTTGCCCAAAATTGGACTTTCCGAATGGACCACCTAAGACGCAGCCGCGGTCAACATTTAAATGAAATTATCTTCAAAAAGTAAATGTCATGGACCAATCTAACGTTTCAAATAAAGAACCGATGAGATTTTGCAAATTTTATGCGTTTTTTTTTAAAAAAAAGTTATCAAGCTCTTAAAAAATCACCCTTTACAAGATTAAAATTTTTTATTTAAACTGCTTCCAAGGGTCTATTAATTCAGATTTGATTTTTAGATGTATTTTCAGGAGCATTTAGCTCACATATGGCTTGATCCAGTGACGAAATATTTTGTAGATCATCATTAAACAATCCAATCTTTTTTTCTGGGGGGGTGACCGCTGCAATTTAAATCGTGACCCATCCTAATGAGCATATGTCATAAAAATAATATAACAAATATTGAATATCAACATCAATTGATTAGATTTTTATTGCAGCCAATATAATGGTGTCCTACTTAAAACTTAAATAAAAATAAATAAAAAGAAAGATTCATCAAGTAAATTTTGTAATATAACACTACTCAACAAATTGAAAAAAATTTCATGTACTCCGGATGCGATAATTTTTTCTGTGTAGATAACCTTGACATGAGCTCGAAAAACGCAATAAAAATTTTTTTTTTCGTTTGGTTTTTTTTTTATTATTTTTTTTTTAAATTTTAAAAATTTTTTTTGGTTAATTTGTTTCGTCCGGCATAACTCGGGAACCACTAGCCCGATTTAATTGAATTAAATTTTAAAAAATTTAAAATTACAATTCCCTTAATCTGTTCATATATTGTTTTCCTATACAAGCAACAGTTTCCAAGTTAAAAATGAATATATAAAGGAAAAAACTTATTTTTTGCCTAAAGATTTAATTTTTTTTTTTTTTAAATCCATTAAAAATCCAAAATGAAAAAAAATGTCAAATCTTATTACTTTTACGTAAAGTCACATAACCTATGAGCAAAATGAGACAAAGATCATGAAAATCGATGCACGCGTTTCGCTTTTATTCGCAATTGAGTAAAGGTATGAATTTCAAAAATTTAAAAAAATTTTTTTTGGTTAATTTGTTTCGTCCGGCATAACTCGGGAACCACTAGCCCGATTTAATTGAATTAAATTTTAAAAAATTTAAAATTACAATTCCCTTAATCTGTTCATATATTGTTTTCCTATACAAGCAACAGTTTCCAAGTTAAAAATGAATATATAAAGGAAAAAACTTATTTTTTGCCTAAAGATTTAAATTTTTTTTTTTTTTTTTAAATCCATAAAAAATCCAAAATGAAAAAAAATGTAAAATCTTATTACTTTTACGTAAAGTCACATAACCTATGAGCAAAATGAGACAAAGATCATGAAAATCGATGCACGCGTTTCGCTTTTATTCGCAATTGAGTAAAGGTATGAATTTCAAAAATTTGCTCGACATATGCACAACTTTGTCTATGGTAAGGTTTTTTCTTTTTTTTTGATTCTCAGAATTAACAAAACGGAATAAACAAAGGCTTATTTAATTTTTATGATTGCGTAAGCAAAGTAATAAATGTGCGTGAACAATTAAAAGGAAAAAAGGAAAGGGGACTTTTTTAATTATTTGGATTTTCCGTTGGCTACCTGTATGATTTTTTTACAGAAATGCAACCCACATTTATGGGTGGTCATTATTCGGAAAATTTAAGACTCACACATGGTGAAACAGGTATGTAGCCACCGTAAAAAAATATACACCCATTTATAAGTACCTGTCAGTAAAATACTAAACAATACACAGTATAAATAGGTCTTCATTGATCGATTTTACTCATTCAACAAGTGTCGACGAACGCGATAGTTAAAATGAGCAAACGTTCGCGAGGATTTGAATGCAATACCAATCCAAGTAATTTTTGTTACATGTGCGGAGAATACGTTTCTGAAAAAAAACAAGCGTTGTTTTTCACCTAAATTGAGAGATTCATTTTTAAGAGAGCTTCAATTTAAAGGTCTCAAACATAGATGAGCGGTGGACACCAAGTGCTCTATGTCCAAGGTGCTACGTACAGCTAGCTGACTCAAGGTAAGTGTAGATTACGAAATTCAAGAACATATATAACTTATTATTGAAATTCTTTCAGCCGACAGCCGAGAATCATCATGCCAATGCTTTGGAGAGCTCCGCTTTGCCATGTAACAGATTGCTACTTCTGTCTTAGCAAAAAAACAGGCGTGGGAAAAAATATACGATGGACTTACGCTGCTGTTTCAACAGTGAATTTTCCAGTGCCATTTTCCGAAGAACCAGTGGACCCGCAACCGTCCGTTTCAAGATGGGCATCTAATAATGAGGCGATACATCCAACATCAGATCCGGAGACAGTAGAAACCACATCAGAATGCGAGTCAACATATACATTGCATGGAGGTCAACGCTTATGTTCCCAAGCAGAACTGAACGATTGGGTTAGAGAATTGAAACTCTCCAAGGAAGATGCAGAGTTGCATGCATCGCGCATGCAACAGTTCGGTTTCTTGGCTCCTGGTGTGGTGACAACAATCTACAGGAAGAGCAAATATGTCGCTTAAGATACATTTTCTACACTCGCACTTGGACTTCTTTCCGGACAACCTGGGCTATGTGAGTGACGAGCATGGAGAGCGTTTTCATCAGCAAATGAAAGAAATTGAGCACCGATACCAAGGATTTTGGAACGAAGCTATGATGGGGGACTATATCTGGTTCCTGATAAGAGAAACAGACCCACAACAATATAAAAGAAAGACAAAAGCACATAATTATTTTTAATTTGAAGGTTTTTATTTTTGTGTTTAGATATTTTTTTTAAAACTTTTTTATAATTAATTAATGTTGATATCCTTAGGATAATTTCTTGTACATATATCGAATTGTTTTTTAATTTAAAGTCATATATTTTTGTCACCCAACAAATTTTAATTTTTTTTGTAATAAAAAAGAAAAAACCTTACCATAGACAAAGTTGTGCATATGTCGAGCAAATTTTTGAAATTCATACCTTTACTCAATTGCGAATAAAAGCGAAACGCGTGCATCGATTTTCATGATCTTTGTCTCATTTTGCTCATAGGTTATGTGACTTTACGTAAAAGTAGTAAGATTTGACATTTTTTTTCATTTTGGATTTTTTATGGATTTAAAAAAAAAAAATTTAAATCTTTAGGCAAAAAATAAGTTTTTTCCTTTATATATTCATTTTTAACTTGGAAACTGTTGCTTGTATAGGAAAACAATATATGAACAGATTAAGGGAATTGTAATTTTAAATTTTTTAAAATTTAATTCAATTAAATCGGGCTAGTGGTTCCCGAGTTATGCCGGACGAAACAAATTAACCAAAAAAAATTTTTTTAAATTTTTGAAATTCATACCTTTACTCAATTGCGAATAAAAGCGAAACGCGTGCATCGATTTTCATGATCTTTGTCTCATTTTGCTCATAGGTTATGTGACTTTACGTAAAAGTAATAAGATTTGACATTTTTTTTCATTTTGGATTTTTTATGGATTTTTTAAAAAAAAAAATTTAAATCTTTAGGCAAAAAATAAGTTTTTTCCTTTATATATTCATTTTTAACTTGGAAACTGTTGCTTGTATAGGAAAACAATATATGAACAGATTAAGGGAATTGTAATTTTAAATTTTTTAAAATTTAATTCAATTAAATCGGGCTAGTGGTTCCCGAGTTATGCCGGACGAAACAAATTAACCAAAAAAAAATTTTTAAAATTTAAAAAAAAAATAATAAAAAAAAAACCAAATTGCGTTTTTCGAGCTCATGTCAAGGTTATCTGCACAGAAAAAATTATCGCATCCCGAGTACATTTTGACTGTTGACTAGTGTAATTGATAATTTATTCAATATTAAAAATAAATTTCTAGAAACCGGAATCATTCTCTCGACCAATAACAATTGAAATTCATTTTCTTATAAAGGGTGATTTTTTAGCTATTATCTTTTTTCGTTTCGTGTTTTGTTTCACTGTCAAACATCTTCAGTTTGGTCTATAATTTAACCATGAATCGTCTTACAAACGAACAACGCCTGCAAATTATTGAATTTTATTATCAAAATGCGTGCTCTGTTAAGAAAGTTCATCGCGCGCTTCCATTTTATGGTCAGTTTAATCGACAGCAGATATTCGGGCTTTTGTGACTAAATTTCGCACCAAATTTACATTGTTGGACATTAAACCACCAACACGCTTACGCAGAGTGCGAACTAAAGAAAATATCGCAGCTGTATCGGCCAGTGTTAATGATGACCATCAATTATCGATTCGTCGCCGTTCGCAGCAATTGGGCCTCTGTTACTCAAAAACGTGGAAATGCCAAAATTGGACTAAGCGGATGGACCATTTGAGGCGCAGTCAAGGTCAACATTTGCATGAAATAATCTTCAAACATTAAATTATATGGACTATCGATTCAAATAAAAATTTCATGCATTTTTCTGAATTGTAAGGGGTTTTTTGAAAAACTTTCCTATGGCTTTTAAAAAATCACCCTTTACATAAATATTTATTTAAAAAGTCCCAATAACTCGATGTCAATATGATAACAATGTCAAACAAACATGACAGGTTCTCTTGGGTGTCTCTGTTGTTTTTCATGTCGAATAATTCATAGCACCACATGAGATCAAAGGATATCAAAGGCTTGCGAAAACACCCATGCAAACAAAGAGCTACCCTGTCGCCCAGTATGGAACGGTGAAGGTTGTTTGCATTGCATCAGTAAATGAATACAGCTCAATATTTATATGAACATGTTTTCCTTTTTCATTATTTTTGCGAAAGTCAAAGGTCCAGCATTCACTTGTTGTTGTTTTATGATTTTTTTTCAATCTCAAAATAAAGGGGGTTCTTTTGTCTAGTTGGAAAAGAATAAATAATGCTGTATTTTAAAGTAAATGTAATAAAAGTACTATTATTATTTCGAAATATATTCTAGCATTATTATTTGCACCTCCTTTCCTTTCTAAAGCCTTGTTTCTTTTTTTCTGCTATCATAAATTTACTTTTCTCTCCGATAGCACACATATGCCAGAGTAACTGGCACATATCCAACCTCGCTCGAGAATACACACATGAAAAGACATATGAAAATGCCTGTAAGCCAGTCGTATGCTCTTTATGCACATCTGTGAGCAACTGGTTGTTAGACATCCTCTTGCCTTGGTGTCTTCCCTTCCCCCTAACAATGTAAACTGTTGACTGTGTTTAGCATAAATTGTAAGAAATCTGAGTTTAACTTTAAATGGTTGTTCTCTTACTTTGCTCCTTGAATTGGCTGGCGTTGGAGATGTTGTTATTGTGTTCCTGATTTTTCCACATTTTTTTCTATTTATTGTATATTTTTATATTTTTCTTGTTTATTTATTTTGCATATTTAAAGTGCTCTTCACCTATTTGAGTGAAGTCATTTCCTAATCCGGTTTTTATACACACCACGAGAGTATTATGTCTTTGTGCATTTGTTTGTAACTCCCAAAAGGAAGCGAGATAGACCTATTGTTAATTATAGCGATCGACTTAGAATCACTTTTTGAATCGATTTAGCAATGTCCGTCTGTCCATCTATTCTTGTAATTAAAGTTCAGGTCGAAATTGCAGTCAGAACCAAATGAAACTCTGCACAACGAAGTTTTTCGGGACAAGGACGAACGATATCTAATTTGAAGAAAATCGGTTCAGATTTTGATATAGCCCCCATACGAATTTTACTCCCGATTTGACTCTTTTCACTCTAGATACCATATAGTTTAACAGATTTTCTGAAAATTTGGCAATATGTCTTATATTTCCACTAGAAACACTCAGGGTGAAAATGAGTCAGATCGGTTCAGATTTATATATAGCTCCCATACAAATTTCGCTCTCTATTTGAGTTTTTCCGCTGTAGAAACCACATATTTTAACAGATTTTCTGAAAATTTGGCAATATGTCTTATATTTCCACTAGAAACACTCAGGGTGAAAATGAGTCAGATCGGTTCAGATTTATATATAGCTCCCATACAAATTTCCCTCTCTATTTGAGTTTTTCCGCTCTAGAAATCACATATTTTATCAGATTTGCTGGAAATTTGGCAAAATATCTTATATTTTAACTAAAAACACCCATGGTGAAAATAGGTCAGATCGGATCAGATTTATATATAGCTCCCATACAAATTTCTCTCTCAATTTGAGTTTTTCCGCTCTAGCAACCACATATTTTAACAGATTTTCCGCAAATTTGGCAAAATATCTTATATTTCCACTAGAAACTCTCAGGATGAAAATGAGTCGCATCGGTTCAGATTTATATATAGCTCCCATACAAATTTCGCTCCCTATTTGAGTTTTTCCGCTCTATAAATCACATAGTTTAACAGATTTTCTGTAAATTTGGCAAAATATCTTATATTTCCACTAGAAACTCAGGGTGAAAATGAGTCAGATCGGTTCAGATTTATATATAGCTCCCATACAAATTTTGCTCTCTATTTGAGTTTTTCCGCTCTAGAAACCACATATTTCAACAGATTTTCTGCAAATTTGGCAAAATATCTTGTATTTTAACTAGAAATAACCATGGTGAAAATAGGTCAGATCGGTTCAGATTTATATATAGCTCCCATACAAATTTACCTCTCTATTTGAGTTTTTCCGCTCTAGAAACCACATATTTTAACAGATTTTCTGAAAATTTGGCAAAATATCTTATATTTCCAGTAGAAACACTCAGGGTGAAAATTAGTCAGATCGGTTCAGATTTATATATAGCTCCCATACAAATTTCCCTCTCTATTTGAGTTTTGTCCGCTCTAGAAACCACATATTTTATCAGATCTTCTGCAAATTTGGAAAAATATCTTATATTTCCACTAGAAATACCAATGTTGAAAATAGGTCAGATCGGTTCAGATTTATATATAGTTCCCATACAAATTTCGCTCTCAATTTGAGTTTTTCTGCTCTAGAAACCACATATTTTAACAGATTTTCTGCAAATTTGGCAAAATATCTTATATTTCCACTAGAAACTCTCAGGATGAAAATGAATCACATCGGTTCAGATTTATATATAGCTCCCATACAAATTTCCCTCTCTATTTGAGTTTTTCCGCTCTAGAAACCACATATTTTATCAGATCTTCTTCAAATATTGCAAAATATCTTGTATTTTAACTAGAAATACCCATGGTGAAAATAGGTCAGATCGGTTCAGATTTATATATAGCTCCCATACAAATTTCCCTCTCTATTTGAGTTTTTCCGCTCTAGAAACCACATATTTTAACAGATTTTCTGAAAATTTTGCAAAATATCTTGCATTTTAACTAGAAATACCCTTGGGGAATATCGGTCAGATCGGTTCAGATTTATATATAGCTCCCATACAAATTTCCCGCTCTATTTGAGTTTTTCCGCTCTAGAAACCACATATTTCAACAGATTTCCTGCAAATTTGGCAAAATATCTTATATTTCAACTAGAAACACTAAAGGTGAAAATGAGTCAGATCGGTTCAGATTTATATATAGCTCCCATACAAATTTCCTTCTCTATTTGAGTTTTTCCGCCCCAGAAACCACTTATTTTCACCGAATTTCTTCAAATTGAGAATAACACGTTATACTTGAACTGGAAGAACCTATTGTGTAAGTGGGTCACTTCATTCCATGTTTGGATATAGCCCCGATACAAATATTCTTCTCGATTTGACAAATTGGGTCAGGTCATATTAGCCTATGATTAGGAAATATACAAAAATTCTTCCAGTTTTCAATGTTTTTCACCGAATTGAATTGTATTCGTATAGAAAGTGGAGTGTATCATATAGTCGGCCCCGCCCGACTTTAGCCTTTCCTTACTTGTTTTTGTTTATTTTGCATATTTTAAGCGCTCTTCTCCTATGTAGGTGAAGTAATTTCCTAATCCGTTTTATCGTTTATATTTTGTCCTGTGATTTTCTCTCTCTCTCTCTTCCCCATCCTGCGGCTGGTTGCCTGTTGCTTTAGATTGAGTTATATTGTTCTGGGTATTACACTTCCCATCTTTTGCTTTTATGTAAATATATCTCTCTTTACTTTTGTTTGTTAGTTTATATTCCACAGCACAAAGAGAAATAAAAGATGACAATAAAACCATTATAGACGATGATATATGCACACCATCAATGACCTTATCCTTTCTTATGCATGTTTCCTTTGAACTGTCTGCATTTTATCACTGCTTTGGCTTTTATTACTATATGTGTTGAAAAAAAGTATTCATAGTGGACCCCTTCCTTAACCTCAGGAAAGTGTTCCTCATGAATTGCATTAATATTAAGGGAAGAGTAAAGAAAACCAAAAAGATCAATTCTTATGAGAAAATCCCCTTATGACCCTTCATTTGAAATAAACAATTTTTTTCTGTCAAATAAATAATCAGACCTCACTCTTTTTCTAGTGTAGCTCTAAATTCTGCGGAAATTTCACCAGAATTGTGGAAATTAAATATTCACTCTGATTTTAGAAAAATTATGTACCTTTTTCTAGCGTAGCTCTAAATTCTATGGAAATTTCACCAGCATTGTGGAAATTAAATATTCACTCTGTGTCTAGAAAAATTATGTTTTCCAATTATCCCAACCATACTAATTATACCACCTTATTAATAAGAAATTGAGTAAATATCCTCTGTGCTTTGAAAACGATGCTTATTTGCTTTCATACAAAACGAAGACGACGAAGAAACAAATCGCGTTTCCTTTTTTTCTCGAAGTATTTCCTGTCGTAAAATTCAATTTCCACTTAATTAATTACTCAACGTTAAAATGAGAAGCAAACAGCAACAATTATTAAATATTCCCGGACTTTGTGGTGGTTATAGTTGGAGGGTGAGGGAAGCGAAACATTTTCTTTTTGGTAATTGGATGGTAATGAGGTGGTTATTTTTTATTTTTAACAAAAAATCCAGCTATAAGGAAATTAATCTATTTAGTTGTAAACATTTGTTATTAAAATTAATTAAATGAATAAGTCTATACTTCTATGCAATTTCTTTATTTAAGAAAAGAAGGATATGAATTAGACATGGCCGGATATATGAAAATATCAATGAAAACAGTCACACATTTCGTAGGCATAATTTTTTCAATATATTTATTGACCACCTCTAGTTTGATTTGCCAAGACATTGCCGTGTGGCCTGTCTGACCGGCCATGACTGTATATTTCATTACGCTCCCATCATTTTGATTTTTTTGTTGAAAGACCACAAAATAAATTCCCTGGTTTTGCTGTTTATGAAAGAAAAAAATTCAACCACAAAACCAAATAATAAAAATAACAAATAAATGTCTGTTTGACAATCTTTAGTCTGCACACAAAAAATAAAAAAACCAGAGACAGAATGAAATCAAACCACAACATGTGGTCCATAAATTAAGACGAAAAATAAATAATAGTCTACATGTAATTTAAACTAGTTTAGAATAAATATGCTTAAGACATGTTTACTTAAACAACGAAAATAATAATAATATCTATTTAAAAATGCGAGACTTGAAATTAATGAACAGTCGTTGTACATCAGAAAAAAATTCACGAGACAAAAACCCAATGAAGCGATGGCTACTGGCCTTTTGGACAGCTGGCCCTATTTTAATAATCCTTAGAAACACTCGAAACAACGTCAAAACATGCAGCAAACCTTATTAAAAACACAAGATGAATTACTTTTGTCTGGCACCTAAAAGCGTGCTTTGAATTTTATATTGAGATCGCATTACAACATAGGCTTTGCTCTTCCAACTTTTTTAGTAAAATACGTTTCCACTTCAAAGCACAATACACAGTTTAGAATTTCCTTTCTTTCCCCGCCCATAAAGGGTATTTTTAGTTTTTTTTTTAACAAATTTAAAGTGGTTTGCAGCATTTAAGAGTACGAGATGAAATTATTAAGTAGCCTTTAAATCTTCATTTTAAAATTAGGTATTAATTTTAAAGGTATTTTATTTTTAACAAATTAAAAGTGGTATTTGGAGCATTTAAGAGTACGAGATCAAATTTATAAGTAGCCTTTAAATCTTCATGTTAAAATTAGATGTTTTTCTTAATAAATAATGAATCTTAGAATTCTACATTCATTTTAGATGGGAATGGGTTTTCCGAGAAAGTTTTTCGCCAAAAAGTATACATATTATTTAGAAAATTCAACAGAACTTTGTGAAAATCTTCCTTTCTTAAAATATTCTTTTTATACCCTCCAGGATGGGGGTATACTAACTTTGTCCTATAAAGTATAAATATTCTTGATAGTCATACAATTCTAAGACGATGTAGCCATGTGCGTCCGTCCGTCCGTCCGTCTGTCCGTCTGTTGAAAGCACCCTAGCATCCAAACGTAAGAAGCTAGAACATACAAATTTTCCATAAATGCGTCTTATAGTCGTAGATCGGTTGGGATTGAAATGGGGCGAAATCGGATCAAAGGGAAAAAAATTTCCCTCACAAGGACTAAAAATACCCATAATAATCCCTAATATTTTAGCGTATTTAAGCATGTTTTTTGAATATGTCTGTTTATATTTGCTTGATATTGGGTATGCGCATTCCACTTATAGCAAAAACGTGCACCATAAAGTGATTCTTATTTGTAGGGGGTGAAATGGGGCAAAAAAGGGATAAAAATGGTACATATATTAACGACAACAGCTAGAAACACGAGATTCGGTGTATACATTCCTCTAACTGAGTAGAGACATAATATAAAAGTATTTTTTCCAAATTCGTACTTTTAAGGGGTGAAATGCGAATAGAGGGATAAAAATGGTACCAACCAAACTGCTGTACCTAGAATAATGAAAGTCGGTGTATGCATTCCTCTGATTGCATAGACAAGTAAAATACACGGATTTTTAAAAATTCGTACTTTTTGGGGTTAAAATGAAAAAAGGGGATAAAAATGGTACCAATCAAATGACCGCAGCTAGAGTCATGAAATTCGGAGTATACATTCCTCTGACTGTGTATACACGGAAAATAAACTGATTTTTCGAAATTCGTACTTTTTGGGGTCAAAATAGAAAAAGGGGATAAAAATAGTACCAACCAAACGACTGCCCCTAGAATAATCAAATTCGGTGTATACATTCCTCTGATTGCATAGACAAGTAAACTACACGGATTTTTCAAAATTCGTACTTTTTGGGGTTAAAATGAAGAAAAGGGGATAAAAATAGTACCAACCAAATGACCGCAGCTAGAGTCATGAAATTCGGAGTATACATTCCTTTGACTACGTAGACATGAAAAATAAAAGGGTTTTTTCCAAATTCGTACTTTCAAGGGATACAATGGGTACGGAGGGATAAAAATGGTACCAACCAAACGGCTACACCTGGAATAATGAAATTCGGTGTATACTTTCCTCTGATTGTGTAGACACTAAAAATAAACAGATTTTGCGAAATTCATAGTTTTTGGGGTCAAAATGAAGAAAAGGGGATAAAAATAGTACCAATCAAATGACCGCAGATAGAGTCATGAAATTGGGAGTATACATTCCTCTGACTGCGTAGACACGGAAAATAAATGGATTTTGCGAAATTCGTACTTTCAAGGAATACAATGGTACAGAGGGATAAAAAATAGTACCAACTAAACGACTACAGCTAGAATGATGAAATTCTAATTGGGTAGAAACGTCAAATAAAGAGATTTTAGATAGTCGTACTCTTAAGGGGGTAAAAATGGTACCAACCAAATGGCCGCAGCTGGAATCATGGAATTCGGTGTATACATTCCTCTGACTGCGTAGACACGCAAAATAAAATTCGTACTTTTTCTTTTACGGCAAAAAATGGTTGAATCATGAAGTTGGATTTTCAAAATTTTTACTTCTGGAATTAAAATAATGAATGAAAATACAACGAACTGTAGCAGCCACTATCTACCAATATTTATGGTATTGAAGCTTTTTGAAAATATAAATATAAGAATATTTATTTTTTGAATTGACGTATTGATAGCATTGCCTTATAAGCGTGGTTTGAAATAATTAAAATAATATATTTATTTATAAAATTATTTGTTTAATATTTGTATTTGTTTGGGTTTGGCTATAATAAAAAATATATTTTTCCATAATATTACTGCACTTCTTCGAAAATCGACATCCTCTGTGGAATGCAACCCATGGTGGAGTTCGACCCGGCAGAACTTAACGCCGTTTTTACTTGTTTAAAATTGGACTTGATCTTTAAAATTATGCACAATTTTCTGCATCGCAGGACAATACAAAAGAAATTCGAATGGAGGTTTAGCAATGGATGTTTATTGTATATTTATTGACACCTAAATGTATGATTGCATTTTCTGTAATAGAATTTGGCTGAAGTTATAGCTCTTTTCTCTATATAATAATATAATTTTCCTTTTACCTCTTAAATGAATGTTTGAATGTGGTTCTCAAATTAAACTGGTAAATATAGACTAAAATCAAATAGACTAATTGACTAACTAATTGCTGGATATATCCACAATCTAGATCGGAAAGAAGACAAAGAACAAATCTAGAATGAATGGGAAGAATACAAATCGGGAGGGAAAGTTGAATACGGACTTGTTCACAGTAGTTATTTCTAGATGAAATAAGCAGAATTTATTTGTTGGTGCTTATTAATTATAACGAAATTATAAATATATTTTTATATTTTATTGGTTGATGAGTTGCAACACCATATCGTTACCCTAATATATAGAAGACCTATAGTTTTTGCAAAACAAGATTTTTGATTTTTGACAAAAGAATCAATTTCTCAAAAATTATGAGTATTATGAGACTTATTCCCAAATATTTTAAATTTATCTAAAAATAGTTCCCAATTTTTTCAAGATTTCGGAAAATTTAAGAACATTTCAAAAACTCTTGATTGAACTGCAAACAATGGTGCGGGCAATAAACAAAGCAGTTGTTTTTCACAAATATTTTCAGACATTTTTGAAGCACATTGTTAAGTTTTGCGGTTTGCTTTTCCTGTGTGAAATGAAAATAATTTTTTCTTTGATCTCCATGGAAGTGCCACGTTTCATTAATATTGAGGTTACTAAGAAGTTCTTTACGTCCTAACAACAAAAGTAAGATCAAAGAAAATACTTTTCGAAGGTAATACTATGAAAAAATTCTCGCATCCCTAGATGTCCTTTTGACAAAGCTGGAGGAATGAGCGATAACATATGGAGATTTTGTTCTCTCCTATGAGAAGGACAAATCAAACGACTTTGGAATTTTTAATATGGAAATATACATAACTTTTGTTATGACTTAAAAGAATTTCCATAACAAAAGCTCGTACACGAATACACCTTCACCCCCACACAATAGTCCTTTGTCAGTAAAGGACAAATATGATTTATTGTGATGTGGTGGGTTCTTTGAATGTGTGTCCGGGAAAGTATGTTTTATATTGTTTAGCTTCCGGCGTACATTCTTTTCCATAACATATTCTTTTGTTATGTGAAATCAGTTTGTACGGCAATGTCTGTCTTTGCATTAGGGCATGAAGGTTTTGAGGTTTTTGCGCCTTGTCAAGTATTCCCCTTCCAAGTCAAAAGTTAATAATCCATTTAGCTTGTCGTATCCAAGTAACCACCAATAAACAGCGAGATTTGTTATCAAGTTTAATTTAATTTCTATAATTGGAAAGAGTTTCCAGGAAACAAATACTCAAACCAAGTCAACTAAAACAAGTAAAAACGGCGTTAAGTTCGGCCGGGACGAATTTTATATACCCTCCACCATTCCACGGAGGCTGTCTATTTTCTTAGAAGTGCAGAAATATTACAGGAAATTCAGTTTTTTAATATAGCCAAACCAAATACAAATATTGAAAAATAATTTTATAAATAAATATAATATTTTTATTATTTCAAGTCACGCCTATAAGACAAGGCTACCAGTACGTTTACACTATATACATATATATCGAAATAATACTTCATTTCAATTCAATTAATAAATACTCTTATATTTATATTTGCAAAAAATCTTAACTACCATAAATACCGTGGGTGCTACAGTTGGTAGTATTTCCATTCTATTTTAATTCCAAAAGTGCAAATTTTGAAAATCCATTATCTCACGTGCATAGTGCAAAATAACCAAACTTCATGATTCAACCAATTTTTGTCGTAAAAGTACGAATTTGGAAAAATCTTTTTATTTTGCATGTCTATGCAGTCAGAGGAATGTATTCACCGAATTCCATGATTCTAGCTGCAGCCATTTGGTTGGTACCATTTTTATCCCCTTTTTTCCAATTTTATCCCCTCACGAGTAGGACTATCTAAAATCTCTGTATTTTACGTGTCTACGCAATTAAAGGGATGTACACCCCGAATTTCATCATTCTAGCTGTATTCGTTTAGTTGGTACTATTTTTATCCCCTGTACCCATTGTATCCTTTGAAAGGACGAAATTGAAAAAAACGTTTTATTTTTCGTGTCTACGTAGTCAGAGGAATGTATACTCCAAATTTCAGGAATCTAGCTGCGGTCATTTGGTTGGTACTATTTTTATCCCCTTTTTCCATTTGGACCCCAAAAAGTACGAATTTCGAAAACCCTTTTATTTTACATGTCTACGCAATCCGAGGAATGTATACACCGAATTTCATTATTCTAGATGCAGCCGTTTGTTTAGTACCATTTTTATCCCTCTATTCCCTTTTTAACCCTTAAAAATACGAATTTGGAAAAAAATAATTTCATATTACGTATCTACTCAATTAGAGGAATGTATGCACCGAATTTCATTATTATAGATTTGTTTAGTACCATTTTTATCCCTCAATTCCCATTTTATCCCTTGAAAGTACGAATTTCGAAAAAATAATTTCATATTATGTATCTACTCAATTAGAGGAATGTATACAGCGAATTTCGTGTTTCTAGCTGTTGTCATTTGATATGTACCATTTTTATCCCGTTTAGCCCCATTTCACCCCCTACGAATTAAAATCGTTTTATGGTGTACGTTTTCGTTATCGTGGGAATGCGCATACCCAATATCAATTAAGTACAAGCAGACATTTTGAAAAAATATGCTTAAATACTCTAAAATATTAGGGGTTATTATGGGCTTTTTCAGTCCTTGTGAGGGAAAAACGTTTCCCTTTTTGCCGATTTCCATTAAAAAAAATTAATTTTCCCTTTGTGCCGATTTTGCCCCATTTCAATCCCAACCGATCTACGACTATATGACGTATTTATGCTAAATTTGGACTTCCTAGCTCCTTTCGTTTAGGTGCTAGCGTGCTTTCAACAGATGGACATGGCTAGATCGTCTTACAATTTTATGACGATCAATAATATATATATACTTTATTTACAAACGGAATGATAAAGTTAGTATACCCCCATCCTGGAGGTGGAGGGTATAAAAATCATTTTCGATGCGGTGGGAATAAATATGTAGGTTTAAATATAAAGGCTTTTTTTATTTGTCAAGAATGTATAGGATGGGATATTTAGAATTTTAAATTTGAAATACCGATTACTTTGACTTTGAAAGGTATAATTACATTCATTTTTATTTTATTTTGAAATTTGCAAAATGGAACGCTATGCGCTCTAACAAAAATATAAGAAATATTAAAAACTTAATTCCGAAATAGTGAGTCTTTAACGCAAACTGTAAGAAATTTACGTGGAAATTGTTCGAGAAGAGATCGGCCTTCAATTCAGCCTCCATGCAGCTCATTGTCATTTCGGTGGCTATGCCAAAAAGCAAAATTGCCGCATATGGGGTTCAGAAAACACACACGTGACTATTGAGAAGCCAATGCATCCAGAACGAGTCGGTGTTTGGTGTGGATGTTGGCTACTCTGAAAAATTGAATTGATCGGATGAGGTACTGCCGAGTCTGTCATGGTAGTCACATGAATGATATTGTGTTCCCTTTTTAAATGACAAAGTTCAACCTTTCCAATAAAACCAGAAATTTAAAAAAAATAATAAAAAAACATGTAAGGAAAGGCTATAGTTGGGCGGGGCCGACTATATAATACCCTACACTACTCCCTGCGTATATACCTCGCTTCTATTGCTAAAAAGTGTGCCCATAAAGATCACTTTCAAAGTAGGTATTCTTAGTATGAAATATGAATAAAATCTGTAAAATTTGAAAAACTTCCCATGTAAAATGTGGGTCCTAGAGAGGTAATAATTCAAACGGGGCCCACTTGTAAGGGCGCTACATCTAAAAGTGGGCCTTTATAGAACGCTTTCAATGTAGGTATTCTTAATTGAAATATAACATGATCTGCAAAATGTTATCAAGATCCAATGTAAGATGTGGGTTCTAGAGCGATAATAGTGTAAACTGGGGGCCCATTTGTATGGGGGCTATACCAAAACATGGACCTATATAGCTGGCTTTCAAAATACGTGTTTCTAGAATAAATGTAACATTGTGTGGAAAATTTGATCAAAATCCGATGTAAAATGTTCATTTTAGAGCAGTAATATTGTAAATCGGATGTACATTTGTATGGGGGCTATATCAAAACATAGACCCATGTTGTCCACTTTCCCGAGAGCTGTTTCTAGTTCAAATATAACACGATCCTGAAAATTTGGTCATGATCCCATGCAAAATGTATATTCTAGAGCAGTAATAGTGTAAATTATAGGGATATTTGTATGGAGACTATATCTAAATCTGAACCGATTTTCTCCAAATTCAATACCAATCGTCCTTGGCCAAAAAAAGTATCTCCTGCCAAATTTCATGACAATCGGACCACAATTGCGAGCTGTAGAGTGCGAACAAGCTTAGATGGACAGCAGACGGACGGACAGACATATACTTAAAGGTGGGTCTAGCTCAATTAGTTCTTGGTCTTACAAACATTTGTCGCGAAACTAACTTATAATACCCTAGTCCACGAAGTGGTATAATAAACTTTATCATGACAAAATTCTTCATATAATGGAAATAAAAGAAATTCAGTAACAGGATATAATCCAAATAAGTGAACTCAACATTGGGTACTGTTTGTATCCTAAAAATACGACCCTTGGTTTCATTAGCTCAACATAGAAGACATATATTTAAAGCCCAAGTGCAAACATACCTACAGTTAGAGATGAATATTGGCTCTGTTTTATTTGTGGGTAGTTGTGTTTCTGAGAGAATGCTCTTATCATACTCGGCCACTAAGATGCCTACCCATTTCAGAGGATGCGAGTAAGTAGGCTTTCACAGAACAATAGTTATAAACACAGTCTAGAAATATGCAACAGACAAGCCACATATCAACTGTTTGAAGAAAAGTTAGAAGAGACAAAACAGCCGTGGACGGGAGACAAACAGGCTAAAGGCTGATAAAATCCATAAGAAATCTTTGCATATAATGGTTTCCGTTTTCGGAAAACTCATATGGTTATGTGTGGTTAAGAAGTATGTACATAATAAATCCCATGTATTTTTCCAACAGCTTTTTTGCCTGGCGCAATTCAGCCGGTAGGCTTTCAGTATTTTTTTTTTCGTCTGCATAAAATGTCACTACATGTTATATGTCTGCAAAGGATTGGAATTACTATTTTTTCTGTAATCCTCTCGTACGAGAACATACACAAGATTTACAATGACAGCCAACCCCAACCAAAATCAGTCTCCATTTGATTGAACACGAGCTGCAATGTCTGTGACATGATTCATTGAAATGAAATGTAATGGTTTTTTGGTAAGATTTACGAGAGCACAAGAGGAAGGTAGGAAGGTTGGGTTGCAATGGTTGATGCTAAGCCTAAAAGCAGCCGGGCCTCCCAAAAGTATACATTGATTTCCCCTCCTGCTCTAGCATTGCTACATGTCAGCCCTGGTGATAGGCTTTTAACTTTTCGTTACTTTGTGTGCCACCCACACATTGACATTAACATTTGTGTGCAACCCACACATTGACATTAACATTTGAGTTGCTAATGACATTCATATGAAACGGAAATTGCAAAAATGGTTATAGTATTTAAACAAAGTTAATGTAAACTCAAAAGACCAGCTATAATACATTTAAACCTGCGTATTTTTGTTATGTCAAATGCATATTGTTTTTAAATTAAATTCAAAATAATAATTTAGAAAAAATTCTTCAGGCTGCTGTTATACAAAAATATTAATTATTTTTTTTTTTTCAAAAGCACTGGAAAAATGTAACCACGACTAAGTAAATAATTGTGTAAAAACAATAGTTGTTGTTAAGGCTACACACGCCCAAGTGTAGGCAATATAATAATGCTTATGTTGTGTTTTAAGCATATGCAAGTTAAAGTATGCAAAATATTCGTGGGTGTAAATATTCCTGTGGAAACCTAGTTGCCACAAATATAAGTAAATTTCAAATTCTCTAATGGGTGAACATAGTTTTAAGTGGAATAAAATCCTTACATCATTGAAATGTCAAGCACCAAAGTACTCTCCCCACACTTCAACTTTTTATAGTCAGAATTGTACAAATTTTCATTTCGATGAAATGAAAATTCATGGCATTACCCATCAACTAGAAATAATAAATTTTCCAACAAACTCCCTGGAAACGGTTGAGGTAACCAACAAATTACCCTAACTTTCCGGTAACCAGCAACAACAAATTAGCAATTATGAGCAGCAGCTGAAAATAGAGATAATAAAATTTGTCGAAACTTCAGTCGCATGAAAATTGGGCTATTGCTTACAGAAATTAAGGATTGGGTGAACAGCAAACCTTCACAGCATTAAGCTTCAATAGAAGAACAACTTCAAATAAGAAGAATCCACCGTAAAACTATCAGGCCACAGCTACTAATACTTGAAAATCATTTTAAATTTTGTGTATTCCAAAAAAGTCGTCAATTAAACTTAATCACACATTTTACACCAACCAACCATAGCATTTTTTATTTTCGTTTTTGTCGTTCTCGCTAATTGCTTTGACATTTCGCTGGAGTAGTTTACCGAAATGAGGAAACAACTGCTAACGGAGATGAGCAACAGAATGAGAGAAAGTAATTATTTCGTTGCAACATATTGTGAATGCACAGACTGTGGCTTGGCAACCCTTTCACTAAAGGTCACAGCACTTTTGGTTGCCACATTAATCCTTCATCAATAAATTGAATACAAAGAAATAAAAAGTAAAGCGAACCAGTAGCAGACTGTAAAATCTCTACAGACATATTAAGCCAGCACTGGTTACGATACACAAATTTTGTTAATTACACTTTCGAAAGTTTTGGCGTCTAATGTTTGCCACACTTTGTTAGATATTGTCTTCTTGTCTATCTCATTTTTATTAGTAAAATTTAATAACTATCCACATTTTTGAATAGAGAAATTTAAATCCGAAATTATTGAATTGAAATGGACAGCAATTAAATCGGTTGAAGTTAAGAAATTATAAAAATAAAAAAATAAATAAGGAAATTACAAATATCATTCTGAAAATTAAAGGAAAGATTCTTCTTTACAAAAATATTTTGTAAGTGTTTTAGGGAGCCACTTAAACACAAATTCGACCAAAAATGTGAAAGTTGTTGCAGGTTTTATACAGGGTGGGCCATTTAAAATTTTTTAGATTTAAATTTCAACTACCGATTACTTTGACTTTGAAAGGTGGACTCAATAGCATTAATTTTTATTTATATTTTAAGTTTATGTTTAACATTTGCAAAATGGGGCGCGTCCGATGCGTTTTCGGTTCACCCAATGGCCTGAATATTGTTTGTCAGGAGATGAAGAATTTTACCGAAAAATCGTGTTTTCAGATGAAGCTCATTTTCATCTCGGTGGCTATGCCAAAAAGCAAAATTGCCACATATGGGGTTCAGAGAACCCACACGTGACTATTGAGAAGCCAATGTATCCACCACGAGTCACTGTTTGGTGAGGATTGGACCATTTTTCTTCGAAAATGAGCAAGGTGACGTCGTTACAGTCAACGGTGCACGTTACCGTGGAATGATCAACGAATTTTTGTTTCCAAAAATTTAAGAGACGACATTTTGTTTCCACAAGACTGGGGCACATGGCACACAGCCAACGCAAACATCGATATTTTACGCAGTGTTTTTGAAAATCGGATAATCAGCCGAAATTCTGATGTCAATTGGCCGCCTCGCAGCTGTGATTTAAGCCCTTTTGATTATTTTCTGCGGAGAGCCATTAAGGGTAAATGTTACGCAGCCATTTGAAGCGTTGAAACATGAAATCGAAGTTACCATTGAAGAGATTCGAGACGGGAGAATCGTAAATTTACTGAAAAATTGGGTTTATCGGATGAGGTACTGCCGAGCCAGTCGTTGTAGTCATATGAATGACCTTTCCAATAAAACCAGAAATTTGAAAAAATAATGTTTTATTTTGCAGCCGATTCTAATTTAAAATGTTACATTGCCCACCCTTTCAAAAATGGGGCAATAACATGGTAAACAACTAAAAACGGCGTTAAGTTCGGCCGGGCCGAACTTTATATACCCTCCACCATGGATTGCATTTAGGGTTTGGGGTTTCCCGGACTTTTTTCTTTTTCCGGGAAAACGGGAATGTAAAATTTCATTCCCGGGAATCCCGGGAATTTCCGGGAAAAAGTAATTTATTTATAGGTATGTCCAATATGGTTTAAAATATCAACATTTAATAACTGGTGTGTTTTTTTTTTTTCAATACTGTCATATTACAAATTAAAAGCGAATGTTATTGTCAAAATATTTTACAAATTATTTTTCATTTTACAAATATTTTGCTCTACACCTTTTCAAGATTATATTCGGAACATATAAATTCATAATGGGTAATGTAAATTTATAATGGGAACATGTTAATTCATAATGGGTAATGTAAATTTATAATAGGAACATGTTAATTCATAATAAGAAATATAAATTCATAATGAGGATTATTAATTTATATTGAGAATAATTAATTCATAATAGGAACTTACGATTTCATAATGAAATATACAAGTTTGTAATCATAAAATCCAAATTCATAATCAGAAAATACGTTTTCATATTCAGAAAATATGAATTCATAATGAGAAAATATAAAATCATATTGAGAGAATGTAAATTTATAATGAGAACATTGATAAAATATGTGTTTCTACGAAAATATCCATAGAAAAACATACATAGCTTCGATTATAAATTTTACAGTTCCTGATTATGAATTTATATTTTATGAATATATATTCCTGAATAAGAATTTATATTTTCTCATTTAGTATTTATATATCTCATTATCAATTTGTATGTTCTTATTATGATTTTATATTTCTCAATATGAATTTACATTTCACATTACGAATTTAGAGTGCTGATTGTTGGTGATTATCATGCTCCTATTATGAATTTACATTTCTCATCATGAACCTACATATTCTGATTATAAATTAAATTTTCTCATTATAAACTTGAAAAGGTGTAGACTAATCAGAATCGTCGTGACGGAGAATGTTAATGACACATTTAATTTAGATTATTCATTCGTCTGGAGACAAAAATATTTTATAGAAACAGGAGGGAATATTCTAAACTGTAAAAACAATAGAAACATAAAAAATAATATTAATTTAATAAATTCATAAAAAATAAAAATATTGAAATAGTCCAGTCATTAATTCTTACAAATGGCCATTGAAATACACAGTTGAAAGTTTCCAGGCGAACAATTTTTATTGTATTCCTATTTTTAGACCATTTCTTTCTGGCTACATATGTAAAGTAAATTGTTCTTGAAGAATATGTTCACCTCGATTCTTCTAGGAAAACAAAAAAATTTACATTATGTAAGCCATGTATTTCACAATAAAGATCCTGCAAATAGCCTCACAAAAACTTTTTATTCCCCTAGCTGGGTTTCGCATAGAAATGTTTTGTTTTTAGTAATATAATATAAACAAATACTCATTATTGTCAGTAATGTTATTTACATTTATATATGAATTGAAATATATATATATATATATATATATATATATATATATATATATATATATATATATATATATATATATGAATTTGAAATACATCTAAATATTCCAATTTATATAGTAACATTAAATTATTGATCAACATAATAAATAAATTATTTTTAATATTTCCCGTATTCCCGGGAAATTGAAAAATTTTTCCCGGGAATTCCCGGAAGAATTTGGACGAGGTTGTCCACAGAGGTTGTTGGTTTTCGTAGAAGTGTAGTAATATTACAGGAAAATATAAATTTTTTAATACAGCCAAACCAAAACAAATACAAATATTGAAAAAATAATTTTATAAATATTGCAATATTTTCATTATTTCAAACCATTATTTATTTCAAATCAAAAAATAAATATTCTTATATTTATATTTTCAAATAGCTTAAATACCATAAAAATTGGTAGATAGTGGGTGCTACTGTTGGTTTAATTTCCATTCTATTTTATTTTCAAAAGTACAAACTTTGAAAATCCATTATCAGACGTACAAGTGCAAAAATAATAATCGTAAAAGAAAAATTACGAATTTGGAAAAAACTTTTTATTTTGCGTGTCTATGCAGTCAGAGGAATGTATACACCGAATTCTATGATTCCAGCTGCGGCCATTTGGTTGGTACCATTTTTACCCCTTTGACGTTTCTACGCAATTCGAATTTCATCATTCTAGCTGTAGTCGTTTAGTTATACCTCTGTACCATTGTATCCCTTTAAAATTTCGAAAAATCCGTTTATTTCCCGTGTCTACACAGTCAGAGGAATGTAAACTCCGAATTTCATGACTCTAGCTGCGGTCATTTGACTGGTACTATTTTTATCCCCTTTTTCATTTTAACCCCAAAAAGTACGAATTTTGAAAAATCCGTGTATTTTACTTGTCTATGATATCAGAGGAATGTATACACAGAATTTCATTATTTTGGGTACAGCCGTTTGGTTGGTACGATTTTTATCCCTCCGTACCATTTGTATCCATTGAAAGTACGAATTTGGATAAAAACCTTTTATTTTTTATGTCTACGTAGTCAAAAAAGTCCGAATTTCATGACTCTAGCTGCGGTCATTTGGTTGGTACTATTTTTATCCCCTTTTTCTATTTTAATCCCAAAAAGTACGAATTTCGAAAAATCAGTTTATTTTCCGTGTCTACACAGTCAGAGGAATGTATACTCCGAATTTCATGACTTTAGCTGCGGTCATTTGATTGGTACTATTTTTATGCCCTTTTTTGATTTTAACCCCGAAAAGTACGAATTTTGAAAAATCCGTGTGTTTTACTTGTCTATGCAATCAGAGGAATGTATACACCGAATTTCGTTATTCTAGGTACAGCCGTTTGGTTGGTAACATTTTTATCCCTCTATTCCCATTTTACCCCTTAAAAGTACTAATTTGGAAAAAATACTTTTATATTATGTATCTACTCTATTAGATGAATGTACACACCGAATTTCGCGTTTCTAGCTGTTGTTGTTTAATATGTACCATTTTTATCCCTTTTTTGCCCCATTTTACCGCCTACAAGCAAGAATCACTTTATGGTGCACGTTGTTGTTATCGGGGGAATGCGCTTACCAAATATCAAGCAAATATAAACAAAAAACATGCTTAAATACGCTAAAATATTAGGGATTATTATGGGTATTTTTAGTCCTTGTGAGGGAAAAAATTTTCCCTTTGGGCCGATTTTGCCCCATTTCAAGCCCAATCCCAATATTTTGTTTGTGAGGTTATAATGATTTTTTTAAATATAACCATTTGAATCACCAGAATAAAATTTGTGATTTTTTGGGAAAAATGTTGATCTATTTTATTTAAAAAATCACATTTTTCTGCTTTTTTTACTTGAAAATAATTAAATGTTAGTAAAACGTAACCAAAATTGTCATAGATTATAAATAAGGTTAAAGTACTACTGAAGCCTTTCAAACAAGGTATATAATTTTAAAAACTTTTGACCCGGAATACAAGGAGGACAATTTAAATGCCTATAACTCTGCATTTGAAATTTTAGGAAATTTTCCAAGACACGTATAACATTTTTTTAAAGAAAAAATAAAAGTTTTTTTAAAGAAAAATTTTTTATTGAAATTTTCAGAAAAAACGGAGTCCTTTGATAATGTTTATGTCCGGTTTGATATAGATGACTGATATATGGAAAACATTAAAAATTCCCAAAAAATCGCAAAAATGAGAATCATCATTGAATTTTAATTATCAAAAATTCGGTATTTTTCCACTTTTACTATTTGATATCTAATACATGTATGTATGTACAACTTTTATCAAAAGCGGTTAAGGCAATCATAAATTAAAACTATTTAAACGAAATATCCTCGAATGAATTTTACATACAATTTTTAATGTTAGCAGCCAGTATCTATATAACAAATAAACTGAGAAGGCCGTACTTTTTGTATGATATTGGCATTTATTAGAGCCATAGTTCATCCAAATTTCGTTCAAAGCTCAATATAAAACAAGTAAGGAAAGGCCAAAGTCGGCCGACTATACGATACACTCCACTTTCTATCGGAATACAATTCAATTCAGTAAAAAAGTGAAAACGGGAAAATTTTTTTGTTTCCTAATCACAGGCTAATACTACCTGGCCCAACTTGTCAAATCGAGAATAATATTGGTATCGGGGCTATATCCACACATGGAATGAAGTGACTAACTTTCCCAATAAGTTCTTCTAGTTGAAGTATAACGTGTTATGCTCAATTTTAAGAAATTCACTGAAAATACGCGGTTTCTGGGGGAACGAAATTTGTATGGGAGCTATATGTAAATCTGAACCGATGTGACCCATTTTCACCATAGGTGTTCCTAGTTTAAATATAAGATGTTTTGTCATTTTTGAAGAAAATCTGGTATATTTATAGATTCTGGATCGGAAAAATTCAAATTGGGAGCGAAATTTGCATGGGAGCTATACATAAATCTGAACCGAAGAAAATCTGTTGAAATATATGGTATCTAAAGTGAAAAGGGTCAAATCGGGAGTGAAATTCGTATGGGGGCAATATCTAAATCTGAACCGATTTTCTTCAAATTAAATAGCCTTCGCCTTGTCCCGAAAAACTTCGTTGTGCAAAGTTTCGTGTGGTTCCGGGGAATTGGGACCTGTATCGTGTTTACAACAATAGATGGACAGACGGACATTGCTAAATCGACTCAGAAAGTGATTCTAAGCTGATCGGTATAATTAACAATGGGTCTATCTCACTTCCCTTTGGGTGTTACAAACAAATGCACAAAGATATAATACTGTCGTGGAGTGTATAAAAATGTTTGAGATATATTTGCTATCATTAAACAAATATCTTTGAAAATCAAAAAAAAAATAGTTGATTTTCTTTTATTTTGAATTTTATTTGTACTTGTATTGATTGATTTTTTACCGTCCAATGAAATATTGTGTGTGTGTTAATTGTGGCTGCGGCTTTTCGACGCAGCTAAATTTAATCCGCCATCAAACTTCAGCTCGACATCAAGGTTATCCCCAGCAGCAACAACAGCCACACAATTCACATCCATTCAGACATCAACATGATGTTGCTGATGAAAATGGACAAAGCAATCGGAAAGGTAGTTGTTTAATTATTAACAGGACGGTAAAGCGATTAACATTTTTATTTGTAATTGAATTTTGTTGTTTTTTCAAAGATATGTGGACTGGCAGGACGAAGGCAAAAAGAAAGACAGCATAAAGCAGTTCTCATGGACTTGCGTCAGTAACCAACTTATTTATTATAGATTATTTTAGTGAATGAGGGGTAATGGTTTTCGTGGGAATTCATTTCACACATTTTCTTCCATGACCTTTAAGTAATTAATATATGTTCATGTTGGGAACCACATATATATTAGGCTGGGTCGCTGTCCATACAAATGGAAAAACCATTTCCAGTCATCCCATGAAAATAAATTTTGGATTGTTTAACGATGTTTTGCAATATATTTGGTTCGTAGTCGTTTGTTAGCTAAACGCTCCTGAAAATGTTTTTCTTGTTTTTTTTACGTTGCATATTTGTCCAAATTTTTGTTCTTAATTAATAGACCCTCGAAAACACGAGAATCAAAATTTATATTTAATAAATTTTGATTCTCGTCTTAGAGTTGCTTATTGGTCGAATAATTGGACTTTTATAGTATTTTTTTTTTTTCGTATTTTTTATTTTATTTTTTAGTATCTTATAAATATCCGCAGTCAAGACCTTTCGAATGATGCCTAAATGGTGAACATCGGATAGAAATTGACGCCGCAGCGCTCATTTTTGTAAAAACAATTTGAACATTTTGGCTCTGCAAAGCCATCTCCTGCATTAAATTATTTCACAAAAATGGAGTCAGTGACGTCATTTATTGTCATATATTCATCATTTAGGCATCATTAGACAGATATTCATTCCTTCTATTTATTTTTCTTTACACAGCCTACAAAATGTTTCGTAGAAATATGAGTTTTTAGCTCTCACATTGAAAAACCACAAAAAATCAATATAAACTTCCAAAAATACGACCAATGAGTTATTCTAAAACAAGAATATTCTTTATTTAAAGAGTTTCCAGGAGTCTATTATAAATTTTTGGACAAAATTGCAACATAAAAATATTTACAGGGGAAAAACATGATTTTTAGAGGTGTTTTCAGGACCGTTTGGCTTGACCCAGTGACGAAATATTTTGCAGATCATCATTAAACAATTCAATCTTCATTTCTGGGAGGTGAGCACTTCGTGACCCATCCTAATATATATAAGCCAGACTGTATATGGCCCCATGTGAATTATAGTTTCACCACTGTGCTGTTCAATTTCCCGATTTTATTTCATTTCACTCGCAGATCCTAACAATGTTAAATGAAATCATGTGTAAAAGCGTTCTTACGGCTCTTTAGTTAGTGCCAGGTATGTTTACATTTCCGCCCACACATCGACAACCTCACCATGGTTGCCGGTTAACCTTAACAACGTTACCAAATAATATCCTTCTGGGCTTCCTCCACATTTAAATGCTCAATATATATGCACAGTATTCCGGCCACCACAAGGACTCTCATACTCACATCGTTACTTTCACATTTTGCCAACCACGGCATCAGCACTACCATCGTTATTTCACATCATTGAATTCTTGTTTATCGCTACATTAGGCATCTGCCCTGTTTCGTATGGCCGGGGGTCAAATTTTTGTTTACTGAAGCAGATTTTTATGGTGCTTGCTCCAAGCCCTATAGTGTGTATGTTTGTGATTTTGTATGTGCCACCAGGTTGCCAAACTGTATTCATTTACATTTTCACCTTGCTCAATTTCAACTTGCCACCTTCTCCATTGGCAGACCGGTTTCGGTTGACAGCAATAATAACAGCGATATGAGCCGGGGAAGGTGTATTGGGGATATGTTCAGTTGTTAAAACAAACAAATTAACCCAAAGGGTTATGCTCTGACAATAACCCCAAGACTCCCACATAGTCACTATCAGAGTTCCACCCCGTCCACCACATTACAGACACACCTCACCGTAACATGTATAATAGCTAGGGTCGTCTGCAATATCCTAGAAATTGAAAATGTTGCTGATAATTTAAAATATTACTCCAAAATGTGTGCTACAGTTTGTAATCATCCTTGAGCAGAACCTAAACCTGACAACATTCAATCTTTGATGTAAGCATGTTGATTATACACAAATTTTGAATTTAAATTATTTTTAAAAATAGTGTTTTATTATATTATAACAAGATCATAAGTTACGAGTTTATCGTAGAGCCAATAACACAAATCTAAATCTTAATCTTTATGATGTAAAGCAATACCAGTGCTGTGATAGGTGACTCCCAAGGGTATGCTATACATTTTGCTAAAACCAAGCATCCTATTTTAAATTTTGGTAAGATATGTGCACAATACAAAATATTTATTATTATTTGTGACATCTTCGGAAGGCTTTTCAGCAATTTTTCAATTTTGAAGTTCCTCTAGAACGAGTGTGAGCCACAAGTCACTTTTTATATATCGCATTTAAATTCGATCCCATCTATTGTTTATACATTTACCCCCTTCCGTACAATTACTTTTTGCTTACACACTTTAAATGGAGTTGAACGTGGGATTCGATTACAAAAATGTGTTTTTAATATACCGCCAATGTTGTGAAAACATTTAATTGATTATTTTAATGTTCGTATTTTGTATTCAGTAATAATGGAAAACAGTATAACAACATCAATGGGGCATGAAGCGTACGAAAATTTACACTGGCATAAATTAAAAAATGTGCTAAAGGGGAAAAAATACCTCACCTAAATCTAAATGTTTTAAAACCTTTTAAAGTATGCAAATGTTCTGTAAATATTGTAAGGGAAATTAATTCAGCTGGAAAATAATGTTCCATGCAACAGCTTCAAAGTATGCTTTAAACCTTATCCCTGAATATGTGTTATTACCTAAAAAAGAGGTTCAGGGAAATTGTTGATCTGAAGCAAAAAGTTAAAAAAGAAAAAACCCAAAAGCCTCGGCTGCAATTGTTTTTATTTACCCACAAGTTAATTATATTTTTAAATGTATGCAAATGAAATAAATACAAATTCTAGAATGGATTTAAGAGAAATAAAACTGTTTCGGCTCAATGACTGACTTGAAATAATTTCAGTCATAACCAAATACATTCCTGGAAAAGAATTAATGCAAAAAATCCAATAGCTGCTACAGTTTATTTTCCTATAAGTTCGTTACAATTTTAAATGTAATAGATATAAAACAAATAAAAGTTCTAGAATGGTTTTAAGAGAATTATGGAATGGATTATATTTAATGACTGCTTCCATCAACAACCGCAGATATTCCAGGAACACAATTAATTAAAAAGAATTCTAACAAAATACAAAGAATTCAAGTATTTTTTAATAATATAAATTCCAAATATTTATATTATTTTACTTTTCTATAATTTTTATACGACACAAGTCCGAGAATTGATAAAGCTCTAAATTTTGACAGTTTTTTGATATGTCACGAGGAACATTAGTTCATATTTCTAGCAGCCCCAAGTACACCATAATTTCGACCTAAAATGTAATCTAATTTCATTAACTTCACATTTATTTTATTGTGTTTTTTGCTATAATGGATTATTTTTAATAATCCCTCAATCACAATTTGGCCTATAATTTCACAACGTTTGTGTTTTGATTTGAAATTCCTAATTGTATGCAATGACATTTAATATTCATATTTCTCGGATTTATTCTATTGTTTCCTTATTCAATTTTTATTTTGCATTCACTCCGAGACTAAATTTTGAGCGTTTTTATATGTCACAAGGAACATTAGTTCACATTTATAGCAATCCAAACATTACCAAATTTTGACCTAAAATGTTATCTAATTTCCTAAAATTAACTTCACATTTATTTTATTGTATGTTCTGCTATAATCTATATATTTAAATAATCCCTAAATAACAATTATGCCTTTGATTTCACAACGTCTTTGTCCTGTCTTCGGATACCTAAAAGTATGCAATGACATTTAAATCACAAAAAGTTACAAAGAATTATAATATAAAATAATGATATACATTCCAAAATAATATATTAATTTATTCTTCTATATTTATGTACGGAATAAACCCTAGACCTCTAAATTTTGTCAGCTTTTTTATGTCTTATGACGAAAAACATTAATTCATATTTATAGCATCTCTAACTTCGCCTATTCAATCTTAATTTCAACATATGAACCAATCGTATTTAAAAATTAGTACAATTTACATCACATAACACATTTATTTTATTGTATGTTCTGCTACAATCGATATTTTTTAACAATCGATATTTTTAATAATCCCTTAATGATTTCACAACTTTTGTGTCTTAACTTCGAACCCCTAAAAGTATGTAATGACATTTAAATCTCAAAAGCCAAAGATGAACTCCAATTCAAAACATATATCTGGGATTTATTTCTTTGTTCCCTTAATCAAGTCTTTTCTTCTATTCACTCCCAGACTTTTTTCCATTGAATGAGACTGTCTAGGTACTGTATTTGAATATTGTCTATCACTTTGTATTGCAATTTTCAGAGACTTTTCCATTCATATTAATGTACATATACGAGTATAAGCATGTTATTGTCAAACAGTTGCTAAAGTAACCATTGGACAAATAACATATTTCCTACCTTGAAGTCTCCTTTGATAAATATTCCCAAAATTCTCTCATCGTATAAATAATATGTTTCATGCAATGAAATAAAAATACATTAATAATGAATTCTGAAGCATTTAGTGGAAAATTGTCAAGTGTTGTCACACGTAGACAATTTTCTCGGAAAACAAGCCTCTATCTATGCTATATAGGTTGCACTTGATATAAAAAGCATATCATCTCCATAGAACCTTGGATCAAATTAGGCGAGTCAGTTGGCAGACAGTTCAATTTACACTTAATCTTTAGCAAATAGAAATATGTTGCGTTTTATGAAAACAGCAATTTAACTAAAAATAATTAATATTTATATGAGTAATTTAATGAAATTGTAGCAACAAAATTGAAATTGTTCTTGACTTATAATTAGTTATTACAAAAATAGTTTTGGTATGTATATAATTAAATATAATTAAAACGTATTCGGGTGTATCTTTATAATTCTCCAAAATGTCATCCTAAAAATGTGCTTCAGTTGTGTAATGCCTCCCAAAAGTATGCCATACATATTTATTTAAATATTAAATAAATGTTGAATGTAATTGGATTCTATATATTTATTTATTTACATGACAAACTTATAAAATACAAATTATATCATCTATCACTCATTAGGAAAGCCTTAGGCAGACGGGATTTTTAGAAACATGAAGATAGGATACATTGAAGTAAAGCCGTATTGTTATTCTCTGAAATGTCATCCTAAAAATGTACTTCGCTTTCAGTTGTCCAATGCCTCCCAAAGGTATGTCATACATATTTAAATAATTATTTAAGTTGTCTGTATTTTACGTATATTTATTTGCATAACAAAATTGTAAAATACAAATTATTTCATCTATCATTCATTATGTATGTCATAGTCAGTGGGGATTTTGTATAAATATGAGCATAAGATTTTTGTATATTTAATTTGCTCTTAAATAAAATAATACTCAAATGAATTTTATGTAAATCATTATATCAAAGAAAATAAAACTATATTAGTTTACATGTGCCATGAGTAAATGCTTGGACATTAGGATGTACCGGAAAATGTTTATTCAGGAGCTTATAATTAGATAATGAGAACTACGTTGATATATTTTGTCCAAAAAAGACGTTTATTAGAAAGTTTGCAGCTAATTTTATATTACAAATTCCTTTATAACTTTAACGTTATTAAATATTTTTAATAATTCAGAAAATTGTTCGTGAAAATATAATAAAAATGTGAAGAATAAATATGTCGCTTTAAAAAAACTATAAACCTTTTATATGTGTCTATTCAATTAACTTGTTCGAATCCATATATGAATGTGCTAAATCCTAGGATATCCACTCTGAATACTGTCACTATTTGCCACCTATCCATTTATTGAGTAGGGGATCATTCACATCTATTTCTAAAACCAAAATTCTTGTTATGCGTCGAAGTTAGATTTTGTTTCCATAAACTAAAATATTTCTGGATATTTTTAGATTTCCCCCACAATACCATATCAAGGCAATCCTGAGTTCCATAAATAATTGTCTTTTTTAACTTTTGAAAAATTCAGTTGATGATGATTTATCACAACATTTATAATATGTCCTTTCGAAAAGTTTACAGCACGTTTTGGTATCTGTATTTGTCATACGTCTTCAATGAAATCAATTAAACATTTATAACAAATTGTTTATCTGTCATGAGCTGTGTTTGGAATATGGTTGCTCGAAATATCTTCAGAGAAAATAATTATATACATTCGAAAGGTTTTGTTTTCTTAAACAATATTAGTGTATAACAATTTTCTATTTTCATCTTAATACCATATCAAGGCAATACTGATTTCCATGAGTAATTGCGATTTTTCCATGCTTTATATAAGGTTACTTTCTATATATGTTTGTGTGCCACAAAATTTGAAATCAATTTTTGAAAGCTTTTTTCTCAACCAATTTTGCTCAAATTTTGCACACTTAATCATTTTCGATGACAATACAAGGAAATGGAAAAATTTGACCAATTGGACAAAGGGGCGTGGTACCTCCCATACAAACCACAAATTAAAAATCTATTATTTCTGCTCCTGATAACGGTATTTGAACAAAATTTGGTACGTCGGTTTGGTGTGCATTTTTTAAGTGCTGCTGCAAATATGAGCGGGAATGGACAAAGGGGCGTGGTACCTCCCATACAAACCACAAATTAAAAATCTATTATTTCTGCTCCTGATAACGCAGTAACAAGAAGAAGAATTTCTAGGCCCAATAGAATTCTGCTTGCATAAAGCATGGATTTGAAAAAACAATTTTTTTTGATTTACTAGTTAACTTTTAAAAAATGATAAATTCATTAGTGATGATTTACCACATTTATAATATTCCCTCCCGAAAAGTTCACAGCACTTTTTGTTATTATTACTCATCTCATAAGCAAGTCACACGTCTTCAGTGAAATCAATTAAATATTTATAACAGATTGTTTATCTATCAGCTGTTGACAAACAATGTTTAGAGTGTGGTTTTTCTTCAAAATTGTCATGAAACTAAATATCTATGTGCCAGAAGTAATATCAGCAATATTTAAATATATACACCCAAAAAAGTATGCTACAGTTATGGGTTTATTATTGATCCTAGAAGTAGTCTAGACAAGAAGTTTAATTAATATAATTAATTGGAATGCTAAATGTTTTTAGAAGACTTAAGACAGCAAATTTCAAATCATAATAGATATGAAAGCTATAGCTTTCAGGAAACACAGTAGCAGAAAGACTTCATAGTACGCAAATTCGTCTTCTATTATCAAAAACTAAAATTTCCATTGTGAGAGGAAATAACTTGATCATATAGCTGGAATTCGAAAATCAATTAAATCGATCAGTAAGCAGTCAACTTAAAAACTAAGAATCATTTATATTTATAAAAAAATGTCATCGGCATTTGAATTGGGTTCATAACACAGTTGAGTAATGATAAGTAGTTATTGATTAATAAATAAATATACGATTTTTTATTTAAATATCACCTCTTAATACAATATACATAGCAAGCATTAGGCATAATTAATGGTTTGACTATAAGTGTTGCCATAAATTTCATATCTCCTAAAAAATCTCTCTTTTTTTCCAGGCTTTCAATTAAAACATTATAAAAGCCATTATTAACAACACAGTTATCATGTTCTTATTTTTGTTTATTTTTTATCACAATGTGCTATATTATCTACAATTAGTACTATTTTCCCGCCCAATTTTAATATTGCTTGCTGCTCCCCTATATATACATTTAATTAAAGTACACATTTGCTTTCATTTTATAAGAACCTTGAATTCCTTATGGTTTAACTGTGTCCCTGTATCGTCCACTGTCAACTCCCATTTTATTCTACTTTTTTGCAGCGCAAATATATACACTATTCGTATATCGAATTTTTCTTTCACTTTTTTGCCCTGTACATTGGCATTTCAATAAAAGCAAAAATTTCTGAAGTTACACTGTTATTTTTGCAAATATTTCATATGGCTTATATTGAATTAATAAAGTTATGCTGTTCGTGTTATACACGCTTCCCCCTGATCGCACAGCCATTATTTTACCCGCCCTGCTGTTGGGGTTTTCAAAGCATATTTCAATTTACTTTTCTGAGGATTATGTACGAATATGTTGTCCAAATTTTTGCTGACATAGCATACAATAATTTATTGCCAAATATTTAGTAACAAATAACTTCTGCTAAATAAATGCCATCAAATTGAATATTTATAATAATTCCATGATTAGTGGTGGTGTACCATCACATCCATGCAAATTGAACTGAGGGGATTGATATCGAATGATAAGAGGTAATTTTTATGTTGAACGGATATAAAATTCATAAAGTGCTTAAAAGTCATTGGAATTGAGGGCAAAATTCAGTTACGCCTAAATGTATGTTTGAGTATTTACATATTTGCAATCCCCTACAATATGTATGACTTTGATTAAGTGTTTATTAATGATTTACATAAAGCATATATTTACCCATTCGTTATGGTTCACTGTTGTAATTTCAGTCATTGTTGCTTCTTTGCATCGCTGAATGTTTCCGGAGAATAATAATTTGCTTGTTATTATTTGTTCCGTGATAATGTTTTTTTCTTCCACAACCTGTTCGAGTTCCCACATATATGGGCAACTTTATATTTATGTTACTTTTAAATGGAACAATAATTAAACTTCACTTTGAGGCTCGTGGTAGAAACTGAATTAAATAACGAGAAATACAACTTGCACGGTTTTATGATAATGTGGAAAAGTTTGTGTACAGGAAGGCATACTTCTAGCATGATTGATAATAAGTGAAAGTGCTGCATGCTTTTTGGATGTAATTTAGTCGCTACTGTTGTTTAAGATTTTCCTAATAAACAATAATTATATTTCATTCATGGGATTTTTAGCGATTCTCATTTGTGGGAAAATGCTGCCTCAATTATTGAAAGTGCAACACACATTCTTTACAGTACTTTCTTCAATGAGGATGCCCATGTTGTCGGTGACATGCTTTTAGGTTGATTGATGTATGGGAATAGCGTATCATATTTTCTGGCTGTAAAAACATTACTAAAAAATAATCAGATAACGTTTCAGAACTCGAAAAGCTATTAGTATGATTAAATTACATGTGTACAGCAATATTGAATAAATAATTTTAAACAAACGAAAAAACTAAAACAAATTAATTTTATTTCAGGAAATTTATAAACAGGTAACAAACAATATTGTTATTATTATCCTGCAATATAATTATCATAAGGAAATAAATGTATTCTTATGACGGATGTTTTTTTTTTTTTTGAAAGTTTTGTTTTGTTTTTGTTGCCAGGCATCTGTTGTTATTGATATCTAAGCATCATCTTATGCCAAATGGCACGCCTTAGAATTATTCGGAATACAAAACCACTCTTGTCTTGTTTTATAATTCATTGAAATTTTACACTGCAATATACTGGAATATTTCCAGGGAATAATAATTTGGTTGCTATTATTTTTTCCGTTATAATGTGTTTTTTTCTTCCACAATCTGTTCGAGTTCCCATATATATTGGCAACTTTTTATTTATGTTATTTTTAATTGGAAACAATAATTACATTAAAATTGGAACAACGAAATTAAATATATAAAATGAAGGGTGATGGTTCAGTTTCCTTCTGTTCTCTGGTAATAATATTAAATAGACTTCATTCAAATACATAACAATTTAATGAAATATGGCGGTGAAATATTCATTTACAAATTCAATTTAATTGCCTACTTATAGGTAGTATCAGTAAACAAAGTAATGTTATTCTACCTATCTACCTATCGTAAAAGGAAAGCTATTTTGGCACGTGTACCTATGAACATTTGAAGGGAATGTTATAAATATTTATGACAAAATAAATTTATTACATGGCTGACATTTATTTTTACACACAGAAGAAATTAAATAATCCCAAATCAAATGTATCCTTATGACGGATGTTTTTTAACAAACATCGTCATTTTCAGAAATAAATATATCTCGTTGCCGAGCATCTGATGTTATTGATATCTAAGCATCATCTTAGGCCTCTTGCCTTTGTTTAGCATTACTGGAAATACAAAAACACTCGTGTTTTGTATTACATTTCATTGGAATTCTAGGCTGTAATAAGCTGGAGGACGGCTTTTGTGATACTTAAGGGATTTATTTGTTTTCATTTGAATTTCCCCTCCATTACCGTACTTAAGTGATATCTAATATTCCTTCTCCTGTTGTTCGTTTTTGCGGGTCCTTTTTCCAAAGTTCATATTTTTATACATAAAATTAAATGAAATTATAAATGTAATTTGACATTTTCAATTGTTTCGACATTATAATGTAATTAGCTCCACATCCACAGTATCTTTATATAGGTTGGAATATTTTATATCATTTTTTATACAAATTTATGTAAATACATTAAAGGAAGTGGATTAGAATATATCATATGACATTCGCTATACAAATTTATGTAAATACATTGAAGGAAATGCATGATATTTTGCAGGAATTTCTAATATCCGCATAAGTAGAAAAGACAAACAATTTTAAAAGTTTGAAAACATAATTTATTGCCAATAATCCCACCGGTAGAGGGTACATATAATGAATATATTATTTATTTCAAATAAAAAATATGAATAACAACTTATTGAATATATTACATTGAGATATGACAAAGTTAACTAATTTATTTTTATTTAGTATTCTCATGCAGCTACTGAAGGGAGTGGCAAAATTCAACAGCTTTATGTAGAAAGGGACACCTGCCTCCAATAATAATAATTTGGATTCTCGAATAAATTTTCCTTCAAAATGACTCTGAAGTCCATTTCTAAAGTCACGGTCCATTCCATACTTTAGTTGCATACGGCATATGCACATCCAAGGTTTATTACTTTAAAATTTACCTTAATAATGGACTACTTTAAAAATACTGTTTCTGAGGTCGAGTTGGTGGTCATAAATGGAATTTGAGGGATTTAGTTAAATAACTATCCAAAGTTGCATCGTTCTGTCAAAGCCTTATATTTTTATAGTCCCCCTTTGTATGCTGAAAATATATGAAAACATATGCATAACATTTTATGATTGCTCCCGCTGGAAACTGGACTGAGTTAAAAAACTAAATTGTTATAGCTCACCTTATATATGTTTTAAAAATACCAGATTTTGAGAATAAATATAAAAATAAAATATTTTCAAAGAAAAACTTAGACAATGATTTGGGAAAATGGTAGTAGTTTTTTTATTACATGCCCATTCAGAACTATGCTGTACATCAACATGGGTCACGAAAATAAATTACTGCGATGGCCCCCCAGAAATGAATATTGGATTATTTATTGATGATCTGCAAAATATTTCGTTCCTAGATCAAGCCGTCTCTAAACGCTCCTGAAGACACTTCTAGAAATCATGTTTTCCGCGCGTAATTTTTTACGTTGCATTTAGTCCAATTTTTTTCTGAATTAGTAGACCCTTGGAAGCATTTTAAATATAACATTTTATTCTTGTCTTAGAATAACTCATTGGTAGTATTATTGGACGTTTATATCAATTTTTTGTGGTTTATCAAGGTGACAGCTAAAACTCATATTTCTTGGAAAGAAGGTTGTAAAATATGTTATAAAAACTAAATAGAAGGAATCAATACCTTTCGAATGATGTCTAAATGATGAATATCGGACGAAAAACGGCGTCACTGACTCCATTTTTGTGAAATAATTTAATACAGGAGATGGGTTTTCAGAGCGAAAATGATCAAGATCTTTTTACAAAAGTGAGCGCTGCGGCGTCAATTTCCTTCCGATGTTCATCATTTAGGTAACAATGAAAAGGTATTGACTGTAGCTATATATATTTTTATTAAATACCGCCACCACATTTTTTCAGTTGCACTATGAAAATATCCAAAAACATTACCATAAAAGTCCAATAACTCGAACAAAAACTTATTCTAAGTCAATAATCAAAATTTATATTTAAAGTGCTTTCAAGAGTCTACTATGTCATGCACTCATAGACAAAATAACTAACATTCTTTTAAAAATATATAAAAACAAATTAAATAATATACACTTTTAAATTAAACAGTAAACACACACACTCATGTAATTATGACAGATTTTTTAAGATCTGGATTCTTAAATGAGGTTATTTGATTTGATTCAACAATGAGTCAATTTTTGGAGTGGATTTTGGGCTGTACTGAAAAATTGGGTTGATCGGATGAGGTACTGCCGAGTCAGACGTAGTAGTCATATGAATGATATTGTCTTCCATTATTAAATGACAAAGTTCAACCTTTTCAATAAATCCAGTAATTTGAAAAAAGAATCAGTACTTTTTTAAAGGCGATTCTAATTTTAAATTTTAAATGGCCCAGCCTATTCTTTAATTGCATTGTTTTGTGTTATATGGATTTCAGTAAGGTTTTTTATACATACCCTATTTTGGAAGATATCTAATAATTTTCTGACAGCATACCTCGAGGGTATGTAAGTTAATTTTAAAGCGTAAATGCTTCTATAATAAAGCGTATTATAATCTAAAAATCACAGTCACATCAGTTTAAGTTTTAAGTTTAAGTTTATTTGTTCAGCCTTTTTTCGAAAACATTAATACGAATACAGGCTAGGGAAAACTATACTATGACAAAAGAAATTTCTTAAGACTATAACGTATTATCCCAATGTACTATAACACAGTGCAACACGAAAAAAAATAACCATATACGGACACCGCTACATGATAAAAGACCAAAAAAAAAAAGGCCCGTGTTTTTTTTTCCCCCAAAGTCATGCACTTTTTTTTTATGGGCCCCCAGAGATTTGAGGCCTCGGTGTAATTTTTGGAAAAAAGTGATCATATTCTCAGGCTCATATCTTGCAAACCGTTCGGAATTTTGATTTACTCTCTGAGACAAAGTTCTAGCTCTTGTCATAAAGAACAAAAATTGTGAACATATAAAATCAAAAAACTTCATCTTCAAGGTCAAAATCGCAAAAAACTTAAAAAAAAACGATTTTTTTAACTTTTTTTCCCCTGTTCAGGTCCATAGGTAGCAAACCGTTGAAAATTCAGGGAAACAATCAACTACAAAAATGTACCTAAGATCTCAATAAACAACTTTCTAGAACATATGAACTTCCTAGGAATTATTCTTAACACCGTTTAGGTAGCGCTTAGGTAGCCGCAAAAGTGAAAAATTGTTTATTCCAGTATTTCTTACCCACACGACATCATCGATGCCATTCAACAAACAACAACAAAGTCGTCGGTCCAAAAATTTGCACTAACAAAACACATGACAATTCAAAGCAGCGAAGTAGTCGCAATCCATTTGTACCAACAACATTAACAACACATATGTAGCCGCAGCACACCGCTACCTAAACGGTGTTAAGAATAATTCCTAGGAAGTTCATATGTTCTAGAAAGTTGTTTATTGAGATCTTAGGTACATTTTTGTAGTTGATTGTTTCCCTGAATTTTCAGCGGTTTGCTACCTATGGACCTGAACAGGGGAAAAAATGTAAAAAAATCGAATTTTTAAGTTTTTTGCGATTTTGACCTTGAAGATGAATTTTTTTTTTATATGTTCACAATTTTTGTTCTTTATGACAAGAGCTAGAACTTTGCCTCAGAGAGTAAATCAAAATTCCGAACGGTTTGCAAGATATGAGCCTCAGAATATGATCACTTTTTTCCAAAAATTACACCGAGGCCTCAAATCTCTGGGGGCCCATAAAAAAAAGTGCATGACTTTGGGGAAAAAAAACACGGGTCTTTTTTTTTTGGTCTTTTATCATGTAGCGGTGTCCGTATATGGTTATTTTGAAATGACTTCAAAAATGTTGCACAGTGTAATAATATATACAGCGACATGCTTCTTACATGTTATTGTTGACTATGATTACATACATAAATGAGAAACGCCCTTGCTCCCGGGACTGCACAGTCACATCAAAGAACATATTACTCTGTATTGTTGACTACTTTTAGTTGTTTAAACAATTCACAAAACTGTGTATATTTTCGAGGGAGCACAAAGTAATCCTATTATTATTTACTTCAGGAAAATGTCTTGGCATTTACAACTGTACTACTCCTCAGTGCTAACTACTAACATTTCTTTGTATAAAATTCTTGCAGCTTCCTTACAAACAAGGTCTTTCCTTGTATCATTAAATGGCATAAACCAAAGAACAATAATTTAAGTATCAATATAATTTAAAGATCTCAATGACATTGTCAAAGTGCTGATTTTTTCGTAGCGGAAATGGAGCAGGAAAAAAACAAAAGCGGACTTTCATCGCTTGAATAAATATGATGACTTGTCCATTGAGAAACAGCAGCAGCTGGGAGGTAGAATGAATGAAAGTGAGTTGTGAGGGTATAACAATGAAGTACATCAAAGAAAATTGAAAATATACAGCTAATAGACAATAAAATGCCACTGCTGCGAAAGGAAAAGCGTAACATCTTAACAAGGTGCAGGAGGACTTACAGCGAATACAATGACAAGGAAATATTATGACTCAGAGTGGAGCGGAAAGTGCCAGCAAATGATCACGATGATTGTTGAGGTAAAGTACGTAGATAGAGAGGTCCTTGGAAGACAAGAAGAAGAAGCAGATGAAGGTTATACAGTACGTATAGCCATAATAATGATGAGACCTACCGGTGGTTGGTAGCAATTGTCGTTGATAAGCCAGCGTTTGTTGTTATAGTATTTGTAAAGTTGTGGAGGGGGCATTGACAATGATACTGTCGTTTATGATTGTTACCGTGTACATTTTGTTATGGTTCGATAGCCCAGCTGAAGGATATCATCATCATTATCCTTGCCACCTGAGATGACTCAATGAAATGTAAGTACGTGAATATTTTACTACAAATATAACAATATGTTCACAATTTGTATGGCTGGGTTGACACAATGTACTAAAATGCCTTGGATTTTATTGTGATTTCATATGAGTCATTCCATGTCAAGCGGTACGATTTTTGAACTCGGTAGTTGCGATTGGTTTTGAAAGTTATTGTATGTACTCTGCTCATAAAAATTGTATTTTTGGGAAAAAATAAAATAATTTTGAAATTTTGAAGAAAAAAAAAGATTTGTTATTTCGATCGCCTGTAACTCCTGCTATACTTGGCCGATTGTAATGTACTATACTCTGTTTTGACGGCAATTTCAATTACTTTTAAAATATTGGAGTGGAATGCTATAGGTGCGTTATATTTTTTAAAGTATTTACAGTATTTAAAGTATATTTAGTTCTGATTTCAACTGGGATATTGTCCTGGCTCAAGACCATTTTGCATCTATATTTAATAGAGTGCAATTTTTTTACAATTTCATTTATTTTATTTTGGTTTTCGAATTGATTACATTAACTGATTTTTTTTCTCAAAATGTAAAGTAGTTTAAAGACATTAGATGTCTTTTTTGGTGACTTTGTGAGTTTGAAAGTAGTGGCTCCTATTTCTTTATTTTTTTTTTTGCAAAATCATCCAGAATTTCAGTAAAAAATCTTCAGAATTATATTTTTATTATATTAATTATTATTATAAAAAAAAATAAAAAATATAAGAAAAAGTAGTTGATGATTTTTTTTTCCATTTTTGTAGCGTGTGATTGCACTATCAGAAAAATAAAATATATATATTTTTCCATTACCTAAATTTTTCATTGTTTTTCATTGTTTTTAAACCTTCTGTAAATAAACTTCAAATAAATAATCATTCTGAATATTTTTTACTGAAATTCTAGATTTTGCAAAAATAATTCGGAAAAAAGAAAAGCTATCATTTCACCTCTACCAGACTCACACAGTAACTAAAAAAAGACATCTAAGAACACAACTGTAAGGTTTCAAAAAATTTAATTGATTTATTCGTTTCGAAAATGAAAATTAAATAAAGAAAAATGCAAAAACTTTAAAAACTATATCGCGGCTATAACATTCCACATCTACATTTCTAAGTAATTGAACTTTCCTTTCAAAATAAGGCAAATTACATCAAAATCTGTCAAGTGATTCAGGAGTTACAGGCAATGTAATGGACAAAGTAATTTTTTTCTATTTACAGTGGTCATAACTCGTAAAAAAATACTTTTTTCCAAAAATTTTTAATAGAAGAATTTTATGAGAAGAACTTCCAAAACAATCGCAGATATCGATGCCAAAAAGCGTAACGTTTGATATGGAATGACTCATCTGTAGTGAAACGTAAAGGCAGTTAAACTAATTGGTGTAGCTATGAGCAAGGATTGTCGGTGTAACCGGAATTATTAGAGTTTTGGAAGAGGTAGCAAATTTTGCAGTATATTTGAAGCTATTCCAACAAAGTATAGGGTCCGCCATCTAACGTTTTTTTAACTATTCAACCGTTGGACTATTATTTGTGAGGTGCCCTCAGCAGCCATTTGAATGAAATTATTTTCCATTATTAACCGGAAGGATTGTACTTTCAAATAAAAAAAGAAATTTGAGAAAATATTAAGTAGTTTTTGTTCAAAAAAAAAAAGTTATTTGGCGGACCCTATATATATGAAATTGCAACGATGAAATTTTTGGGGAATATTCTTATGAGAGGAACATGTGCTTACTGATTTTTTTCGGCTTGTATAGTTGTTACGAACAGCATTGAAATTAGTAACACTGCAGGAGAGAGGTTAGAATTCTAGGACTTTTGTAGTCTCTATATTATAGACAGCCCAGCTCATGAAAACTGCCATATCAAAGCGTTTCTGTTTTATTGTTTCGCCACTTGACCCTTGACATTTCCCTTCATATTTCCATTAATTGTGTTTTTTTGTGAAATTTCACTGAACATATGTTCAACTGTCGCTGCCAATTACGAACATATCACCACACCAATACCTCGACGCCAACACTGACATTCATGGTTCAAATTGTTTTTAGATTTGTTTGCTAATTGAAAAAATATCACCACATCTGTTTGTACAACAAAATTTCAAACTTCGCCCCCGTCAACTTGAATATTGGCCACGAATTGCTATACTTTTTGTTGCAAAAACTGGCATGGATGTAGATACAATAAAGTGTTGTGCCATTACCAACGAAATAGTTTTTAATGATGTCAGCTTAGAATAAAAAATGTTTGATGCGTTTTTTTATCTCGCATAAAATTCCATGGAAAATATTTACAAATTGTGAACTAAATTTAAGAGGATTAAGTGAACGATGCTGAATTGAATAATTGTGGAAACAAATATTTTTCGAATTTGAACTTTAAAAATAATAAGTAACTAAACATGCAAAATATTGAAAGTGATTGTTAGCACTTTTTGCGGCATTACAATGGATTTGCAATAGTTGCCTATTTCTATTTCTTTTTTGAAATGACCTAAATGTGAATATTGATTTTGATTACTATAAATAACTTAAATTGTTGATATCTCTATAAGCTTAATAGCAATTAATATACTAATTAACACCGTCACTCTACTACGGTTATATACAAAGTACTTGATATAACATATTTCAACAATTGCCGTATATGCATATTTAACATCTAAAATATGAAAATTTCCTGTCCCTATTTACACGATGATGTCGCTACATAAAATCGTGTGAAATTACACGATACCTTTTTTCTTGAATCTCTGCTAGACGTCATGTATTCAAAAAACATAAATTTGAAATTTTTACAGGACACATGTCAAAAAAACCCTCAAATTTCCATTGCATAACAAATGGAGTTCATTTGACGGAAATATGCCAATAATAAAAAAAAAAAAAAAAACAAAATAATACTTTAAATATCTGACTTTTTGCACTAAATGTATTCTATTTTCCAAGCGTGTAATTTCGTGCAGGCAAAAGTTACACTTCAAAAACGGGAAAACCTTCAACCTTTCCGAATATGTGTATATTTCGTTAAAGGCTTTTGAAGGAAAAATTTTGTGTTGGTCCAAATTCATACATTTGTTCAAAAAGAATATTTTTATATTATACATTTCAACCAAACTATATTTGGCACAAACATAGTTTTGGCGTCGAAATAAAGCTAAGAAACAACAATTTCTAATAAAAAGTTTGAGTGCAAAATCTCTTTAAATATTTGAGAAACAGTTCGACAAAGTCAAAAAAATCATTGTGTTTTTTCAATTTTCAAAATCTGAAAAACGTGAAAATCTGTAATGCAAAAAATACTAAAAAATTTGTCCTTACATTATTGACAAATACGTAAAACTATGTTAAAAATATATGAAAACAAAACATAAAAATTTTAATTTTCTTTGAAATCGAAAAATACGAAATGTAGTCAACTTTGGGCCGATTTATAAAATATATCCGATTTCCTGATTTCTAATCTTAATATTTCAAAATAATTATTGGATCCTTATCTAAGTTTGATTTTTAAAGAACTCAAAAATGTCTACTAGAACAAAAGTAGACATTTTGACCGATGGATTTGGATTCTGAACCACTGAGCGTCGTTCGCCTACAAGCTCTAAAGTCATGACTTTTGATTCAAGTAAAGAAGTCACCATGTTAATTGGGTCTTAAGGTTTAATATTAAAGTTCTTGACTAATGTCTATTGTCCATGACATTCTCTTAGACAATAATTTGAACACAACAGACAAATGTGGAAGGTAATTAAATCAAACAGGTCAACTATACACATCATAACATTTTTTGAAGAAAATTTTTTATTTTCAATGGCTAATTTTCTTTTAAATTTCCGCATCATATTTAAGGAGTATAGTAGCCCTTTTTGTAGTCTGCTAGAGTTATTACTCTTTGTACTACAATGAGTAATAAAATTTTATCACCAAAAAGTATGCATTATTTTTGTTATTGCCTAGATGTAGACATTGTTTATAATTTAGCAAACGCTTTTCGTTGCTGCAATTCATGTAGATTTAATTTTTTGTCTGGCTTGAAAAGTATGTGTCCATGGGAATTTTTTTGAATAATTGCAAAATACACAATACAAAACATATTTTAAACCTTAGACTCACTTTCATTCTGTCCTCCTACAAACAAATACTAGACAACCTTCACTTTTCGTTCATCCAAACAACACATTCTCTGCCGTAACAATCCTTCTTATTTTAGGTTGTCTGCAGGCAGACATTCTTTTGTAGGTAAACAAAATCCCTTTTTGGGTCTGGATGTAGGAAATTTTCTGTCAACATTTGAAATTTAATAATCTCACCTTAACCTTTAACCTTATAATATTATAAGGTTAAAATTTAAAAAATACACTATGTGACCTATGACAATATTTATTGTCTGTGGCAAACATATTTTACGCACTAAGAAAGAAAAAATCAACAGAAATCCGTACAAGTGGGCATTAAGTTTCATTTTAACAAACACACTCGATATTTATGATTTTAATGTCTTTCAGGGTCATCAAACGAAATTGTTTTAATTTCAATCAAGGTCAAATGCAAGAGCTCTACTAAGATAGTCAGCATTTATGCCCCTTGAAACATAAAACATTATTTAATTATTACATTTTATAACAAAATTTATGAAATTTGCTTTAAGGACAAATGAGACAGCAATTAAATATTTGCATAGCTTGTCAATTTATTAAAAAATATTCTTTTATTTTTATATTTTAGTCAGCTAGCAAAGCAAAGACACTCATTATAAGGTGTATGGAAATTGTGATCCTATGGTGGCATTTAAGGTATCATTTGTCTACGTCTACACACATAATTTTATTGTACAAATGTCTATTCGCTTAAGCATACTATAAATCTATTTAAATGTCACAAATCTCTAGGCATTTGTATAAAAGAGCAAAAAGCATAGTATACCTTAAGTCATTAAATGGCCCTGGGATGGTACTTTAAATGCAAAAATATAACTCACATCTGCACTCAAGTGTGAAGAGAGACATTTTGATTGCTGCAATTTATTCTCTATTTTATATGAATTATATTTGTATGTGCCTAAATGTGTCTCTGAATATGCATTCTGATGGGTTTCCGTCTACATCCACGCCAAGTGGGTAGGGTTTTAAATGTAGCAATATAAGCTATTCCCAATGGACCATGAACATTATCATTGCATATTTGCTTAAACTAAAGGTGTGGAAGATAAGACAAAAACCCACCAACCTGCCACAAAGCACGTAGGTATGCAAATACAAATGCTAACTCATGCCTAAATACACATCGACATAGCAAACATACACTTCCAGGCATATTCACTTGTGAGGCTCAACAAGTACTTGTTATGACAGACACGTCCACGTCCCTTTAGGCTGTTATTCTGGCGGGGGATATAAAGAGATATCGAGTTGAACTAGAGACATAGCAGCAATTATTTTTTAAAGTCTTTTGAAAGTAAAACAAATTACTGCACATAAAAATTAAATCATTTTACCAGCGCAGGGGAAATTTAGTAAACTCAAAAAAAAATATATATATCCACAAAAATGAAGTAAACTGCAAGTAAATATAAACAGATGGAATGAATAAAATGAAGACTAATAAAAAATAAATAACTTTATTACTGAGCCAGGAAAATATTGCATATGTTTGATCAGATATTTGCAAAAGAATGTTTGCTATGATTTATACTGCTATTTCCGGCAATTTCTTGAGGGAATTGTAGCTTCGCCTAGACAACGTGTTTTCGAAAGTGAAAAAATAATAAATGAAAATAAACTATTGCACAAAAAATTAAAGCTAATTACCAGCGCAGAGGTTACTACATTTCCTATTTCATTATTGACTCAAGAATATTTGCACATTTCAAAGGACGGGAGGAAAAAGGAAAGGAATGTTTGATCAGATATTAACAATACAATGAAAAGAAACAAAAAGGTATATTAGTATTGGTAGGGACTATTCTGATACTTTGTAATTTAAGGAAACTTAACAAAATTTGCATAAATTATATATAAATCTGATCTGAGAGTGATTTTTAAAACATTATTGAGATTTTGAACTTTAAAGGCGGTAGTTATAGAATTCATCATCGGATATGCTTCTTATAGTTTCACAATACTGGAAGGAATCGTCGCTACGACTACAAAAAATACAGTCTTTTTAATGCTGGAATACATATATTTAGTATAACTTAATTCTATATTAATTTGAAATGTATATTTTAATGAATTCAGGAAGATATAACTAATCGCTGCTGATGTCCTCATCCTCATATAAATATATGGACTGCTAGCCAGACACGCTGCTCAAATTCATGGACAATAATCAGAAAATTGTCTTGAAAGTAGGAAAAATTCTCAAATATTTTTCCATGGAATTATATTTTTGGAGCTCCAGAGAGCGGATGATTTGCATGTAAAATAAATTGATTTATATTTTAAAATGGAAATGAATATTCTTATACTTTCATAACAGCTGAAGAGTCGTATGATTTTTTATTTTTATTTTCTAAATCTTTTTCTGTTTTTTTTTCGTTTGTTTTATTTTGCTCAATATTTGATTTGAACTGGGATATTCTCGTGACTCAAGACCTTTTGAATCTATATTTTATAGTATGCAAATTTATTTATTTCTAAATCTTAAAATAATATTTTTAATTAATTTTTAAATATTTCAATTTTAATGATGAATATGAGAAAAATTCCCAATTTTTACCATTAAAGTCAAAAAACGGCGAATTTTCTTCATAATAATTTAATTATATCTTAATTCTATTAAAAAAACGAAATCTTTCCAATTTTTTTTAATTTTTTTTGCATTTGTCTAACATTAAATATTTTACTCGTATGTCAAATATGAATTATTTTTTTTCTAATTTTTTCTGTACTAAGTAAATTTGAAGATATTTTAAGCATTTCCCACTAAAAACATTTTAAACAGTTGATATGTCCATTGATTGAGGAAAAAACAATCAATAAATGGCCTGCAAGATTGTAAAAGCTATATAAAAAACAATAATATTATTGAATTCAGTGCATCATAATCCGCTGTGAGCTACCTGTCTCAGACAAGTCGTCCTGTGTGTGACAAGTCGGAATTGAGAGGTGTTGTAGTGGCCCAACGTATAGTGGATTTTTATCACTCGCTATATATATTCTTGTAATCATGAACCTTATTAAGAGATATAGATTGCTCAACGTAGATTACAATGGAGTTCATACCTGTGTAAGTCTTGCTACTGGGGAAATGCTACCCATACCTTCCC
>OX377620.1:180003030-180291503 GCA_947397865.1 Polietes domitor | reverse complement strand
ATATAATTGTAAAAAACCTAGTTTACAATTCTGTTCCGTATCGCTAAAGGTTGTGTTGGGTATTTCTATGCTCTTAAATATTTCCATATTATTAAGTTTATTCTATTTCCATACACGAATAAATTTACCAATAATATTTATAACTATTAGATAATGAAAAATAGAATTATCTTTGAAATACTATGTCCACGTAACTCTATCGTAACAACATTATTGCAATTTCCTAAGTATACATTAGCAGTAGACTTAAAATCATTTAAAGCAAATCTGCAAAACGATTTTTCTCTTTTGACTCTTGCCATGACATTTACTCTGTTAAATCCGCTTGAAGGCCTCATCCTACATTTAAGAGCATTCATGTAGCCACTTCATAAACTTAACTACTAATTAGAATTATCCCTACATATCTCCTGTGTTTTGCGGTAATTCTCCAAGTATGTTTACATGCTCTCGTACTATAGTTTAGGTACATCAACTTAATTATATCCTCTTTTTGCTTGTCTGCATAATCTGTTACTTTTTCACGTGTTACACAACGTATATGGTACATACACTCAAAGATAAATAATGTTACGTTTTCTTTAAAGGAATCTTGGTAAACAAAATTATATTTTAAGTGACTGCTCATCTATTCTACCAGTGATTGTTCTATCTTTGAGAATCCCATCTAGGGTTTTACTGTGACATGGTAGTAATTTACGCTAATTATTGTCAAATCTAGCCGATGTTAAATTGTATAAAACACTGAAAGAAAACTGTGTTGTCTTTTGCTAATTAGTCATGATAAACATATTGGTCCACTGTGTGCATGTCTAAAGACTGCTGTTTTTTCATTATTTATTTAAACACATGCAATTGCTAAATTAAATTTAAAAATGCAAATGGAAAACAAACTTTGTGGAAGAATTGAATATAGATGTTTATCTTAACCAACATTCTGTGGTCATACTGGAGGGAATGGTCCAGTTTGTGTATTAAGTGTAGCATTGCAATGAAACGGAATGTTTCTAACCCATAAGGAATGCATAGTGAAAACCAAAACGGAATTTCACATTACATTTTTTAATTTACATTTACTTAAAGAAAGTATTTACAATAAATACAATTTTATTAAAAATAACATATATCATTCGTTTTTAGTGCTGACATGAAATTTATGCATATGTACGTTAGGTTGGGTCGCCGTCCACACAAATGGAAAAACAGATTCCAGTCACCCCACGAAAATAAAGTTTGGATTGTTTAATGATGATTTGCAAAATATTTCGTTCCTAGATCAAGCCGTCTGTGAACTAAATGCTTCTGAAAATACCTCTGAAAATCATGTTTTTCCCGTGTAGTTTTTTTTTGTGCTGCATATTTGTCGATTTTTTTTTTCTGAAACTAAAGACCCTTGAAAGCACTTTAAATATAAATTTTTATTCTTGTCTTAGAGTAACTTTTTGGTCGAATTATTGGACCTTTATAGTATTTTTTTGTGGATTTGCACAGTGTCTACTGAAAACTTTCTCGTATTTGGTGTTCGTATTTTATAAAAAATTAACAGCGGCAGTCATTGCATTTGAATGATGCCTAAATGATGAACATCGAAAGGAAATTGACGCTGCAGCGCTCATTTTTATGAAAAAGAGTTTGAAAATGTTGGCTCTGAAAATCCATCTCCTGTATTAAATTATTTCACAAACATGGAGTCAGGGACGTAATTTGTCAACCGATATTCATCATTTAGGCATAATTCGAAAGGTATTAATTCCTTCTATTTATTTTCATTCATTTATATTCATAACACCTCTTATTGTACTCATAACACCTTCTATTTATTTTCATTCATTTATATTCATAACACCTCTTACAAAATGTTTCCAAGACATATGAGTTTTTAGCTATCACCTTGTAAAACCAAAAAAAAAAAATTAATATAAACATCCAATACTACGACCATCGAGTTATTCTAAGAAAGAACATTTTTCTATATAAAGAGTTTCCAAGGTTCTATTAATTCAGATTTTTTTGGCAAATATGCAACATAAAAAAAATTTCACGGGAAAAACATGATTTTTAGAGGTGTTTTCATGAGCGTTTAGCTCGCAGATGGCATGACCCAGCAACGAAATATTTGCAGATAATCATTAAAAAATCCAATCTTCATTTCTGGGGGGGGGGGGGGGTGGCTGCAATTTATATCCGTGACCCATCTTAATGTACGTCAGTACAAAATGGTTACAACGTTGAACATATTCAGGTCATGAACACATCATTCGATGGGTGTGCCTTTTACCTTATGTAGTAGTGGAAATATGACATTTAACGAGTTAAACTATTCGAAAATCGTCTCTAAAATCTATATTTTTTGCCAAGAAATTTTTCCTAACAAGGACTGAAATTTTTACATTATTTAAGCAATTTTTTTGAAAATTTCTGATTTGTATACTCTTTAAATTTGTTTCGTACCTTCCTCTTGTAACATGTATCAAAAAGTACAAAAAAATTAGCGGGTGAAATGGGACAAAAGGGATATAAATGGTACCAATGATACGACAACAGCAAGAAACATGAAATTCAAAGGGTTGTAGTTAAAATAGTGAAATTCTGTGTGTACATTGCTGCGTCTGCGTAGACACGAAAAATAAAGATATGATTCTATATTCGTATCTTTAGGATCAAAACGGGATAAAATTGGTACCAAGCAAATGAATGAATGGATGATCATGAAATTAAATGAGTTCATTCCAATATGGTAGAAATCGGCCCTGAGGAAAAAATGCTTCTCCTTAATGACGACTGACAATACACGTAATATTTAGAGTACATTTGTTATTATATATAGTAGTAGACTATTAATATTATAATAATGAAGCAATGAAATTTCTTTAAAACAGTGCGCAAATGTATGCCTTATAGTAAACAAATATAGAAAAGCACATTAAAAATATAACAATTTTCAAAATATGTTACTTCACTTCTTTTTAACGTCAAAAGCCTCTAAACAGCGGTAATACTGGGGAATGCACTCCGTGGTGGAGGGTATATAAGATTCTGCCCGGCCGAACTTATCGCCTTTTTACTTGTTTTTTGTCTATGTCCGCCCAGGTCATAATTTGCCCTACGTGTTTTGGAATTTGTGACTAAATATAAATAAATATATTTTCTCATTAACAACAACAAAAACTATTAACCACTAACCACTTCTGTTACTTGTGGTGAAGTTGTTCAAACAACACTTGCTGTTGCTACTTTGAACAATGTAGTTATTGTTGCTAATACAATAATTCTAGTTTGAACTATTCAAAAAAATTTACAACCACACCTAAACTTAGTTTAACAACACTTTGCGCAAACTTATTTCCAGAACACTTTGCGCAAACTTATTTCCGCGCGAAACTCAAATTGTTATTTTACACTGCTTTACTCAATGTCCAATTTTCTTCTTTATTGCTCATTTAGAGAGGGAGAAAAGACCCGCTGAAAGCTTAAAAATGATTTCGGTGGTTGAGAAAATCTTTAACCGGCTCATGTGGCAGGTTTATGTGCGATAAACTTTGGCATGTTCTTGTGAATATCTACGGACTTAAGATAAAGTTGGGAGCAAGATTAACACGAAAAAAATTTTTTGTATGTTGAGTAGTTGTGGAAATGTGTAGGAGAAGATTTGCAGCAGATTCTTGTAGGAATTGAAGTTTAGATTTGCACTTACATTCTTAGCAAATAGGTGTTGAAACTCGCCATTTATAAATAATAAATTGATAAATATGATAAGTTGCATAGATTTCGCGAAAACACAATGAAACTTATATTAACCAATTATTTCTGATATGTGTAAAAAGGCCTAAGATACTCCTCTGAGCAATGACATTGATTTCAAGCAATTAGCAATGTGAAAGGTTAATTTCAGGCAATTTCCCCTGAGGATCAAAGTGTCAGGAAGATACAATTGTACTTAGAGACACTTCTGACAAAGACAATTAATTCAAACATTTAGCAAAGTTTTCCAAGGAAGGTAAAGGTCCAAAGCTACACCCTCCGCAATTTTCGAGTAAAAGGGTTATATTAAATAATATTACCTTAAAATAAATTGGAGCCTCTAGTCGCTCCGTTCTATGAAATAAAGTTGGAGACAGTCAATGTACAATTATTACCGGAGACATGAGCGTATGTCGTGGACATATATCTTCTAGTTTAATATGTCATATCATTTGGATTCATTTAAAATTTTTTATTCAAAACGGTGCCTTAAGGCACTAATTGACACACAGAAGCGTCAATTAGTGCATTAAGGAGCTACTGTGGGAATAGACCAATTTTGATAATAAGAAGCGTAAACTGTAGAGTTCTTCAGACTTAATGTGAATGTTTACTTTACATTCAAATGAATTTAAATTCTGGATGCTTTGCACTTTTCCACAATTTTATATTTTACGAATTTCATTTAATTCTTTATGACATTTAATGCATTTTTTAGCAGATGAATTTACCGTTGTCTTTTCACAAAATTAGAATCATTATTTTATGACAAGACGAAAATCGAAACATCTATAAAGCAATTGTTCATTTCCCTCACTGCGTATGAGGAATGTGGACAAATTTATATATCACTCATACGTCTACTTGTCCAAACAAAATATCCAAATAAATTATTTACATTATAATCCAATGATCTAACAAGTACTAAGAGCATTTACTATTGATACAGCAACTTAAGACCATTTTGAGTTAATTTGAAAGAGTTACTTTGCCCATTCATTGGTATTGAAATTTGTATTACAAAATTTTCATATCAACCGCTTAAATCTTTAGTTACCATCTATCCATGTAAAACAAACACTACTGCCTATATCCACATCATATCCAATTTTATAAAATCTATTAATAATAAATCTATTAATAATATTATATTGTTATATTGGGTAAAAGTGCAAGCAAGCCTTGGTAGCCAGGAATGACACACAATGTCATTTTTTACCTAATGTCCACACAGTGACCACGAATGAAAAAAGGTTCTTGTTCATACACACTGAATGGATGATAGAACATGCACTCCCACACATGTGTTTTGCATTTCCTTCTGCATGAGTGCCTATCAACTATATGTGATTAGCATATTTGTAGCAGCAACTTGTATGAGTGGGAGTGGTTGCCATTGTCCTGAAACTATCTATAATATCCTGTTTAGAAAATTTTACTTACACTATTTTATTAGATCATCAGAAAATTGCACAATAGCGGTTGGGTGTTTGCCGTTTTTTTCTATGTCGCTATTGTTTGTATAGTTAAAAATTGTATAATTTTAAATTTAATTAAAAATAACAGTAAATGTTCGTTATTGTTACTCGTGTTCAGGAAAACGCCAATAGCACGTTATTTTTGTAAATGGTATTAATATATGTATCTTCAAGGAAATAAACCGCCATAGAATATGAATATGTGAAAATATGAATTATGGTACATAACTAACTCATTTCACGCCTAGACCATTTAAGCTATGTTCAGATCATATGCTCGGATGGAGCTCGATTAGGTTAATCTTCATTTGGGCTTTGTGGATATGTTACTGGATTAGACAACATTTTCGAAATGCAAATACCTTTGACGAGAGACAAAAAATAGCAGATTTTCTTCCTGGTAGATGGCAGAATTCAACGAATTTAGAAATAAATATAGTATAGTAAGTATAAATATCGAAAATAATGCAATTTTTGCAATCCGTTCATTTCATTGGCTTTAAGATAAAAACCTAGTTCAATAAATATTATAGCAAAAGGATATATACACTTGTGTATTATAGTACAATCATATGGCTTAATGTATTTTTTCCCTTGTTGTATTTATCATTTTAATCATTTATTTGTTATAAACTATTTATATATTTTTGTCCCAGTGTTCTCGTGGAAAAAAACATCCTAAATTTAATACTTCTTTTGTAAAATATTCGAAATACATATTATCAACCATTTTTATGCCACAATCCGCAAATCATGCAGATACTCATGGACAACAATATTGAACTTATTCGCGAAATACAGACCGCAACCAGCAACAAAAAGGGGACTTACAACGTCCATTACTGCAGTGCAGCACATTTATTTGGAATGTCATCCAACTTAAATCCAATAACCCTATTTAAATGTATTACATTTTTTTAATTTGTTTTGTTTTTGCGTTTGTAATTACAAATGGAAAAATTCGTAATGAAATTAATTTGTAAGTTAGTTGGCATTACAAATTAATCTGACGATGCAAGTCCCCTTTTTATTGATGGTTTCGGTCTGTATATTGTAAATAACATCAGCCATATTTTCCTTCATCATCATCAAGTGATTCTGATGCACCGAAGTATTTCCTTACATTTGTGGCTTTGGAATACCGTGGCTTTGGAATACCTTTAATGGAAGGATGAGTTGATAACCACTTAGATAGTGTTGTTTCACCAACATTTGTTGGAGAAGGAATGAAGGATGAAGGAATTACCATTTTACAGAAGTCTTTCTATTGCACTTACCAAGACTATAGGTGAAAATGAAATAAAAGAAAAAGTGTGTCTTCATCTCAAAATAAAGAAATCATTCAAAGAATAAGAAACAGTGCAATTCGATGATGAAATAATAAAAAAAAAAAACAAATAAAATTTTGTGAACATTTTCCCTATGAAATGTTGACAATTTTATCAGCGGAAATTATTTTGTTGTCGTGGTTGTTGTAATGTTTTCGCTTTCGTCTTCCATTCCAAATGCCAACAAACAAAATTTTTCGTCATCCCTGTAGTAGTGGTGAAAGTTATGGCAAATATGGCGAATATTTTTGTATTGCGAAACCAAATGCATTTTTGGTTATTGTTTTTCTTGAAAATATATTTTCGTTATCAACTTCGCTTGAATCAGCCAGTCTGCCATTTTTGTCGTTGTGTCGGTGGCAACTGTGGCAACTTTTGCTGTCATTTCAGCATCTCATTTTGTTGTACGCATGGAAAATGTGAAAAGGGCGAGACGTGCTTCGCATGCAAATATTGAACTTGACATGGTTGTGTCAATTGTGGCACTTACCGCCAGGATTTTCCATCGTTTCATCTACAAAATGGATGAATATAAAACAAATGCAAATTATATTGATACAGTTGAATGGAGATAAAGATATCGTGAGTAAATTGAAGATGAAATATTTGATATAATATTTTAATTACACAGGTCAGCTTAAATCCGTCCGGGGAAAATGACATAACAAGATTTGCGTGCTTCTTTTACATATATTTTCTGTAAGAATTAAAACAGCATAAATACTTAGAATTGTCGATTTTTATAGAGGTTGTTCCACAGATGATAACATAACTTGAGACGTCGATATGCCCTTTCTCAAAAAAAAATCAGAAGTAGAAGTAATATAAATATAATATTTTGACACGGGCAACAGTTTCGGACCTTCCATGTTAAAATGTGAAATATTTTTCTTGATGTAGACTAATTATTTTATTAATCATTATAACGTAGAATAATCCAAAATTCTTGTAAAAGGGGAATACTTTTCTTGTAATTAGCAATAATATAAAAATATTTCCATCGATTTTGTTCGAAAACTCCTTTTCATTTAGAACCGATTGTCATTTTTAGTTCTTCATATTTTCTTTTTCTTAACATTTTTACTGAGAAAATATTTTAAATCGTTGCGTATATCGCCTGCAGTAATATAATTTCTGAGCAATGTTGGACAAATTCTTCTCTACTTAAATTAAAATCAACGATTAACCTTTTTACCTTAAAATCATATCCAAACTAGTAGTTGGGGAACACAACAACATCAAAAATATATCATAATTATTGGATCACATTTTTGTTGGATATATCACAAAAACTGTTCCCATTAAATTGTAATAGAACCTCCTTAAGACACTAAAAATAAACTGTCCTAAAAGTTTGATTTCTAACTCAAAAAGTGTCCTTGAATTTTTGATGTCTGTTCAGGCTGACATATGAAATAAGTGTTCTCAACAGTTTCGAAAGCCTTTTGGTTTGTATAAATTATTCTTATTATGCCAATTTAAATGTCTTAGAAAATTCTTATCGCGTTGACCTTTCAAACAAACAGTCTTCTGACAAATAAAAAAATAATCCATTTATTTCTCATTTACTTCATTCTCTAAAGTCAAGGGCTTCAAACAGCATATTTTTTGTCGCACTCTTTGTCCCGGGATCTGTGAAATGCTTCTAGTACTTTCATGTTAATTTAATTTGACAGGTTTTTTTACCGATATTTCTCTAAGCACACACACAACGTTATAATGATAAAGGATTCTAGCGAAAAATAAAACAATGAGGGTACTTTCATGGCTTTCACAGTCGGCAGATGAAAATGATAAAATAAAGTGATCAGAAAGAAAAGTGTCGACCAAAAATTTAAGTCTTTTTGTTAAAAGAAAATCCTTCAAATCCAACGCTCAAATTTTCAAATCCTTTTGTGATGGCTAAAAACTACAAAATTATTTTTTTCGTTTGTTTTACTTTAATCTGAACTTTTTGAATCTAAGTTTTATAAAATTGTGTAAGAATGATGCATTATTTTTCTTAACTTACTTGTAGAGTGAAGGACGTCTAATTGGCTTTACAGTTCTATGTTTGCTGCTGAAATACACATTTTACATTTAGTAAAGCTAAAGAGCCAGTTGGTAATAGATTTACAAATGATTGAAATATGTACTGATGTCAGTATTGGCATGAAATTTCGCAAAAATTTCTGATATTACAACGGAGACTGTGAAGAATTATCATTGCATTTGTAGAAAGCAAAACTATAATACTTCTTGTTGATTTTGAGTACATTATATAAGGAGGGTCATTTAAAACTTTAAATTAGATTCGACTATAAAATATAATAAATCGGCTATTTTAATGTAACACAATATCATTCATATGACAAGCACGACTGGCTCGGTAGTACCTCATCCGATCAACCCAATTTTTCAATCCAGCCCAAAATCCTCACCAAATAGAGACTCGCTGTGGATGCATTGGCATCGTGTGCGTTCTCTGAACACCATTTATGGCAATGTTGCTTATTGATACAGCCACCGAGATAAAAATGAGCTTCAACCTAATTTTTCAGTACAGCCTAAAATCCACACCAAACAGTGACTCGTTGTGGATGCATTGGCTTCTCAATAGTCACGTGCGGGTTCTCTGAAGGCCATATGCGGCAATTTTGCTTATTGACATAGCCAACGAGATGAAAATGAGCTTCGCGAAGGCTGAACTGAAGGACGATCTCTTCTCGAACATTTTCCACTGAAAGTTTCTTACAGTTTGCGTTAAAGACTCAATGCTTTGGAAATAAGTTTTTAAAATTTCCCAATTTTGTTCCATTTTGCAAATGTCAAACACAAACCTGAAAATAAAAATGAATGTTATTGTACCTTTCAAAGTCAAAGTAATTGATAGTTCAAATTTATAATTTGTAATGGCCCACCCTATACATATACCTGTATTGGCATGAAATTTTATTAAAATCTCTGATTCTACAAAAAAACTGTAATGACTTAACCATAGCATTTGTTGAAAGCAATATTATGATATTTCTGATAGATTTTGTATCTTTTACACTTTTACGTATATTTTAAATAGAATATCAGCGAATCATATGAAGAGTGTTTTCATAATCTTGTGCATTTATTTATCATAAATAAAATATCTGACGACGTAATTTTTATATAATAAAGTTATTTATTTTTATGTTTAATTCTTTTTTAATTTTCTTTTTTGTGACTTTTAGATACAAAATGTCTTTTAAAGTTTATACTAAAAAAAATTATTATAAATTTAATTTATATCAATATTATCTTATTATTGGCTAATATATTTATATCGATTACAAATAGTTTTAATGATTATTGCAAATTGAATATAAGTTCTTTTATAGGTTCTAAGCAATTAAGGCTGTGAATTTATCATAAACTATGAATATTTAGAAGGAAATCTGTAGCAGCTCCAATTAGTATTTTTCCAAAATCATCTATAAAATCGTCATCATAGTTGAGTTTCGTTTCACATCCATGAATATCTAAAAAAGAAAGAATAAAACATTTTGATTAGATTTATTTATAATTATTTATTTATTCTAATTATATTGCTAAATGAACTAAATACGAAAAAAAATATACGATATCTTTATGAAATTAAACCTTTAGCATAATTTTGCCTCTTTCATAATTTTTGAAATCTTACAAAAGTTTCATTTTATAGGGTCATTTAAAATTTAAATTACAATGGGCTATAAAAAAGTTCTAACTTTTTATTCAAATTAAGGTCCCATTTTGCAAATGTCAAACATATACCTGAAAATAAAATGAATGTGACTGTACCTTTCAAAGTCAAAGTAATCGGTAGTTCAAATTTAAAATGCAAAATAGCCCATCCTGTATTAAAACTTAACTCTGATTACTTAAACTATATAAATATTTTTATTATACGAAATTCTATTAAAACATAATTCATAACTTGTTTAGTGTGCAAAGTTTCTGCCGTCTTCAAAACTAGCACAAATTTTCAATCCCTTCCCTTGAATTTAATCGTTGATGTTCTAAATATTTTATGCTGTGGTTGTGGTCGTCTTCTTTTAAAACAAACTTTTCCTTCGCGATTACCGCCATGAAAAAAACAAAACAAATTTAATAAATGTCGTTTACATTCACAAATCAATTTCAATTAGCTGAGTGTCTATATTGTCATGTTTTCTTTTTCTGGTCCTTTGTCTTAAGGCTTTGTTGTTAATTTCCCCACCATGGTAAGGCAGAAGAAAGAGCAACAAGACCACAACTAGCAAGAAGAACAATAGCCATGTCTCAACAACAACCAATAAGCTAAAGACAACACTGCTTCGTAAACCTTCGCCAGAAGGCGAAGGACCATAACAGTAAAGACACCTTAACCATGATGACGACGTCGGTGATGAAGGAGCTGTAGACAGAGTAGTAATCACAAAACGGAAGTAACGTTTAAATATCTCTGTTGCAAAGGAAAGGAATGATGTAGGAGGAAACCCCATGTTTGAGGAAATAACAAAAACAACAGCTACATATTTATCCTTCAGCGCTAGATAAACAGAGCCATCATAATGTAGTCGAATCAGAACAAGATATCTGAAATGGTTAAAGGAAAGGAAACAAAAGTTGATGGAAAGAATGACTAAGGATGGCAAGACCGAGGATAGTAGAGGACAGAGAGACAGGTGGATGGACGATTGGGCAGCAACAATGAGAGACAGAAGGGTGAATTATCAAGTCAAGGTCTTATGCTCGCCATGATGGATTTTTTTACAGCGTGGAAATATTTAAGATTATTTAGGGCATCATATTAAATCAGATTGACAGATATGTCATTGAACCAGCAATTCCACATTTTCAGTCTGGCGGTAATAACAATTTGGAATGATTTTATAAACGAAGAAGCAAATAAGACAGACATTTACCGTTTATGAATATGAAAATAATCTGATGTAAATAAGTCAATAAAATAAAAGAGTATAACTTTAGGTAAATATTAGATCAGTCTAGTCAACATCTCTCAAAATTTTACGAACTTGAGGTCCACCAAAATAACTGGATTCATTAAAACAGATAAATTAAAGCATGGCGACCGTTTTAGTAAAAATTCAAAATTTTGGAACACATTTTCATCGCATTATGCTATAGCATGTTCTTCATTATATGCTAAAGCTGCAGCTATAAAAATTTGACATCATTTTTATCGCTTTTGATGAATTTTAGGTATTTTTATTGGACCACAAATTCGTAACAAATTTCAATAAATATAAAATTAACCAAACAACCATCAATGACTATCCGTGATATTTAGACATTTAGGTTTAACGAATGTTGTAATCGAAACTAAGACATACTTTTGGGAATTCCTCTTACATATGTTCTTAAAACTAAAGTGAAAATTTAATTAATAGAGAACGACTTTCTTGAGCACTTGGTTGTAATTGATTTATACTCCAAATTCTTTTTTCAAATTAGTTTTCTTATCTGAAAACTACAGATATACACTATTTGATTAACAAATATAGGGTCCGCCATCTAACTTCTTTTTTCAACTATTCAACCGTTGGACTATTATTTGTGGGGTGCCCGAGGCAGCCATTTGAATGAAATTATTTTCCATTATTAACCGGAAGGATTGTATTTTCAAATCAAAAAAGAAATTTGAGAAAATATTCAGTAGTTTTTTTATAGCATTTTCAAAAAAAAGTTATTTGGCGGACCCTATATTACTAGAAGTCTTTAAAATCTATTCTCTTTCATTCTTGAAAAGCAAATAAATTTGCCACAATCAAATTTGCAAATGTTGGTAGTTAAATTTTTTGTTGCTATAAAATCTGAATTTAAATAGGACACTGTGTGTATCTATGGGCTTTACAAATGTAGCTCGTCAAAGTGTCGCATACTTTTATGACCTATTTTTGGTGTGTAAAAATTCTGCTGTTTTCCAACAAGTTGATTAATTTTTCTTTTTGGTTTGAAAAAAGAGATCCGTTTTAATTTCCTCATCAGGTCTGTTTAAGACCAATTTTTCGGTGGGGAGACATCTCGTAGAGGGAGTGATTATTAAAAAGGTCGTGCGCCTAAACATTAACACCTACTAAAGCCCCTTAAGTCGCCTGTTGCTTTATTTGATTTTATATTGACGCATTTTTTATGAACGTATCAATATTCATGCTCGTTAAATTGTAAACGACCATGACAACCAATTTTATGTTTAACACAATCATAAAGGGAAATATAAATACAAAAGACCGGAAAGCGTGAGGAAATGACAACGATAAATATCCACAGAGGCAGCAAAAACATGACATTCAATAAGAAACTGGTAATAATAGAGTTTATTATATCCGTTATAAAATGTTGCCCACACCCTGAGGGTTCTGCTACCCTCTCTCTCTTACTGTGTAAATATTTGAAAAAGGGACTATAAAAGTTTTAGGTTGGTGGTTTAATACAGTTGTAGCATATGTTCATAAAAGTATTTCATATTTGAATAGGAGGATTTGTCTTACTTCTTATTTGGTCGATGGGTGAATTTATTGGAAATGTGTTGGAATGGTTGATGTTTTATAGTATTTGCGGGTGAATGAACTCACACAAAAGGATTTCAAAGGGGTGATGAGAACGGTGTAGTCTTGGTAAAAAGGGAGAATTTATTAAGATTTTGTTTTTAATTTATGAAACACTTTTAATCATATAAAGTGGCTGAGAAACCCACGTCTTATGTGTTTTTGTAATAATAATGGATTTAAAATAAATTAACTTAATTAATTCAGTTCAAATGCGGCGCATAATGAGTAATTAGACTAAGTATAGTAATTTTCGAATTTAGATATATACAGTGTATATTTTTTTGATTCTTCGCAAGTACTTGGAGGCTGGAGACCACAGATGAAGCTCCTAGAGATCACAAATATGTATGGCTTCACAATACAACTATTTTCATAATATTTAGAAAAAGAAATATATTACATTGTGTATCAAAGTAGGATTGAGGATATGATCCCACTGGTCTGTCAATGCGAAACCCGAATATATGATATTGTTCATATTTATAATATATATTATTTTTGTATTGAAATCCAAATAAATAAATGTTTTTGCATAATTTGTCATATTTTTATATGTTTGAAATACAATAAAATAGTTTTTAAATTAAATTCAAATATGAAGCAAAATCTCACCAAATATTCAAAATGTTAACTTTTTATAAAGTTCAGAATGTATCAAAAAGCCAAAGGAAACTACCATCGCAAACGAAAACAAGAAATCTAAATATGTTTGACAAAAGTGGCTCCTAATAATCAACACATCCAATTTCACCTTCTTGGGTTAGAGGTAACCGACATTAGGGGGGTCGACCTCCACATTTTATAAAATTCTTTCATTTCTTCTTCTTTATAAAATATAATGCCTAAGTTATTCACAGAATATATATAAAAACAGCATCGCGAACGAAACCATGAAATCTGAAAATGTTTCAAGGACATAATAATCATCATTATCATCGTTGTGTACCTTTAACGAAGTTTTAATATAATTCTCCTTTGCCTGTCAAAAAAGAAATTAACAAAACACCAACAACAACAGCATTTACGGCAGCCGAAATTCAAAATAAACATAACCAGCAAGTGAAGAAACAAAAAAACGAAAACATGAACATCCGGCGCTACATGTATAATGTGAAACGTGTAAACAAAATTACGAGAACATTTAGAGTATTTGATTTTTTAGCGTAAAATGTATGAAGAAAGTATGCTTTGAACAAATAAATACCCAACAAAGTGGACGATGAAGAAAACACAGGTTGTGAAAATAACACAGAGCCATCAGCATAATCATAATCATCTTCATCATTTTAAAATAATATTCAGTCATAATAATGATTCAGATGAGATAATGATCATATATATATTAGCGTTGTATATGCAAACATACATACATTAGCGACATTTTCGCACACTGCTTGATCGATAATCACCCCAAAACAATCTCGATTTCCCACATTCGGTTCTTAAAATAAGCTCTTTCCAAACAAATTCGATTATTTCATTTTGAGTTATTCACAATTATGTGATTTCTCATTTTGACAAGAATTTCGAATTTTTGATTTATCTATATATGTATATAAAAATCAATGTGTGTATGTATGTCTGTATGTTGCGTATAGGACGCCAAACCGGTGGACCGATTCGCCTGAAAATTTTACTGTATCTATCTTCTGGACAGAGGATGATTCCTTCATAGTCTAGGTCGTTACAGGACAAAGGGGGTGGTACCTCCCACACAAAAAATAGTTTAAAACTATCACAACGGGCATACCGATGGGTGGATTCGCTCGATAACTTTACTGCAGCCAACTTCTGGGCAAGGGATGATTCCAAGATATACTAGGTCATTATACGAAAAAGAGGCGTGGCACCGCCCACACAAACTATATTTTAAAACCAGGTATTTCATGGGAGCAATTTTATGTAGTTCATACAAATTATATAAATTATATTCATATAATGTATATGCTATAAATTCATATTTAGTCAAACTTAACGAATATGGTCCGACAGACAAATACAAATTATACAGCAGTTAACCAAAGTCATACCAAAGTATGGACATATGGGCATCACCCAAACAATTCTCATTGCAATTAATTTCGGTAAAAAATGTTAAATCGGTAAGGACATTTGTACGGGGGCATATAGAAACCTGGAACGATGATGGTGAAATATAATATGTAAAATTTGGTCAAAATCGGTTAAACATTCGGGAGCAACATTTGTATGAGGGCTATATCTAAATCTGAACCGATCTTACTCACTTTCACCATAGGTTATTTAGTTGGATTCTAAGATGTTGTACCAATTTTAAAGAAAAACGGGTACACTATGTGAATTTTAGAGCGGAAAAAGTCAAATCGGGAGCGACATTTGTATGGGGGCTATATCTAAATCTGGACCGATCTTACTCAATTTTTGCATACGTGTTTCTAGTTTGATTATAAGATGTTCTGCCAAATTTAAACAAAAAAGGGTACAATATGTTCTTTCTAGAGCGGAAAATGTCAAATCGGGAGCGACATTTGTATGGAGGCTATATCTAAATCTGAACCGATGTTACCCAATTTTTGCATAGGTGTTTTTAGTTGGATTATAAGATGTTCTGCAAAATTTAAAGAAAATCGGGTACAATATGACGTTTCTAGAGCGGAAAATGTCAAATCGGGAGCGACATTTGTATGGGGGCTATATCTAAATCTGAACCGATCTTACCCAATTTTTGCATACGTGTTTCTAGTTGGATTATAAGATGTTCTGCCAAATTTAAAGAAAATCGGGTACAATATGACGTTTATAGAGCGGAAAATGTCAAATCGGGAGCGACATTTGTATGGGGGCTATATCTAAATCTGGACCGATCTTACCCAATTTTTGCATACGTGTTTCTAGTTCGATTATAAGATGTTCTGCCAAATTTAAAGAAAATCGGGACCAATATGTCGTTTCTAGAGCGGAAAATGTCAAATCGGGAGCGACATTTGTATGGAGGCTATATCTAAATCTGAACCGATCTTACCCAATTTTTGCATTGGTGTTTTTAGTTGGATTATAAGATGTCCTGCAAAATTTAAAGAAAATCGGGTACAGTATGTGGATTTTAGAGCGGAAAATATCAAATCGGGAGCGACATTTGTATGGGCGCTATATCTAAATCTGAACCGATCTTACCCAATTTTTGCATACGTGTTTCTAGTTGGATTATAAGATGTTCTGCCAAATTTAAAGAAAATCGGGTACAATATGTGAATTTTAGAGCGGAAAATGTCAAATCGGGAGCGACATTTGTATGGGTGCTATATCTAAATCTGGACCGATCTTACCCAATTTTTGCATACGTGTTTCTAGTTTGATTATAAGATGTTCTGCCAAATTTAAAGAAAATCGGGTACAATATGTCCTTTCTAGAGCCGAAAATGTCAAATCGGGAGCGACATTTGTATGGAGGCTATATCTAAATCTGAACCGATCTTACCCAATTTTTGCATAGGTGTTTCTAGTTGGATTATAAGATGTTTTGCAAAATTTAAAGAAAATCGGGTACAATATGACGTTTCTAGAGCAGAAAATGTCAAATCGGGAGCGACATTTGTATGGGGGCTATATCTAAATCTGAACCGATCTTACCCAATTTTTGCATACGTGTTTCTAGTTGGATTATAAGATGCTCTGCCAAATTTAAAGAAAATCGGGTACAATATGTCGTTTCTAGAGCGGAAAATGTCAAATCGGGAGCGACATTTGTATGGGGGCTATATCTAAATCTGAACCGATCTTACCCAATTTTTGCATAGGTGTTTCTAGTTGGATTATAAGATGTTCTGCCAAATTTAAAGAAAATCGGGTACAATATGTCGTTTATAGAGCGGAAAATGTCAAATCGGGAGCGACATTTGTATGGGGGCTATATCTAAATCTGAACCGATTTCCTCCAAATTCAATACCAATGGTCCTTGGCCAGAAAAAATAAATTCTGCCAAGTTTCATGACAATCGGACAACAATTGCGACCTGTAGAGTGCGAACAAGCTTAGATGGACAGCAGACGGACGGACGGACGGACGGACGGACAGACGGACAGACGGACAGACGGACAGACGGACAGACAGACATCGTTAAATCGACTCAGCTGGTGATTCTAAGCCGATCGGTATACTTAAAGGTGGGTCTCGCTCGATTATTTCTTGGTGTTACAAACATTTGGCGCGAAACTAACTTATAATACCCTAGTCCACGAAGTGATGTAGGGTATAACTATCATAAAACACGTTCCGAAGTGCGGATTCACTCGAAAATTTTATTGTGACTAACTTCTGAACAGAGGATAGTTTCTGAATGGCGACTATACAATGGTCATGATACAAATGGACGTGAGACTGCCCACACGAACTATATATTAAAATTATCACAAAACAAGTAACGAATGGCGGATTCTCTTGAACATTTTACTGTATCTAGCCTGTGGAAAGGGGATGTTTTCTTTCTATAATACGGGAAGACACGACAAATGGCCAAATGCATTGATTCACTTGAATATTTTATTGCAACGAACAGAGGATGACCCTTGACTATAAAAAGGTCATGCTACAAACAGGGACGCGGCTCCACCCAAACAACAATATTATAAAGTAACACGTGCCGATTTTTTTTCTGCCGCTACGTTCAGGTAAGGGGTTGGTTCTTGAATATAAGAGGTCATGGTATGAAGAATTGGCGCGTCTCCTCATACTCGAACCAAGCAAGGTGTTCCAGTAGATGGGTATCAAAATGTTTACTCTTCATGAGCGTTGGGCCGTGTTTGTACCGTAAACCCAAACAACGCATAATGTTATTATTTGAGAATGTTATTAGTTAACGTGAGAGGATCCACTTCAGTTTCAAATTTAAGAAAATTAATCTGACCACCAATATGCGTGTACATCTGCATTACGATGACTCAGCAGCTATATTTTCGAAATATCTACTGGATGTTGGTAATGGAAAAGTATCAGTTGATACAGTGAAAAGGAGTATTACATTTTCAAAAAATGCCATTCAGGAATCAATTCAGCTATTAATTGAAAGTCTTCCCACAAATTACCATAAACTATGGAAACAAAGAGTGGTTTTACGTGCGTGCTATATCGGCTACAAAAAAAAACAACGATGTTAATGCAATCAATAATTTAATTCTGGAACAAATTTCTAGGTGATTGCACACATTACAAATCGATAGATAGTATCATGAATGCGGATGAAGTTGTCAACTATCGAATTGAATTTCTAAATTCTTTGGACCTTCCAGGAATTCCGCCGCAAAAGTTATCTCTAAAAATTGGTTCACCTATAATTCCCCTAAGGAATATTAGTCCTCCTCGATTGTGCATTTGTACTAGAATTTCTGTCAAGAGACTAATTCCCAACGTAATTGGAGCAACGATTTTAAATGGAAAATCAAAAGGAAAAGATGTCATTAAACCACGCATTCCGATGATTCCCACCGATATACCATCCGATTTCAAACGACTACAGTATCTGATTCGCCTAGCATTTTCAATGACTATAAAAAAGCACAGGGACAATCACTTGAAGTTTGTGGATTGAATCTGGAAAATTCATGTTTATCACATGGTCAGTTATAAATATGTTGCTTGCTCTCGAGCCCAAAAACTTTAATGTACTTGAACAAGGTGCAAAAATTGTAAATATGGTGTATGAAATACTGACTAACTTAACTAATAGACACAAAATACATTCTTATAAATAATTAGAAACACTAAAAAAATTACTTAAATTTTCATGAAGTTTTTATATTTTAAAAATGTAACTTATGAATTTAAATAAATAAGTATTAATTTAAACTAATTTACAGAAGTAAATATATACAAAACAAAAACTGCGAGCATACAAAGTTACATACATAAGGAAGACGAAAACCCGTGCAACGCCGGGTACAAAAAGCTAGTGTCATATAAATATTATTATTTTTATAAAATAACTGTTAGAAAGTATTCTTCTTTTTTATATACAGTACCTCAAATAGGTGTATTACACAGGACAAATTTGCATTCAATCATTTTGGTGAAAAAAAAACTATATTTATAATATTCAATCTGAGAAACGTTTTTAAAATCTGTTTTATTATTCTCCGAACAAAATAGTACTGGCGACATGTATGAGCACAACCCTTTTAAATCTTCTCCAAAAACATAAACCATTCCAAATATATTTTAAATTGCTGAACTGTTTCAATGGGTATACAATTCTGTCTTTGAATGAAAGTAGCCGCACCCTCTTCCGTCAGCAATTGTTGAGGGAATTATTTTTTCTTGGCTTTGATGATTCAGAAAAATTATCTTACTTTTTCTTCTATAATAGGGTTTTTTCTGTCAGAAAATTAGTCTCAGTTGTCCAAAAAAGATCTTGAATTTACCTACAACAGTTTCTGGGGTTTTGTGGTTTTGAGGTTTAAGGTTCTTTTCTCTGCCGAGGTTAGTCTCCTTGTAGCGGTAGCTTTGAAATGTGATGCCTCCGTTTGCTTTGTCCTCTGGGAAAATATGGTTTAATATATTTAACGTTTCGTTTGATATAGCAAAGGCTTAACCACTAAAACAAGACCTTCAAAGAAAACATAAAATGTTCAAATAAAATCCTTCAACAGACTAAGAGGCTTAAAGGACAGCAAATCGAAAATTCTCTCCTTCTCTGCTTATAAAGTATAACTAAATAAAATCCTCAGTTACTAAGAAGCTAAAAACTTATTAGTAAATGCTTCGGTAGCTTTGATGTTATTTTCACGATTCTGTTAATATCCCCATCCGCTGTCAAGGATTCTCAAAACTCACACCACCTGATTTCACTCCAATACGCGCCACTAATTCATCAACTCAGACACCGCTGGCATAAGCATTAATGAAGTAGTTGTGTTCATGTTAAAACATTGACCTCCCACTCACTGGATGAAATCGTGAAAATTGTGTTTGTATTGAAACTAACCAAATGAATTAGGCTGATTGGTCACTGGGTGAGGGGGAGAGATGGTATCACACATGCCCTCTATTTATTTGTTAAGGTGTTGTTTCGGCTAAGCCTACTATTGTTGTAATATTTTAAAATGGATGGAGGTCGTTCAGCTGAAACAAATATTGTTGTAATATTTTAACAAGGAAGAACGAGGGTTGACATCAAAACGCTTTATGGTTTTTTTGTTAATGACTTAAGAACTCAAAGATATTTAAGCACACAGAGAATATATACATTCATGGTTCTTCTAACACCCTTAACAGCAGCGGCAGTAGCAACCTTTTAAGTAAACATGTTGTTGCTGTTTCTTGGACACGTCCTTGTCGTGAACTTTTTTCTTTGGACACGAACTGTGTCAAGTGGTCTTTGTTTGCCCTTATTTGGGGGAATATTTATGATTTTTAATGTTTTTGTTAGACAGCTTAGGTCAAATTGTTAAGAAAATAGAATTGGAAAATATTTAAGTGGAAATATTGTTTTCAAAAGGAATTGTCTTGTTTCGATAGCTTTGTGTTTCTTAAATTTAAGTACTTAAGGCGGGAAGGAAAGAATGGATGGATAGAAATAATATAAAAGAACATTGAAATGATTTTAATAAATAGAAGAAAATTGTTTATAAAAATGCCATAATTCATGAAAAATAAATGAAACAAAATAACCCGGAAAATAGGAAGAAAACACTTTTAATAGTGTGTTGCACATTGGCCCTTATGATATATTTGTTTTGTATAAAATAACCTATTTCCGAAGAAAATATGTGACTAAATTTTGATATTATTCACCATCACTTCATTTAATTTAAATGTTGACAAGATTTTTATTGAGTCACGTTAACGATTTTTGTTTATTTAATGAATTTTATAAAGTTTTCCTCAATGTTATATTTTTAATATATTTTATTTAAATATTTATATTTAAAAATTTGCCTTAATTTAAATGTTGACAATACTTTTAGATTTTTTGCTTGAGTCACGTTAACGTTTTTATACCCTCCACCTCCAGGATGGGGGTATACTAACTTTGTCATTCCGTTTGTAACACCTTGAAATATCGACCTGAGACCCTATAAAGTATATATATTCTTGATCGTCATAAAATTCTAAGACGATCTAGCTAGCATCTAAACGAAAGGAGCTAGGACATCCAAATTTACCATAAATGCGTCTTATAGTCGTAGATCGGTTGGGATTGAAACTGGGCGAAATCGGCCCAACGGGAAAAATTTTTCCCTCACAAGGACTAAAAATACCCATAATAATCCCTAATATTTTAGAGTATTTAGGCATGTTTTTTCAATATGTCTCCTTGTACTTACTTGATATGGTATGCGCATTCCCCTTATAACAAAAGCGTTTATTCGAAGGGGGTGAAATGGGGCAAAAAAGATATAAAAATGGTACATATTAAACGATAATAGCTAGAAACACGAAATTCGGTGTGTACATTCCTCTAATAGAGTAGATACATAATATAAAACTACTTTTTTCAAATTAGTACTTTTAAGGGGTAAAATGGGAATAGAGGGATAAAAATGGTACCAACCAAACGGCTGCCCCTAGAATAATAAAATTCGGTGTATACATTCCTCTGATTGCATAGACACGTAAAATACACGGATTTTTCAAAATTCGTACTTTTTGGGGTTAGAATGAAAAAGGGGATAAAAATAGTACCAATCAAATGACCGCAGCTAGAGTCATGAAATTTGTAGTATACATTCCTCTGACTGTATAGACACGGAAAATAAACGGATTTTTTGAAATTCGTAATTTTTGGGGTCAAAATGGAAAAAGGGGATAAAATAGTACCAACCAAATGACCGCAGCTAGAGTCATGAAATTCGGAGTATACAATCCTTTGACTACGTAGACATGGAAAATAAAAAGTTTTTTTCCAAATTCGTACTTTCAAGGCATACAATGGGTACAGAGGGATAAAAATGGCACCAACCAAATGTCTACACCTAGAATAATGAAATTAGGTGTATACATTCCTCTGATTGCGTAGACACGTAAAATAAACTGATTTTTCGATATTCGTACTTCTTGGGGTTAAAATGAAAAAGGGGGTACAAGTAGTACCAACCAATTGACCGCAGCTAGAGTCATGAAATTCTGAGTATACTATACATTTATGTGTTGTGAGTGTGTGTGTTTATTTTTTTGCATAAAATCGAAATTGTCCAATAAATGTTCTGTCCACATAATAAATTTCAAATTTATTCACCGATTAATGGAAACATTCCTCAGGCTGCGTAGACACAGAAAATAAACAGATTTTTCGAAATTCGTACTATCAAGGGATGCAATGGTACAGTGGGATAAAAATAGTACTAACAAAACGACTACAGCCAGAATGATGAATTTCTAATTGGGTAGAAACGTCAAATAAAGAGATTTTAGATAGTCGTACTCTTGAGGGGGTAAAAATGGTACCAACCAAATGGAATTCGGTGTATACATTCCTCTGACTGCATAGACACGCAAAATAAAAAGTTTTTTCCAAATTCGTACTTTTTCTTTTACGGCAAAAATTGGTTGAATCATGAAGTTAGGTTATTTTGCACTATGTACGTCCGATAATGGATTTTCAAAATTTGTACTTTTGGAATTAAAATAGAATGGAAATACAACCAACTGTAGCACCCACTATCTACCAATATTTATGGTATTTAAGCTTTTTGAAAATATAAATAGAAGAATATTTCTTTTGTGAATTAACGATTTGGTAGCCTTTTCTTATTATAATTAAAAAATTATTTTTATTTATAAAATTATTTTTTTAATATTTGTATTTGTTTTCATTTGGCTATAAAAAAATTATATTTTCCTGTAATATTACTGCACTTCTATGAAAATCGACATTCTCTGTGGAATGTAATCAATGGTGGAGGGTATATAAAGTTCGGCCCGGCCGAACTTAACGCCGTTTTTACTTGTTATTGATTAAAGGAATTTTATAAAGTTTTCGTCAATGTTATATTTTTAATATATTTTATTTAAATATTTATTTTTAAAAATTTGCCTTTTGCAGAAATTTTGAAATTTGCTCTGTATGCATACATTTCCAGTAGTAAACTTCAATTATTACCATAACAAAAACAACTATAATTCCACACACAAGCGCTGACATTTCTAAACAAATACTTGAACAAACACCAACACACCTTAATGTCACGTCAATGACGTATTTTAATGGAAATTAATAAAGTTTAGGAAAACAGAACTTGAGGTTGCACACCAAGACAACAACAGCAACACCATGTAATTTTATTAATTTGCAAAGTAACTTGTGGCACAAAGAACCATAAACATTATGGAAATATTTGAAAATATAAAAGAATAACAAGAACAGGTAAATGATAAACAAGGTGCTTTTGGTTGACAATATGATGGAAACCTTCTGCACCATTGAAAATAATAAAATATGAAGATAAATATTTCTCATAATTTTAGGACATTGAATTTGAATTTGTCGTCCCCCAAACAAAGTACGCAATATAACATTCTGAGCTTTCTGAAGGTAAAATTTTCTGATAATTTTACGATATTGAATTTGTATTTCCAAAGGGTATTAATAAAATGCTACATCCAAAATGTCTCTGTTATACAGCATATAGTTTTACTGAAATTTATGAAAAAGGCAACTTTATCGGTTATTTATGTATTCTAAGGTTCATAAGTCTCAGCTTAAAACTGAAACTAAAAAAATACTCAACGACAAAAAGGTCAATAAAACTACCTGAATTTATTTATGAGGTAATATAAGGGATGCAACTGTTGCCAATGACAATAACGTTCATCCTTTTTACGATATGTCAAGCTAAAGCGAATAAATTCAAATATTCACTGGTATATACACAAATATAAACGACCCAAAAAGTTAATATATGAGGCATTGCGCTTGAGATTTTACTAGACTCTTCGCAAAGATCTGAAGTATTAAAACTTGAATAACTGATCAATCATAAAAAGTTTAATTTGTATGCCAGACACAACGAGTATAATACCTCATATGAATAACCGACACAAAAAGGATAGGATGAAAGATTGATGGAAGGACAATCAAAAGGACACATGGTGTGTGAATTCTTACTGTGGGCACGTTGAACTTTGGTAGAATATACCTGCATACAGCGACATACTAAAAAAGGACTACGTTTATCATACATTAGCAAAAAGGATTATTGAGAAATTAGTAAAAATGGTAACATCACATCCTTCATCAGAAAAGTTAATGTTTGGTTTATAAAATATTTAAAATGTGAGTTAAACCAAATGCTTGACTTCTGGTATTTATATGTAGTAAGCCTGTAATATTTTTTGGGATACAATACTATTGTCATATGCACATACATCTGAAGAAAATTCTCCACATTCCAGGTAGCATGTTTGGACAATTGATTACATGGACGAGGGATTACGTTACTAAGGAATTTATGAGGCAAATGGTTGCAGCAACATGTAAGGAAACCGACATATGTGAACATATGGAATTTAGTCCGAAATAAATAATGAAATTGTAGCGCTAAGGAGAGAATAGTTGAATGGAAGAAAGATATAAGTTGTTTGATGGAACTCATATGGTACAAACATATGTGCAATAGGTTGTATAAACATATATCGCGATCTGTACAAATGAAAAAAATATATCCAGTCACCTCACGAAAATAAAGCAGTCTGTGAACTAAACGCTTCCGAAAATTCCCCTAAAAATCATGTTTTTTCTGTGAATGTTGTACAAATGAAAAAAATATATCCAGTCACCTCACGAAAATAAAGCAGTCTGTGAACTAAACGCTTCCGAAAATTCCCCTAAAAATCATGTTTTTTCTGTGAATGTTTTCCGCGTTTCATTTTTGTTATTTTTTTCTGAATTAATAGACCCTTGAAAGCACTTCAAATATAAAATTCTCTTAATTTAAATTTCTTGTCTTAGAGTAACTTGTTGTCGAATCATAGTATGTTTTGGTGTTTTTTCATAGTGACAACTAAAAACTTTTTCATATTTGGTGGTACTATTTTATTAAAAATAAATAGGTGCAGTCAATACGAATAATGCCTAAATTATGAAAATATGAAGGAAATTAATGCCGCAGTGCATATTTGAGTCTGAAAATTTTGGCTCAGAAAATGCATCTCCTATATTAAATTATTTCGCAAATTTGATTTGAACTGGGATATTGTCCTGGTTCAAGACCATTTTGCATCTATATTTAATAGAATGCAAATTTATTTACAAAAGGCATGGTGACATTTATTACTTGGCTGCAGACTACCACGATCATGATTTCGACCGGGTCAAAAGTCTTTTCAAGTGGCTTCGCAGTGGCTATTCAATATCAAACCCGGAGATGATTCTCACAAACGAACAAGAAGCACAACTCACTTGCTGAATTTGGTTTTTTTTTGAAAATGCTATAAAAAAACTACTGAATATTTTTTAGATGGCGGACCCCATATTTAATATTTGGATTGAAATGCATTTTTTGATCCATTCGTTTAAAATTAACTCTAGACTTCTATGGGGAAAATTAATTTTGTTATTTGACTTTCTATATTTGTTTGTAACAACCAAAAAGCCAGTAAACCGTCCATTTTTTCCCCGGTCATTTTGTCTCCATCAGTTTCATCATCTGTATGTCCTTCTGTCCATCGTGTGGCTCCTATCTTTATATTTGTCTGTATTGTCTTCAGTCAGTCTGGGTCTCCACATTGTCTCTAAGTCTGTCTGTGAATACATATTTCCCTGTGTCGGTCTCTGCAACCGCATATTCTTCTATCAGCCTGCGTGCTTCTCTGCTAACTTGTCCTCTCTATTTATCTTCTTCCGATCTGCGAATAGATACCGCATATTTCAAATTTTGGTTCGATTTCTGTTTTAAGGGGCTCGCTGGAAATGTAGAAATTAGCAAGAAATCATTAAAATCCGAGAACCCTAGGAAAATAAAGATAATTAGCAAAGACTGGTCCACCCTGGCGTATGATTGTTGTTGAAACAAATACTCATAGCAGACAATCATACGCCACCCAGGACTGTTATTATAATTTTATATTCTTTACGCATAGACACAATGTAAATATTGTAAGTGCATCTTTTGATATTACATTACATTGTTTGTAGATTATTTGAACATTACTTTAATTACATTTCTTCTACACAATAACAAATTCTAAACAAGCAAATAAAATTAGATTTGATTGCTAGCAGCTGTATTTTGATGTTGTTATGACAAAAGAAAACAAGAAAAGTAATTTATGTTAGTCAACTAGGGACAGCAACATCATTCGTTTGGCAGACAGTACAGCTGAAATACACCGGAGCTGTAATATACAAATATTTGCAAACAGGATGTTAAGTCTACCAAGTATCCTTCGCGAAGAAAGACGCTGAAAATGTCAAAAGCTGAGTTTGTTATTTGTCTGAAAATATAAAATTACCTTTGCATTTGTTTTCATCACATTTCCACAAATAAAGGTTTGAAATCTGGTAATTGTTTTTTTGTCAGAATAGTAAGAAATAAATATGAAGAAATGCTGAGAATTTTGTAGATATTTTCCTTTTTTATTCAATTCTTAAGCGAAGTATGTCTGAGTTAATAAATCCCTTCTAAGAAATTTAAGAAAAATATTGGCCATGGTTACAGATTTGAGTAATTGCTTTTTATTTAATTAATGTTATGCTCATCTATTGTTGTTTTTCGGCCTTCATAAGGGTCATGTTTCAATCTAAAGGAGGAGTTTGGTATACATAATTGCTTCTTAGCAATCTTGTAATTAAAGAAAAAGGTAATTAATTAACCTTACCTGGAAATTTCCAATTTTAATCTCCTCGCGAAACTTTAAAATCTCTTGTTTTCCATTTGTAAGAATCGCTACAGAAAACCAAGGCTATTATCTGGAAAATCATAAACTAAGCGGAGGGAGAAAATAATTTAATGAAATTCCGTCAACATCATGAATTGATGAATCACTTTTGATGCTTACTGGCGTTGCATGGACAACAACAAATGAATTAGGACAATAGCACCAAACAACAAAGACAAATAAACACAGCGCCTTCTCTATCACAATCCAATCAATGGAACAGGCAATAGGATAACAGACATGTACATTAGGGCGTACCTCAAAAAAAAAGTTCGCCGTACACCTTCGAATATGAAGTATTATTGAAAGGTAGTTTCAAAAAAAAAATTTTTATTTTTTTATGCCGAACGTAGGGGTCGCGCTTTTACATTTTTCTATATAACTTGTATTTATAAACGGATTTTAAAGTGTGATACATCGATGTTTTTGTCTCGACGAGGCCGATTTTTTTGTCTTTGAAGTCATTGAGCTCAAGCACCCCCTTCTGGTACTTACCCATCATTTCTCAGTTGCTACTACCCTAATGTACCACTCTAATAATCGAAAATTAAAGCTCGCATAAAATCATGAATCATGTTTGAGCTCAATGACTTCAAAGACAAAAAAATCGGACAAAAACATCGATGTATCACACTTTAAAATCCGTTTATAAATGCAGAAGTTATATAGAAAAATGTAAAAGCGCGACCCCTACGTTCGGCATAAAAAAATAAAAAAAAAATTTTTGAAACTACCTTTCAATAATACTTCATATTCGAAGGTGTACGGCGAACTTTTTTTTTTTACTTGTAACCTGGTACGCTCTAATGTACATAGACAAGTACACACAGATTTACTTATACATTCATGCCATTAGTGAAAGAGTGATGAAGCCATTAACAAAAGCACATATCATGCCTTTCACATGTACAGGGAGAGGGACACACAATATATTCTCCTCTCGAAAGCCACATTAAAGAGCAGTCTATCAGTTCTTAAACCCTGTGTATGGCTATTGGTTTATTAGATTTCCGTTTCCTGTCCATCAAAAGCAGCATGACGAGGACGATTGCTGGTGGTTGAGTTAGGGGAGGGATGAAGAAGAAAAGAAACGATGCCAGTAACTGGTAGACATGGCAATGAAGGCATTTACAATTTACATATCATTAGTGGCTAATACGAGATATCATATATGGAGTTTTCGGGAGAATTTGAAACCAGTCAATGGTATCTATGGGTTACAGCACAAAATACCCTCATAAAGATTGATACTTGTTTTGTTGTGTATAATGAAGATAGTTCCTATGACTTCTCCTAATGATTGGTTTTTCCTTAAGAAATATTATAATACAGACATTGCTGTATACCTGTAATAATTACAAGAAGTCAGCAACATTATGCATGTGCCTGGTTGATGTATTTGATGGGGATGGAATTGATGTTGATGATGGGTCGATTTCTGTTGTTTGGTTGCCAAGTATTTTTTCTATCAATATTTAATTGGGCAATGGCCAGTCATGTTGTTTTGAACATATTTCTTCGATTTCGTAAATATCCAGGACTTCCGTTAAAAAGACATAAAGAATATATTGCATTTCGGCCTTGCAGCTGGAAATTGAAGAAGATAATTGATGGCGAGGGATTGCGCTAAAATCCAGCATCTTTGGGAAAGTTTAACAATTATTGAGTTGAGTTGTTGCTATAACTCAGCAAAATTTGTTTTAATTGGGTACAAAAAATAGTTGAGTGTCGTGATCATATCTTCGCCAAAGAAATATATTTTCAATGCATCGCTTTTATGTTGGAATAAAATATGAATGTCTTTTCATTAAATAAATTTTCTTTTAAAGTATTATGTTTGCAAATGTAATGACAAAGGACATTTCCTCCAGGCAAATCTTTAAAGAAAAGTTGGTCAAACTACAGCTCAATTTTGTTCCATATGATCCACTACCATGCATCCATCCATCATCTTTCATCATTGTCAGGAAATGATATACGAATGAGTACATGTTCTTATAGAAGAAACATTTGCTTCCTCTTGTTCTTGTATAACATACATAAATATTTCATAATATTATGGATGTTATCTGGCATGCACCAATACCTGTGGCAATATTATCATCATCCTCCTACATACATGATATATTTTCTATGAAACCATCACAGATATGCGGATGGATTTGCAAATGTGGGATGACAATGCTAATACATATTGTTATTTTATATTCCCTCACACAAACACTCTTTTCTCCCTCCATTCAAAGGCATGACTTTCATTTAAATAAACACTCACACTCTCATAAGGAGATGGTAAAAGAAAAGGAAACAGAACACAATATATTAAATCTTTAAATAAATAAACGCATGTGTGTGTGTGTGAGGCTGAGCTCAATGTCCTCATACCTGCATATGTTTGATTTCCTTCCAGTACAACATATGAGCTAAGCTATTTTGCATATGGCTCTTAGTGTGCGTATATGAAAGTGTAGGTGCTCCACTAGCTGGTATATTTGTGCCTGGTAGTGCTGTTTTGGTGCTGATATGTTCTGTTTGTATGAGGATAATATTTATTTGCATTTATAAGCGGCTCATGTATATTGAAGAGGGTCACTGTCAATACAAAAATCAGAGGTTATCAGAGGTTTTCGATGTTAGTCCATAAAAGTCATTTAATCATGTAAATCATGAAGGACATAACTAGAATATTAAAATTTGTTTAGTACTTTTCTTTTGCATTATATAAAGATCCCTTCAAATAATTTGCCGGAGAAGTGGTGAAAATATAAGAAGTTTCTAATTTCCACAGATGCTGTAAATTATTTATTGTCTCTTTAGAGGTATTGCAATTTTTGCAAAGATATGATCCTTTCTCCTTTTCAAAGGACTTTTAATTTCCAAAGAATAGAGTTATTTTAATAATTTATTTTCATACTTTTGCGAGACATACAAATATGTTAGGGATATCAAATAAATGTTTTCATGTCTCTATCTGTATTAGTTTAGTATTAACAACCATTTCAAGTTATCCCCATTAAATAGTAAAATATAAATAAAATCTATAAATAAAGGGGAAAACTTGAAATTGTTGTTAGTGCGAAATTAATACAAATAGACGCTTTATATTTAAAGTATTTTTAACAGACATTCTTCTCTTTCACTTGATACCACAAACGTGTTTATAGGTCTCGCAAAAGTACGAATTAAATTATTAAATATTAAAATATCTATATCCTTCGGAAATTAAAAGTACTGTAAAAAGAAGAAAGGATCAACAATGAAAATTTGAAAAAAAAATGCACAGTTTTTCTAGGTTCATTAGAAAAAATGTAAAATTGTCGCAAGGGCAAACAAATTAAATACAAATACGAGACCAACAAATGGGGAAAACCTCTCAATCATTGAGCTATGCTAGATAAATTTTATTTTTCCATGCTTTATATAAGGTTACTTTCTATATATGTTTGTGTGCCACAAAATTTGAAATCAATTTTTGAAAGCTTTTTTCTCAACCAATTTTGCTCAAATTTTGCACACTTAATCATTTTCGATGACAATACAAGGAAATGGAAAAATTTGACCAATTGGACAAAGGGGCGTGGTACCTCCCATACAAACCACAAATTAAAAATCTATTATTTCTGCTCCTGATAACGGTATTTGAACAAAATTTGGTACGTCGGTTTGGTGTGCATTTTTTAAGTGCTGCTGCAAATATGAGCGGGAATGGACAAAGGGGCGTGGTACCTCCCATACAAACCACAAATTAAAAATCTATTATTTCTGCTCCTGATAACGCAGTAATTTTTCCTTCTACAAAAGATAACTAAAAAAGAATTTCTAGGCCCAATAGAATTCTGCTTGCATAAAGCATGGATTTGAAAAAAAAATTTTTTTTGATTTACTAGTTACAGTTTTATTTCAACTAGTTTACAACTATTTTGTTGAAAAGCTATGTGTAAAATTTTCTAATCTATTTCTTAGTTCGAAAACGACATTAATTCTTTTAGGGATTTATTTTTAATTTTTTATTAAAATTCACATTTTTTAGAAGGCACCTTAAAAACTTGCACTACAAATAAAAAAGTGATTTATAATTTAAATGTCTTTACATTTTTCTATTTTTACGTTTCTCTATTTTATAAATATTTTTCCCACCAACAAAAATTCATTTTAAACAACAAATTATTTTTTAGGTCTCGGACAAACAATTTTTGATTTGTTACATAGTGTTATGAAAAGAAAGAATTTTTTTACCTTAAGCTAAAAATATTTGCAAAGAAAAAGCATAGTTACTATTTAGGGAAAAAATACCTTTGCTTTATGTCATCACCACTTTAATGTACGTCTGTCTATAAGTCCTACCTGTATAACTGTTTTGAAAGCAAAATATTTGTATATTTGTTATAACACTCTTCTGGCACAACAAAGAAACTAGGCTTTTGTTTTAGTGGTGGGAGCGAAATATAGTCACGGATTAAATATGGATTAAAAAGGAAAAGCGACAAAGGAAAATTAAAGTAATGCCTGCAGTCACAATATGAGTATATGTTGTAATAAATATTATAGCGGATATTGAATATCAACTTAAATATCAATGTCATCACCAAAGGCATTATCGTGTGACTTATTTTGGTTTCATTTGATAGCCCCTGAAGGTGGTGATTAATGATAATGGTCTGTTAGAGGGCAATGTATCAGATGAAATTTTTCATGATAATGAAGGCAAATGTGAAAAAATAAAACTTTAAACACAGGTCGGCAAAATGTGATTAATTTGAAAACAAAAATCAGTGGAACATTTTTCTAGACTGTTGTTATTGCTAAATTACACCAACATTATTGAGAAAAACAATTTGGAAAAAATTCCAAAAATTTGAATCGATAATATCGAAGTCAATAATTAATCAAAACCAGTCGACTGCTACAAATCTGCAGATCTGCAATGATATATTAGAAATTATCAAGTACATGATGTTATTCATGATGTTCATTATTCATATGACAAGATAATAGCCCCTTAATTAACGATTTAATATACAATATAAAATGGTGTAGCCTCATCGTCGCCCCCTTAGCTCGATAAAAAGACCAACTTCTTTTGGCAAAAACTAAAGAAAACTAGAAAAAATACCCTTAAACGATGTTTAGGGATATTTTCATAATTGGAAGTTCTAAAAACAGTGAACAATCCGATTGCCATTAATTATTTTTCATTTTTTTTTTGCCTAGTGTTATTATCTACTTCGCTGCCAAAATGATTGATTTTATTCGACAAGGAATAAAAATAAAAAAATATATTTAAAAGACTCAAATTTCAAAATACATGGCAAATTTATAATATTTAATTCATTATATTTTTTTTACATACAAGTGGATGATGAGTTTGTGTGTACGTCTCCCCGTGAAACAAAATTCAACCGAAAAAATGTGTAGGTTTGTTTCCCACATATCAGCAATTGCAGGATATGGTAACCCCTGACGACAAACCACTTACTGGCATGAAATGAAGTGCTACGTGTGCTTCACCAACAAATAAGCATTCATTTAATTAAATTTTAATTTTATTAAATTTAAAAATAAAACTTTTTCCCCTTCAGGTAAATTCCAAAAAAAGACACGAGTATGCTTGTGAGGAAATCATGGCTACCCATGGGGCGTATACGCTATAAACCAATAATTTGATAAATAATATCAATCATACGCCAAAGGATTGAGAACTTAAAGTTAATAGCTAAGAAACGACGGAAATATATCAAAATTGATGACAGTCAATGAAATACTAGATGTCAGAATCCACGAAAGCTTGTTAGCTTCCACAGGAGATCTAAATCGATAATGACAAAATGTCATGATTATCTGATTCATCGAAGTAGGACGATATGTGGTAAGGTGAAAATGTAATTGCAGTATCTAAGGAACCAAATACATCTCCCCAATAAATTTAGCATTTCTGAAATGCGATCAATCATATTAGGCGTATGAGACTTGCTAATTATCTATATGCAAAGAAGGTTGAAAGATATTTAAATATTGTATGACCTTATAGATATTCTTCAGATGCAGACGCTTGTAGGTGCTACTTTATTGGCCAATGTTGTACTGTACACCAGGATTGTAGTAATATTAAAGTAAAGCTGGACGACAAATTGCAGTGGATTTTTAAAATTCTTAGTATTTTTGTGATTTATCGACAGGGTAAAGTATATTCATTAAATATATAACATATCATTCCAATTTGTCTTCCTAAATATTTATTCCACCGTTCTAATTTCTTTATTTCTTTAGTATTAAGAATCACTATATTTATTTTCTCTCCCTTTCTATATAATCCACTAAGTGGTCTTGGTTAGCCATCCCTCGCTTTGTATAGCTTTTAATATTTTATTACCTTTAACACATGAATATTAAATTTATTACAAGATTATGTTGTAATAATTAATTGCATTTATTATGGCGAAACAAGCAAAAAAATGCTCATAGAAGGGAAGGGCGCAAGGAGATGATATATTAGAAGGGAAATCCTCACTCACAAATATAGCCGGGAAAGTATTTTTTCTCAAATTAAGTAGACGTTATACAGACTGGAAGCAAATCCCTGGGGAAATGGAAAAACAAAACCTTTTGGAAAATAATGTATGAATGTTGGAGAACGTTGATTGCAGCGGAGCTTATTTATTTCATGAGTTCAAATATTATAAATACAAGGAGCTATTCTTGTGTTATTATCATAAGCCCTCCTGTCGTCCGAAAATTTATACATTCTCATCTTCCTTCAATGTTTTCTTACATTTTTTCCTCCAGCACGATTTCCCTTCCACGAATATTAGCCACTCTACATGACAGTTTTTATTCATTTCTCCATAATTATTGTTCACACTTTTGTTGTTGTTTGTAAAAAACGGCCAGTAATTACATTTTATTACAATTTAATTAATCTACAGATTTATTGCCGACAAAGAGATGAGCTATTAGAGGTATTCATATTTGGATGGCATAGTTCGCTTATTGGAAAAAAATATTGATTTTAAAGAGAAGATCCGCCATTGAGGGGATAGCTGGGAGTATAACTGTCCATAGCAAAGCTTCCATGTCGAATTAGCAGATGTAGCACGTTGAATTTGCCCATATGTATGTTGTTTTTCCTAGTCGTTGATCAGCCATTTACCTTATAGTCTTCTTCACTTTGGGCCATGTTCAATAAAATTATAAAAGTATGAGATTTTTTTCCCTATGAATGTACTGTTATTGGATAAAGTGCACTAATTCTTATTAAGTTATGAATACCGAAGAACTGGCAATATTTAAAATTATAAGAAAGTATCTACAGAAGAACATAAAAATCGATTCGCATTCTGTTATATCATCTAACTTCATATTTATTCTCTATACGGTCTGAATTCAAATCAGCTATGCTCTTTTAGAGACTCCTAACATCCAATCACTGGCATTATCCGTCTGTCCATTTATCCAATTTTCGGTTGCAATAATCTTCCTATTGTCCATGTTATGAATATTCAATATGAAATAATTGTGTGTTATGCGATTGTACCTCACTTTCTTTCTCCTACACCCAATACATGTTCACTAATAAGTATTTAAAAGGTTTTTAATATGTTCACTTTAACGTATGTAACTATTATTTAAAACACCATATAAATAATATTCATGGGAGAGTAATTATTTTTTTGCATAAGCTGATGAGTAAAATGAACATATTAATTATTCATTAATTACGGTAGTTATTATGATCAGGACAATGTTGAAATATAATAAAATCTATAATAATTTAAGCTGTGCTAACTGTGACAGAAATTAATTAAAATTTAATATAAAAGTTTGAATATTTAACAATTTCCGTAGAATTCATATTTATTATTAAAAATTTCCCTAGAATTTATAAAGCTAAAATTTGGAATGAATTAAGTCAATACTGATGGCTAGCAATATGAATATTCTCTACTGTGTATTGGCTTTGTATGTCCATTGGGTTGGTATAGAAATATCCTCAAAATATTGTAGAAACTTTGGAGGAGTCTTTTGATTCAAATAATAGCTAATTCCACAGTTTTTTATTTACACATTTTTTTATAACCTTAAATCCAAACAAATACATTGAGGCTTTACATATATTTCACATTATATATGTCTACATAAAACTGCACAGATTTATCAAGCGAGAACTTTAACTGTAGCCTAAATAAATAATCAGATTAGTTAGTTACTTTAAGTTTTGAAATTGTTTAGTCCAATGTTGTGAAATACAATATGGTTTAAGAATATGATCTATTTTATTGCGATTTAACAAACTGCTCTCTTTAACCTCTTGCCAATCTAGTTTAAATATATTTCAAATATATTGAAACACTACGTTCCTTAGGGCATAAAACGCTTTTAATCATATGCGCAGTGGAAAACCAAATTCTACAGCAGCTTCTTTTAGAGATAACTAGCTGAACCCCGCCCGCTTCGCCAGGCAAAAACACAAATGGTAAAATTAAAATCTTATCATATTGATATTATCGTGGTCAGTAATATATACGTTCCAATTTTCAGCCTTCTAGCTAAAAGACACTTTTGCCACGCCCCAACTACCCACCAAACGAAAATTCAAACTCCAGCATCATATTTATCTTTCTTGTGGTCAGTAATATATACGTTCCAATTTGCAGCCTTCTGGCTCAAAAAAACACTATTGCCACACACATAAAATGAAAATCCAAATTTCGGCATCATATTTATCATTCTCGTGGTCAGTAATATTTATGTACCAATTTTACATCCTATGTCCTTCCTTGGGCCAACACGAATTCATCAAGCCCAAAATCGTGAAAATCAGACGATCCGTTATAATGTTTTGCGTGTTCACACGGACGGCATTCTCTTTTATAAATATAGATAATAATTGATTTGAACTGGGATATGGTCCTGACTCAAGACCATTTTGCTTCTATATTTAATAGAATGCAAATTTATTTACAAATGGCATGGTGACATTTATTACTTGGCTGCAGACTACTACGATCATGATTTCGACCATGTGAAAAGTCTTTTCAAGTGGCTATAAGAGAATAATAATTTTAAAACTTATAAACATATTAGGGAAACCAAAAAATGCAAATCATGGAATCTTAAATTTTTTTTATTTTTTAAATTAAAATTAATCGCAAACAGAATAATAACATTTGCTGTTTAAAACAATATTAAAAGAAATATTATAAAAAAAAATTTGTTAACCCTCTAGGGAGGCAATTTTTTTAAACAAAATTCCAGTTCGCAAATGTTATCCGTACACAATGCCTTTTAATCTTTTAACATTGCCTCCATACAAATATTTTGAATAATTCTAACAATTCTACAAACTTCACATGAAATTGATTAGAGCAAGTATTAAGTTGAGTCGATATGAATTAAATGCTATGATTTCATATAATTTTATGAAATAATTGATGTGGCCTCAATGGATAGGAGTTGAAGAATGATAATTGCTTATTAATTGTGTCATGTTATTGATATCAATGGATAGTAATTAATGGTTTGTTGGTGTTACATGCTATACATACCATACAATTTTAAAATATTAGTTATTGGATTACAGTAAATTATTAAAAGTATTCGTCAGGAGTGAAAAATATTAAACTCTAATTAGGTAGGTATTTCACAAAGCTTATAGGTATCTCGTATTCATATGTCAGATCTAATAAAATATATAATAGAAAATTTGTAAATGGCGAAGTCTATTAAAAAAAATATGAAACTCACGGTTCGCAATCACGTAAATCAAACAGTCACCTATGGTATTCATATTAATCATAGCTATTTTATAAATTTGCGCCGAGAGAATTTTAAATTGCAGCCAAGAGATTTTGTCTGTGTCGTAAATAAACCAATAGAAAACTTAATTATGTGGAACGACTAACCTTTCAAATACGGATGAAACTTTTGTCTGTTACATGTAGAAGGAACTTAGAATTTGTCAAACAGTCGTTATTGACCACCACAAACAATTTTCAGACGAATATATACACTATTTTCAAATATGGGGCGTATGGTTGATTTTAATTTAATTAATATCATTCATACGCACCGTTGATTATCAAATTCTCTGAATCGCGTACATGGAATAAAAAACTGATATTTTGTGATGGGTACCTATGATTTTAATTTTATTATAAGATAAAAAAATAAATCAGGGATTTTTACAAGTTTTATTAATTTTGTTTTAGTATAAATTGTGGACATTTGCCTTTTAAACGCAAAAAGAATAATAAGAAAGCTGTTTGAACATCTTTGTAATTAGCAAATCCCTTAAGGATGACAACACCCTAAATTGCCTTCAAATTATTAACAAAGTTCTATTGTCGAAACCAAAAATTACCAAAATGACAGAGCCACAGATTGGCCCATTCAAATTAACTTATATTCAAATCCCAACATAAATATTCATGCACACAAATTCCTTTGCATTCCTCTGCTAGCAGAACCAAAAATGCTTTCGACTACTGCATAGATACTTAGATGAAATGCCTGATGACAAACGAAATGAACAGTTGAAAGGCTCTTACGTTAATTGAATGTCATTTGCAGGCTCTGATAATACAGCCTCAACAACGGCGAGACAGTTGTAAGCATAGGCAAACTGGTAGTCATGGTGGAAGAGCAGAACAGCACAAAATCAAAACTAAGAAGAAGAATTGCGTAGGTGGAACTGGCTAGCCAGTTGCACAAACAGACTGCTCTTTTCTATTAAGAGTTCGAACACTTACTGTAAGAACTTTTATGAAAGACACCAGCAACCAGACGAGAAGCCACAATAACAAATGCTGAAGTATGTTAGCCAGACTAAAGTAAACAAAAGATCAGATATGACAATGCAGACGGGTTGACGAAGTATTTGCTTTTATAAAAAAATCTAAGTCAAGGGTTTATTAGTTTAAAAATTTAGTATTTAAGTAACATAAGTGCATTTCTGAGGATTTAACAACGAAATGTGCAAATTATTTGAAATATGAAGGGAAAAGAAAACAGATAATTTTGGCTTAAATTAATTTTGAAAAAAAAATGAAGCACCCGATCTAATGGTGAAGTCATACTACGCCAGTAAATTTGGGGACAAGACGTTACAATGAACTGGCTATATATAATGTGTCCTTGCTAAATTCCGAAACAATTATTTTTGAAATGTTCTACTTTGTAGCATATCTTTAGGCTCTTTTCACTAGGGAGCATAATTGTTAAGAGTTAATATAAATCATACGTTAAACGAATTAATATCAATTATACGCTTGTGGGAAAATTTGCATTTTAATAAACACCAATTAAGCGGAATCCCCATACTGGATTCTTTCTGGGAAATAGCTAAAATCATTTCTGTAATAAAAAAATAAATAGAAAAATATTTGTTCACCAGCCAGTTGAATTTCTGTAGATATCAGGATACTATGTTCAAGTATATTATCTGTATTTTGTTAAAGCAAACTTGTTTTCAAATTTTCCAATTACTTTATTTTCTTTGGAATCTCCTGCAGAGGCTTCGGTTTACTTCCACAAAAAAATGGCAAATTAAGGAATATAAAAATATATTTCAATATAAATTAACATTATTTATATATATTTATGGCACAGAACAATGAAGTAACAGCGACTACATACCCCATCTACAACGGTATGTCATCAAAGGAATAGTGTTCAATTCAAGTCGTTTTACTTAATACTTTTCTAGTCTTTCTTCACATTTCTAATGCCATTTTTGCTATTAATCTATGAAATGTCCTTTGTTGTTGCGAAAACATCCAACTTGAATAGTTTTATAAGTTATTGAGAAATTTCTCAGCAAGAGTTGGAAGAGTAAATATTGAGGCCAATAAAAGTTTAGCTGGCCACAATTACAAGAAACATCACAAGCAACCAGACAACAGTAGCACCCAACTTGTATTACAGATATGCCAACGAAGGCCAGAGTTGTAAAAATTAATTCAAATGTAGAAGAAAGTGGCAAAGTATAAATAAGATTAAAAAGCTTGTGGATATTGACATGGAAATATAATAACAAAAAATCCCATTACAGAGTTCAAAAGAAAAACTATCACTATCAGTTATTGTTGGATGAGAATCGATTTTATTTTTATTGCAGCCAATATAATGATTTCTTAGAATGTTATAAAAGAAAGTTAAATAAAACGAAAGATTCATTAAGCAAACTCTGTAATTTTTCATCATTTCTGCATTAGTAAATATAAATTTCTAGGAAAGTATAATCTGTATGCTGTATGTAGTCATATCATTCCCACGACCAATAGCAGTATTTCTGACTATTGAAATTCACATTTTTATAAATTTATTTAAAAAATCCAATAACTGCATTTTCATATGACATCACAGGTTCCCTTGGATGCCTCTGTTGTTTTTCACATCGAATAATTCATATCACCACATGACATCAAAGGATATCAAAGGCTAGCGAAACAATCCATGCAAACAAAGAGTTGTTGTTCCAGCTACCCTGACATCCAATGTGGGACGGTGAAGGTTATTCGCATTGGACCAATAAATGAATACTAAAGTGAATGGATTGAAAAAATGCAGAGCAATAGCTCAATATTCATGCATATATTTTCTTTCATTATTTTTGCGAAAATCACTTTTTGCTTTATGAATTCTTTTGTCAGAGGGTATATCACAATCTCAAAATAATGGGGTTTCTTTTGATATTAAATTCTCGCTGTTTGAGCTCAATATCTGCTTCAAAGGAGTAGCTTTTCAGATTGTTTTATTAAAACGTAAATGATCTTTCGAAAAAATAAAAAAATCATATTTTAAAAAGACATGCAGTATAATAATTATTATTAGAAATGTGGATAGAAAGCAGGACTTTTCAGATGATATGGAAACCACAGATATAATGGTGTTGTAAAGGGTGTTTTTTATTGGGGTATAGAACTTTAAGTTGGCATCACTTTTTTAACTGGCGGCCATTTTGTCAGCTGTCAAGAGTTTAATATTTAGTTTGGTTTGCCATTTCATCATGAACAGGTTGACAAAAGAACAACGCTTGCAAATCGTGCAAATTTATTTCGAAAGTAATGGTTCAGTTCGCGAAGTTCACCGCAAGCTCCGTAATTTTATGGTCGACATAATCGTCCATCAGAGCAATTAATTCGATGAGCGCATAATTTCGCGGAATGGACATGTCAATTGGCCACCAAGATCGTGTGATTTGACACCATTGGATTATTTTCTTTGGGGATATGTGAAGTCGCTCGTCTACGCCAACAAACCAGAAACGTTAGGGGACTTGGAAGCCAACATTCGTGGCGTGGTTGAAAATTGGACCTGTAGAATTGGCTATATTCGAGCCAGCCGCGGCGGCCACATGCCCGAAATCATATTTAAACATTAATGGCATAAAATTATCCTTCCAATAAAGCCAAATTGATGGATATTAAAACGATTTTCTTGTGTTTTATTTCAATTCGAAGTTCTATACCTCAATAAAAAACACCCTTTATATACTATTTCCGCAAAGTTTTATTTATAGGGTTACTACTTGTGGTCACAAAATACGATTTTATTTTTACATGCTATCTATGATCGCCTTCCATTTTATATCGTTCAACCAACGAGATACTTTTTCTATAATAAAAACAATTACATGCCTTAAGTTCTTGTAGTGTTTTCACATACCTTAAGTTCTTGTAGTGATTTCTCGATAATAATTCCTAATATACTCATTTAACTCCTACATATAACTAATTTTCTTCGATTAACCAACGTAACTATTTTTTTATTTTCGTCTGAAAAACTTTTCATCTAATCAATATGTTTATTAAATCCTCGAACTAAATGTGCTCCTGATTATTAACTGCAAATTTCAAATACTTTCGGGTGTTGTTAAACGGTTCCATCAGTTACACCTTCTTTCTTTCATAATAACAAGGATGGCAACAGCAAAAATTTGTCTTCAACCAACTACATCCAACTCCATTCCACATTGTCTTCTTCGACTAAACTACAGTGTCTTCTGCAATTTCCTGTCCCTTAGCATTCTATCCACAAAACACCATCCTGAACCTTTTGGACATGCTGTTGGGGATGTCCCATACAAACTGTTTAGCTTTAAATGGTTTATATATATAAAGTTTTGCAATATGCACGTGTCGTTTCAGTTTACTGAGAAAACATGCAACACAAGCATGTCTAGTGTAAGAACGACTAAGATGAGGGTAAGGAAATAGCATGTCCTTTAACAATGTCCCTCAACAATAACTTAGTTCGTACCGAACTTGTTGAGATTTTTTATTTTTTTTTTTTTATGCTGAGATATAAAATCGATACCATACTAGCAAACTATCGGACAGGGCTAGAAGATAATTTTGTTATATTTAGCAAAATCGTGGGATTTGTTTATCCAGCGCAAACAGCGCATGTAAACTTATAGAGCTGGGATAGTGGTCTTGTGACACACTAATATAAGCTGTAAGCCCTTTGCTAAGAGATATTAGAAAAAAATAGAATGGAGATGGTCCTAATAATATATTACACCGTATGACATTTTTTAAGAAAAGTCGTTACACTTAAACCGAGTGATATAGTATGACACTATAGGGAAATGGAGTTAATTGCCGTGTTTATTTTTTCATTTCCTCACAACAAAATTAAAAAATACATAAATTCCAAAGGCTACAATTTTTCAAAAATTATTTGAAATATTTATTCATTTATATCCTATGATAACAGTATTAGTGGCAAATAAAAAAGGAGAATGTTTGTTAAAAATACTTCAAATGTTATGCTTCTCTCTGTATTAATTTAGCCTTAGCAACCATTTAAATGTTACCCCTTCATTTATTTAGTTTATTCATAGTTTACTTTTTAAGAAAGAAAACTTGAAATGTTTGTTAATGCTAACCTAATACAGACAGAAAGCTTGCAATTTTAAGCTTTTTTAGCTGACACTCTCTTCTTTAATTTGGCTTGTATACCGGTATCAAAGGATGCGAATAAGTATTTAAAATTATTATTGAAAAAATATATCCTTTGGAAGTTTGTAGTCCTTTAAGAGAACACAGGAACCATTTCACCTATAATTTCAAACGTATATCAACTGGTTCAGGTGTACTATGGACTGTCGAACACTGTTATATTTATTTTTAATATATTCTCTTGAATATTTGTCCTATAACATATTTTCGAATCACGACTAAGTTTATATTAAGTTTTCTTATTAAAAACGGCCCAACAACAATTTTTTACATATTTCACCTGTTCCAAAAAAAGTTTAAAAACTAAAAAATTTAAAAATTTTCCTTTTTTGCCAAAAAAAACAACATACTGACTACTGTATCTACCCACTGTAAAAATCTCACACTGTTTTATCTCCTCCTTCGTAAAAAACATAATGGCCACATCTGTGTTTTCAGAATATCTTTTTTAGACTCAACTATAAAGTTACATTTTTAGTTATTTAATTTAATTTTTATATTTTTAATTGATACCCTTATGTGGCACAAGTGTGATATAGAAAACTGTCCTATGGCCAAATTTCTATGATATCATTTAATATTGGCTTGTGGCAATTTTTCAAATGACATATTTTATACAAAAAATATTAAAAAAATATTATTGAATTCTAGCCTATGTTAACTTAATTTGACTTATTTATCTTCTTTATGTGTTGGTGGAGTTATTACATTTCACTTGGTATTTACAGTTTGGTCTACTGTAATAATTAAAGAATTATTCATATTTTTATAGAAATATTGTTCCCTTCGCATCGTTGGTCTATGACAGAAATTCATATCGGAAATTTGTTGTTCTTACCAAAAATTATTATGGTATTATTTGTCTTTTAATATACTATGATATTTCTTTAACTTTTTCTAGCTCGTCGAATGTACCTTTAATACTTGTACTCTCATTTCGGATATATAAGTTCGATCACATTCGTTTATATGTAGAAACAGTGATCGAGGAATAATATCAAAAAAATTGTTTATCTTTTTTTGGCTCGCATACAAAAAGTTTAACAAAATAGAAGTAAATTACTAATATTATAATGAAGAAACCCATGTTTATTAGTAAAAGATTTATTGATAAAAGTTGAAGTAGTTAGTTTTAGTGTTTTTTTTTTGTGGAAATTATTATTATTAATAATATCCTAATTTTTAAATTTTGTTTAAAAAGCGTAAAGAATCCTTTAAGCCCTAACGTGCCATGTGAATTTAAAACAAGTAAAAACGGCGTTAAGTTCGGCCGGGCCGAACTTTATATACCCTCCACCATGGATTGCATTCCACAGAGGTTGTCGGTTTTCGTAATATTACAGGAAAATATAATTTTTTTAAAATATTCAAACCAAAACAAATACAAATATTGACAAATTAATTTTATAAATAACTATATTATTTTAATTATTTCAAACCACGCTTATAAGGTAATACTACCAACACGTCAATTCAAAAAATAAATATTCTTATATTTATATTTTCAAAAATATTTTCAAAGCGCGCTACAGTTGGTTTTATTTCCATTCTATTTGAATTCCAAAAGTACAAATTTTGAAAATCCATTATCAGACGTACATAGTGCAAAATAACCTAACTTAATGATTCAACCAATTTTTGTTGTAAAAGAAAAAGTACGAATTTGGAAAAAAACTTTTTATTTTGCGTGTCTATGTATACACCGAATTCCATGATTCCAACTGCGCCCATTTGGTTGGTACCATTTTGACCCCCTTGACGTTTCTAGGAAATGTATACTCCGAATTTCATGACTCTAGCTGCGGTCATTTGATTGGTACTATTTTTATTCCCTTTTTTTTCATTTTAACCCCAAAAAGTACGAATTTCGAAAAATCTGTTTATTTTAAGTGTCTACGCAATCAGAGGAATGTATACACCGAATTTCATTATTCTAGGTCCAGCCGTTTGGTTGGTACCATTTTTATCCCTCTATTCCTTTTTTAGCCCTTAAAAGTAAGAATTTGGAAAAAATACTTTTATATTATGTATCTACTCAATTAGAGGAATGAATGTACACACCGAATTTCGTGTTTCTAGCTGTTGTCGTTTAATATGTACCATTTTTATCCCTTTTTTGCCCCATTTCACCCCCTACAAATAAGAATCACTTTATGGTGCACGTTTTTGCTATAAGGGGAATGCGCATACCAAATATCAAGCAAATATAAAGAGACATATTCAAAAAACATGCTTAAATACGCTAAAATATTAGGGATTATTATGGGTATTTTTAGTCCTTGTGAGTGAAAAATTTTTCCCTTTGGGCCGATTTCGCCCCATTTCAATCCCAACCGATCTACGACTATAAGACGCATTTATGGAAAATTTTAACGTTCTAGCTCCTTTCGTTTAGATGCTAGCGTGCTTTCAACAGACGGACAGCGGACGGACATGGCTAGATCGTCTTAGAATTTTATGGCGATCAAGAATATATATACTTTATAGGCTCTCAGGTCGATATTTCAATGTGTTACAAACGGAATGACAAAGTTAGTATACCCCCATCCTGGAGGTGGAGGGTATAAAAATATTATAGGCACTTGCGACGAGAATTGGAATTTTATTAATCAGGTATAAGAAATTATAGCTCCTTGTTTTTCTAGGTGTTCTTGCATTATTATTCACACCTCCTTTCTCTAAAGCCTTGTTTATGTTTACTATCATAAATTTCCTCCTTTCTGCAATACACACATATGCCAGCAGAACTCTCCCATCTGCATACACATATACAACCTCGCTCAATAATACACACACACATACAAAAACGTATGGAAATGTGTTTAAGCCAGTTGTGTGCACTTTATGAGCATTCATGTGTAACTAGTTGGTAGACATCCTCTTGATATTGTCCTCCCCTCGATCTAACAATGTGAACTGTTGACTGTGTTTAGCATAAATTGTACAAAATCTGAGTTTAACTTTAAATGGGTGTTCTCTTACTTTATCCTTGTATTTGCTGTCGTTGGTGTTTGTTATTATTGTTTTCCACAGTTTTTCTTTTTATTGTATGGGTATTTTTCCAAATAGTTCCCATTTCTTTTTTATTTATTTTGCATATTTAAAGTGCTCTTCTCCTAGGCGAGTGAAGTCATTTCCTAATCCGTTTTATCGTCTAAAGTGTGTCCTGTGATTTTCTCTCTCTTTCTCTTCCGCAACTATAGTGTGGCATTTGATTGAGTTATATTGTTCTGGGCATTACACTTCCCGCCATTTGCTTGTATGTAAATGTATGTCTGTTTACTTTTGTTTGTTAGTTTATATTCCACAGCACAAAGAGAAATAAAAAGATGACAATAAATCTACTATAGATGTTGATATATGCACACCATCACTGACCTTATCCTTTCGCATGCACATTTCCTTTTATCTGTGTGAATTTTACCACTGTCCTTTGGTTTGGCTATTATTACTATAGGTGTTAAGAAAAAGTTTGAGGTCATGCAAAAGGTCCACTATGTATTATAATAACGTTAAAGGAAAAGTAAAGACTTCAATAGAAAACCAAAAAGGTCAACTGTTATGGGAAAATCTACGAACGGCATTTAATAAATAAATAATAAGAATTAAATATTTTCTTCTGTAAACTAAATTCAAATAAATAATAAGACATCACTCCTTTTCTAGTGTAGCTTTAATTTCTGCTGAAATTTCACCAGATTTGTGGAAATTAAATATTCACTTTGATTGCAGAAAAATTATATTTTCCAATTATTTCACCCATACTTTTTTCCACCCACCATTAATAAGAAATTGAGTAAACATCCTCTGTACTTTGAAAACGATGCTTATTTGCTCTCAAACAAACCAAAAGACGCAGAAAATAATCTTGTTCTTGTTTTTGTTGAAGTATTTCCTTTCGTGAAATTCAATTTCCACTTAATTAATTACTCAACGTTTAAATGAGGAGCAAACAGCAAAACAACTTGGAATATTCTCGGCTCTTTTTGAAGAAAATGGCCATGGTTGTGGTGGTGGCTATAATTTGAGTGTGAGGGAAGCGAAACATTTTTTTGCTAATTGGAAGGTAATGAGTTGGTGTTATTTTGTAGCTAACAACTGATTCAGCTGTGTGGAAATTTATCGATTTAGGTGCAGACATTTGTTTTTAATGAAAGTAATTGAATTAGTGCTGACTTATATGCATCTTCCTTTTTTAAGAACGAAAGGAAATGAATGGCCCTATATATCTATATATATAAAAATGAATCTGTGTTTGTTTGTTTGTTTGTTTGTTTGTTTGTTTGTTTGTTTGTTTGTTCTTTATAGCAGACTAAACTACTGGACCGATCTTCTTGAAATTTTCACAGTATGTTCATGTTGAACCGGTGGTGAAAATCTATCTATATATATAAAAATGAATCTGTGTTTGTTTGTTTGTTTGTTTGTTTGTTTGTTTGTTTGTTTGTTTGTTTGTTTGTTCTTTATAGCAGACTAAACTACTGGACCGATCTTCTTGAAATTTTCACAGTATGTTCATGTTGAACCGGTGGTGAAAATAGGCTATATAAATTTTTGATATTTTCAGTGGGCGTGGCACCTCCCACACAAATTGGGGATTTATTCGTTTTTTATAAATTAGCATATTCGGAGTACTGTTGCAGCTAGAGTCTTGAATTTTTGTGAAAGTCCACTAATTGTTAGCCTGCACAGTTTTGCAAAAAATGGGCGGTATTGGAAAAGTGGGCGTGGCACCTCCCATACGAAGCTAACACCTATTATTGAATATTGTCAGTTCTATCACACCTAGAGTGCTGAAATTTTGTGTAAGTGCATATAGCATCAAGTTGCGTAGTTGTGCCAAAAATGGGCGGGATTGGACAAATGGGCGTGGCACCTCCCATACGAAGTTAAAACCTATTATTGAATATTGTCAGTTCTATGACACCTAGAGTGCTGAAATTTTGTGTAAGTGCATATAGCATCAATGTGCGTAGTTGTGTCAGAAATGGGCAGCATTGGAAAAGTGGGCGTGGTACCTGCCAAACGAAGTTAAAACCTATTATCGAATATATTCAGTTCTATGACAGCTACAATGCTGAAATTTTGTGTAAGTACATCTAGCATCAATGTGCGTAGTTGTGCCAAAAATGGGGGGTATTGGAAAAGTGGGCGTGGCACCTCCCATACGAAATTAAAACCTATTATCGAATATATTCAGTTCTATGACAGCTACAATGCTGAAATTTTGTGTCAGTACATCTAGCATAAAAATGCGTAGTTGTACCAAAAATGGGCGGTATTGGAAAAGTGGGCGTTGCGGTGACGATGTTTAAACTTATTATGGAATATATTCTGTTCTGCGACACCTAGAGTGTAGCAATTTTGTGTGTGTGCATGCAGCATGAATGTGCGTAGCTGTGCAAAATATGGGCGGTAGTGGAAAAGTCGGCGTGACACCTCCCGTACGTAGTTAAAACGTATTATAAAATATCTCCACTTAAGTGACATCTAGAGTGCTGAAATTTTGTGTGAGTTCATTCAGTATTGATCAAAGTTACTATAAATGTGGGCATATTTCCTCCCACACAAAATTGGAACCTATTATCAAGTGTCTTCAGATCTATGACATTGAGAGTCCTGAAATTTTGTGTGAGCTCATTAACTATTAACGCGTGTATTCAACCAACAATTAATGCATTAACGTGCGTAATTATGCAGAAATTTGGCGGGACTGAAAAGGTACGTATTATAAAACCCAAAATTATATATCGTCAGTCTTATGATATTTTAAAAATGCACCTGCATTACAAATGATTTTTTATTTTACTACTTTTTGAGGATACCGTGTTTTTCCACCAATAAAATATATTTATTTTATTAATTCGTGTTAAAAACTGTTCCATACAAGTTTTTGTAAATATTTTATTGAGGGTCATAAAAATTAACCAATCATTTTATGACCCGATTGCAGATGTCCTCTTATGAATGAAGCAACTTTATGACCTGCCGTTTTTCCTACTTTTTCATTCAAGAAAAACACAAAAAAGGTTTTACCTGTGGTAGAATCACGCGATATTTTATGACTCGGGAAAATACTGTTCGGATTAGAGGTTATATTTATGGCCGGTGGATTTTCCAATTCATTCATGAAAAGCCCTAAGATGTAGTTTGGACTGTTGTATATTCACTTTCTACTTACCTAACAGGCATTTTTACAAATAGGCGAGTATGTCAATATCGTTCAGTTGAATCTTAGATTTCAAAAGTGTCACACGTTTATTTTTGTGAGTAAAAAGTGTTGTTGTTATAATAAAGTGAAAAATAAAAAATGCCTCCAAAAAAATCGACAATTTCTAAGCGTACCGTACAATCAGTAAAGATGCAATCCAAAAGAGAAAATGAAACATCAGCAGAACGCGAATCACGTCTCAGAACTGCACGATCTCAAGCATCAACTTCTAGAGCGGCGGAGACAATGGACAATCGTGAATCACGACATGAAAGCCAGCGATATTTAACCTCATCGTCAAGAGCTGCCGAGACATCGGACCAGCGTGAAAAACGCCTCAGAACAGAACAATCTCGAGCATCAACTTCTAGAGCAGCAGAGACATTGGATCAACGTGAAAAACGCCTCAGAACAGAACAATCTCGAGCATCAACTTCTAGAGCAGCAGAGACATCGGATCAACGTGAAAAACGCCTCAGAACAGAACAATCTCGAGCATCAACTTCTAGAGCAGCAGAGACATCGGATCAACGTGAAAAACGCCTCAGAACAGAACAATCTCGAGCATCAACTTCTAGAGCAGCAGAGACATCGGATCAACGTGAAAAACGCCTCAGAACAGAACAATCTCGAGCATCAACTTCTAGAGCAGCAGAGACATCGGATCAACGTGAAAAACGCCTCAGAACAGAACAATCTCGAGCATCAACTTCTAGAGCAGCAGAGACATCGGATCAACGTGAAAAACGCCTCAGATCAGAACAATCTCGAGCATCAACTTCTAGAGCAGCAGAGACATCGGATCAACGTGAACAACGTCTCGGAACAGAACAATCTAGAGCATCAACTTCTAGAGCAGCAGAGACATCGGATCAACGTGAAAATCGCCTCAGAGCAGAACAATCTCGAGCATCAACTTCTAGAGCAGCAGAGACGTCAGAACAACGGGATGCGCGACGTGAACGAAATCGTAGTGGACAGACGCAAAATTTTCGAAACGCTCACGCATCATACGAACGTATTGCATTTGATTACAGAACGGAAATGGATCATAGTGAAGATGCTTCCGTTGCTATAGGTCCAATGAATAAAGTGTGTCGATATTGCAATGCATACAAATATAGAAATGAAGCACCTGGAATGTGCTGCGCAAACGGTAAAGTTACTTTGCCAGATATGTTATCCCCACCAGAACCATTGCTATCATTAGCTTCAGGTAAGTCAAATTAATATTTTGCACTCGAGTGAATTATTGATTACAGATATTTTATGTGACTTTATAGGAACGTCTGCAGATTCTCAACATTTTCTGAGCAAAATACGAAAATATAATTCGTGTTTTCAAATGACATCGTTTGGCGCGGATAACGTAGTTAGAAACAACTTCATGCCAACATTTCGTGTTCAAGGGCAAATTTATCATCGAATGGGATCAATGTTGCCAATCCCTGATGCTGACCCTAAATTCTTCCAGATTTATTTCGTAGGCCAAGCGGATGATAACGACCAAGTACAACATCGTCTGCATTACAATCCTGGTACAGAACAACGAATTGTAGCGGATTTGCAAATTATGTTTCATGTCAATAACCAGTTACTGAGAACGTTTAAACAAGCAAAAGATGATGCACGATTTTGTTCAGATGACCACTTCATTGCAATACATGCTGACAAAACCCCAGCTGGACAACACCAAGGACGTTACAATGCACCTACAATTGATGACGTGGCAATATTGATGGTTGGTGATCCAGTGGCTCCACGTGACATCATTATTCGGCGTCGTGACGAGAGAATAAACAGAATATCAGAAACACACCGCTCATACGATGCTCTTCAGTATCCAATTATTTTTCCATATGGTGAAGATGGGTATCATTTTCAAATACAACAAACCAATCCAGTAACCCGTAAGTTACCAAACACCATACAATTTCATTGCACTCGACATTTACAAAAACGCTATTTTTATTAATTTCTTACATTTTATAGATGAACCAACGAGTAAAAAAGTTAGTTCGATGAATTTCTATGCTCATCGTTTAATGATTCGTCAAAACAGTGACAATCACATTCTCAAATGCCGCGAATTATTTCACCAGTTTATTGTCGACATGTACGCCAAAATTGAAACAGAACGTTTATTATACATACGGTATCATCAAGCTAAATTGCGAGTGGACGATTATATACATCTTCGCGATGCGATCAACAATCACAATGATATCAACCCAAATCAACTAGGACAAGCAACCATATTGCCAGCAACATTCACTGGCAGCCCACGTCACATGCAGGAATATTCACAAGATGCAATGACGTATGTGCGATCATATGGTCGACCTGATTTGTTCATCACATTCACATGTAATCCAAAGTGGGAGGAAATCGTTTCCGAATTGTCACCTGGACAAACATCAGCACATCGTCACGACATTACAGCACGTGTTTTTAAACAAAAATTAAAATCACTCATGGATTTTGTTGTAAAGTTACGTGTATTTGGGGAAACGCGATGCTGGATGTATTCCGTCGAATGGCAAAAACGTGGATTGCCTCATGCGCACATTCTAATTTGGTTAGTTCAGAAAATTACTACTGATATCATCGATGATGTAATTTCTGCGGAAATTCCTGATCCAAATACTGATCCAAACCTCTATGAAATTGTGACCAAAAATATGATTCATGGTCCGTGCGGAATCCTTAACCCACACTCAACGTGCATGGCTGATGGAAAGTGCACGAAAAAATATCCACGACAATTACTTCAGGAAACAATATCTGGCATAGATGGATATCCGCTTTATCGACGTCGATCTACGGAAGATGGTGGTCAATCAATTACATTGAAGGTGCGAAGCAATAACATTGATGTTGATAATCGATGGATAGTTCCCTACTGTCCATTGCTATCAAAAACATACAAGGCTCACATCAATGTGGAGTATTGCCATTCGGTAAAATCTATTAAATACATCTGCAAATATGTAACCAAAGGATCGGATATGGCTGTGTTTTCGGTACAAAATCCAAATGATGAAGTTTCACATTATCAAATGGCGCGGTACATCAGTAGCAATGAAGCTGTTTGGCGAATATTAGGATTTTCAATCCATGAACGTTATCCCACTGTTGTTCACTTATCCGTTCATCTCGAAAATGGACAACGCGTTTATTTCACAGAAGCAAATCCCCAAGAAAGGGCTGCAACACCACCGGCCACAACTTTAACTTCTTTCTTCGATTTATGCAGAGATGATTTGTTCGCTAAAACGCTGCTGTATGCTCAAATCCCTACATACTATACGTGGAATGCATCAACGAAAAAATTCCAACGCCGAAAACAAGGAAAACCAGTTGATGGATGGCAACATGTATATTCCACTGATGCATTAGGTAGACTATATACTGTCCATCCCCAAAATGCAGAGTGTTTCTATCTAAGAATGCTTCTCATTAACGTTCGTGGTCCAACTTCATTCGAGCACTTACGTACAGTGAATGGTCATTTATGTGGAACTTATCGAGAAGCATGCCAAAAACTACAATTGTTAGAAAGCGATACACATTGGGAAACAACACTAGCAGATGCATCGATTTCAAATCACCCGTGGCAGATAAGGACATTATTTGCGATCATATTGGTTACTTGCTTCCCATCCAACCCGAAAGAACTTTGGACTAAGTTCAAATCATGTATGACTGAAGATATATTGCATCGAGAGCGAATTAGCACCAACGACACAAGGATTGAATTCTCCGACGCTATGTACAATGAAGCTTTAGTGTTACTTGAAGATAAATGTTTGGAAATCAACAACAAGACGCTCATACAAGTTGGCATGTCTGCGCCTGTTCGATCAAGCAATGATGAATGCGACCGAGATCTGCTACGAGAAATGGATTATAATCCACGAGATTTGGAAACACTCCTTACAACAAATCTACCACAATTACAGATGGAACAACGGATGGCATATGACACTATAATGACTACAATTACAAATCAATGTGGTGGATTATATTTCATTGATGCGCCCGGCGGAACAGGTAAAACGTTTCTGATTTCAATGATTTTGGCAAAAGTTCGATCCCAAAGAAATATTGCATTGGCCATTGCATCATCCGGCATTGCAGCAACACTCTTGGACGGTGGAAGAACAGCGCATTCGGCTCTCAAATTACCACTCAAACTACAATTTGGCGAGGAACACACTTGCAATATTAAAAAAAATTCTTCCATGGGAAAGGTACTGCAAACATGTAAAGTCATAGTTTGGGATGAATGTACTATGGCACACAAAAAATCGTTGGAAGCCCTCGATCGCACATTAAAGGATTTGAGAAACGACTCAAGAATATTTGGAGGAGCTCTGATTTTGTTAGCCGGTGATTTTCGTCAAACACTGCCTGTGATTCCGGGTTCAACACCAGCTGATGAGCTAAATGCATGCCTCAAATCATCAACTCTCTGGCATCACGTTAAGACATTGAAATTAACAATAAATATGCGTGTGCAACTGCAACGTGATGCATCGGCATCTCGATTTTCCAGGGAATTGCTGGATTTAGGAAATGGAAAAATGCCTATGGACCCAACAACAAACTATATAACATTTCCACAAGGTTTTTGCAAAATGACAGAATCCATAGGAGAGTTAATTAACAGTGTATTTCCCAACATCGGACATAATTTCAAAAACCAGCAATGGTTATGTGAACGTGCTTTACTTGCTGCCAAAAACGTCGACGTTAATTCCATAAACAATGTTATTCTGAATAGAATCGATGCAAATATAACTACATACAAATCTATTGATACCGTAATGAGAGATGAAGATGTCGTCAATTATCCTGTCGAATTCTTGAATTCACTCGATTTGCCAGGCTTTCCACCACATGACTTACAATTGAAAATTGGTGTACCCATTATTTTACTGCGCAATATAGATCCACCACGACTTTGCAATGGCACTCGACTGGCAGTAAAAAAATTACTGAACAATCTCATCGAAGCTACCATAATAACAGGAAAATATAAAGGAACAGATGTATTGCTACCACGTATTCCAATGATACCAACGGATTTGCCCTTCAACTTTAAAAGACTTCAGTTTCCTGTTCGACTAGCATTTGCGATGACAATCAATAAAGCTCAAGGTCAGTCTCTGCAAGTTTGCGGCATAAATTTAACAAATCCATGCTTCTCTCATGGTCAGCTTTATGTTGCATGTTCACGCGTGGGCAAACCCTCCGATTTATATGTTTACACACCAGATGGAAAAACCAAAAATATTGTATATCCTAAGGCATTGCAATAAATACATTTTATAAATATTTATTTTATCTAAAATTTTGTTGTTTTTTTTTGTTCACTGTGATGAGGACAGCGAAACGCGCCGGGTTACAGCTATACAATATACAAATGGGCAGGATTTGAAAGATGGGAAATTTTTTATTCGAATTTTGTAAAATTACACATTTTCTTTGGATTTTTTTTAGCACAATAGTAAAGAAAGGTTACAAAAAAGAAATATTCATTCGCCAAAAGCCGACTTAAGTCAAGAAAATGGAAATTATATTATTTTTTTAGTTTTTGTGTTGTTTGATTAGTGAACGATTTGATTATTTTTCTATTTGAATGTAGTATATTCGAATTCCAGCTATTCGATTAAGTAAGTTCTTCTTACGTAGGAAGTTTTTTGTTTTGGTAAAGTAAAGGAGGACAATACACTCAACCTGCAATCAATTTGATTTTTGACAATTCTTCCTTTATTCGTCGTATACTAATTATCTGTTCTCCATGGAACATATCCATTTCATTAGTATCTCAGGGAAGTACCTTGATTGTAAGTGGTACATATATTACCGATCACAAGAAAAAAGAATATGAAACCTGCTTTTAATTTCCGGTTGTTTTTCTGCCTGGCGAAGCGGGCGGGGGTTCAGCTAGTGTAAATATATATTTGAAAACATCCACATATTTCATGAGCACAATTTTTTCAATATATGTTGACTTCCCGGCCTCTTAGCTCCAACTTACCTTGTAAAGACATTGGCACGTGGCCTTTCTGACAGTTCATAACCGTCTGTTTGCTTTTCCACCCTTCATTGTGAATATTTCCAGGAGACCACAAAACTAAATTCCCTGGATTTTCTTAACATGAAAGAAACAAGCAATCCCCCCAAAAAAAAGAAATAGAAATAGAAAAGACGTCTGCTAAATAAAGAAATAATACGAATAAATGTCTGTTGGATAATCTTTTGTTTGAAAACAGAAAAGAAACCCCAACCAAAGGCATCATGAAATCAAATTCAGTATTACCACAAAATCTGTTCCATTAATTAATACACAGAGCAAATAAAAGTCTGTATGTAATTTGAAAATTGTTTAGTATAAATAAGCTTAAGATATGTTTACTTGAACAACACAAATAATAATATTTATATAAAAATGCGAGACTTAAAATTAATAAACAGTCGTTGTGCTTCAGAAAGCAATTAGGAGGCATATGGACATCGCTTCCCTGGGCTTTTGGGCAGCTGGCAATAATTTCATAATCCCTAAGAGTAATAACACTCGAAATAAAAAGAAGCATGAAACAAGCAGCAAACCTTATTAAAATGCAAGATGAATTACTTTTGTCTGGCACCTAAAAGCGTGCTTTGAATTTTATATTGAGGTGGCATTATAACATATACTTTGCTTTTTAAAATTTTTGGAAAAATACATCAACGGGAAATTGTATATGTATTGGAAGCAAAAACCACACCAAGGCATCATATTTTTACAATTTTGTCTCATCATAGCAGGCAAAGGGCCAGCACTGAAATAAGTGGTATTTGGTAGTTGCAATAAATCGATTTATTTTTAAGTTTTAAGATTTAAATAAAATAAATGATTCTCTTCAATAATTAGTTGGCTTTTTACGAGTATGGCAAGGAGAAAACTTTATTTCCATAAAAGATGCACGAAAATCCTAAAGTTCGATTAGTTCTAATCTTTAAAAATATGCTTAATTTTCGACATCACAGGAATATGTACAGGAAATTTCTAAATGGTTTTCATGTTTTTTTTAGGAAAAGGACATGGAATTCATCATTTTAGGATTTCAACTATATCTCGGTCCGACAGTCCATATTACACTTGAACAAGATGATATACATCTGAAACTATTGGCGAAATGAAGTTAATTTAAAAGGACTACAAAGTTCCAAAGTACACAATTTTTCAAAATTCTGAACTTATACAGATAGAAGCATGATACATGAAGAATTTTTAATAATAATTTAATATATTATCCTCTTCAATTTGACACTAATACCGTTGTCATGAGATGCGAACAAGTATATAAAATATTTTTTTTAACATTTTATCCTTTAGAACCTTGTAGCCCTGTGAAGGGCCAACAGGATGACGAAATGAAAATCCAAAAGCGCCAAGTAACTCCATTTTGGTTATAGTTTCATACGTCTATTTTCCTGGTTCAAGTGTAACGACATTTTTTGAGAAATTTTCGTACGGTGTATGTGTTAATTTTTCTAAATAAGAAATGACTAAATGTATTCTTTATGGAAAAAAATGCAATTTCATATAAATGCTGACTTCCCTATTTCCTATTCCCTATTTTAAATTATCATCATCTTTGACTTAATAATAAAGTGTGCTGCATAGAAGAAATGGTTTGATTTTAAATAATGAGAAAAAACTGATTTAAAAAAAATATTTTTTTTGATCGAAAAAATCATAGAAATGGAAAACAAATATTATCTTCCATTTTTAATAGATATCATTCTAAAGAAGAAAATAGTGAAGATTTCACAATGTCTGAGGATTAATTTAAATATTATGTACAAGGTCATATAAGAGAGTTTAAAAAAAAACTTTTTTTAATTTATCTTTTTCCCCCATTAAAGGCATAGATTTATGTATATTTAACTACATTTTCCATCCGAAGAAAATCTATTGATAAATGTATAAGTTGTGACAGAAGAACTATATATTAAACAAGTAAGGAAAGGCTAAAGTCGGGCGGGGCCGACTATATAATACCCTATACCACTCCCTGCGTATGTACCTCGCTTTGATTACTAAACCCAGGTATTTCATGGGAGGAATTTTATGTAGTTCATACAAATTATATAAATTATATTCATATAATTTATACGCTATAAATTCATCTTCAGTCAAATTTAACGAGTATGGTAAATAATATGGTAATTGATCTAATTGTCCGACAGACAAATACAAATTATACAGTAGTATACCAAAGTCATTTCAAAGTATGGACATATGGACATCACCCAAACAATTCTCATTGCAATTCAATTCGGTAAAAAAGTGAAATCGGGAAGGATTTTTGCATCCTGTAAATGTATGTGTTTGACAAAAAATGTTAAATCGGAAAGGACATTTGAAACCTGGAACGATGTGACCCGCTTTCACCATGTATGTTTATTGACGAAATATAATATGTAAAGTTTGGCCAAAATCGGTTTAACATTCGGGAGCAACATTTGTATGAGGGATATATCTAAATCTGAACCTATCTTACCCAATTTCACCATAGATGTTTCTAGTTCGATTATAAGATGTTGTGCCAATTTACAATGTGTGGATTTTAGAGCGGAAAATGTCAAATCGGGAGCGACATTTGTATGGGGGCTATATCTAAATCTGAACTGATCTTACCCAATTTTTGCATACGTGTTTCTAGTTGGATTATAAGATGTTCTGCCAAATTTAAAGAAAATCGGGTACAATATGTCGTTTCTAGAGTGGAAAATGTCAAATCGGGAGCGATATTTGTATGGGTGCTATATCTAAATCTGAACCGATTTCCTCCAAATTCAATACCGATGGTTATTGGCCAGAAAAAATAACTTCTGCCAAGTTTCATGACAATCGGACAACAATTGCGACCTGTAGAGTGCGAACAAGCTTAGATGGACAGCAGACGGACAGACTGACAGACGGACAGACGGACGGACGGACAGACAGACATCGTTAAATCGACTCAGCTGGTGATTCTAAGCCGATCGGTATACTTAAAGGTGGGTCTAGCTCGATTATTTCTTGGTGTTACAAACATTTGGGGCGAAACTAACTTATAATACCCTAGCCAACGAAGTGGTGTAGGGTATAAAAATAAAAAAACATGATTTTGGAAACTCTCCTATAAAGAAGGTCATAACTTTTACATTTACCATAGAACATTTTTAAATAAGCATTGGCTTCTTCCATAGAATTCTATCTATTGAAAATGCGATTTTATTCCATTTTTGTGATGTTTTTCATGCCAACAAAAATGTTTTTGGTTAAATTTTTCTATTTTTTTGGGAAACTACTCCTAAACTACTTCTTCTACGAGAAGAGGATATTCAGAATATTTGGAGCGTCTTAATATATGTGCTTGTTTAACGTACCAAAATGACAGTAGAAATGCTTAAGGAACCATTAACAAAAATTTTAATCAGTAAAAATATTTAAAAAAAACATAAAAATGTATTGTGTTGATTTTATTAATCAGTATGTCTCAAGAGACAGTAAAAATAAATTTTAGGTCTCGGACATATGACACCTATCATCATATTCTACCACTCAACGTGATTCAAACGACCGATATCGCTAGGCCGATTTGATTATGTATTTAACCGACCATTGCAAATTTTATCAAGGTATATTAAATCTTGTTATAATATGATTTTGTCCAACTACTGGAATTGCACCTTGATGTAGTCAATTTGACTAATCTGTTGCATGTAGACAGGAAAATAGATACATTGGGAGGAGCAATCGCTCAGGGTTTCTATTAAAAAATTTAGCGATGTGCTTCTCCTTCACTGTAGACATTTCGAGTTGAAATGTGTAGTAATGTGGACAATTTGACAGACATCTGATATAATATGTGGTTTTTAGAAAAGTAAGAAAATAATACAATGAGTTAGTGACTTTTTGTGTGGACTATATTTATATCTGAACCGATATTCCTAAAATTCAATAGCGTCTGTTCTTACGCTAAAAAATGTACACTACTATAAAGTAGAGGGTACAAAAGGAAGTAGATAATTCTGGGAATTTTTCAATACAAAATATATTGTAAAATTTCCACTTTGGCTTATGGAAATTCGTAAGGAAGATATGATAACCTTCTAACCAATATTTGGGTTTGAACGAGATGTTCAATAATTGTTGGATTGTTCAAATGGAGCCTATATAGTGCTATTTTTCAGGATGTTGCATGATGATATAAAACATTCTGCAAAATTTCAAAAAACACCTTGGGTATTTCGATAGTATTAAGTTTCGATCGATTAATCTTAACGTTCGCTTCATTTTTAAGCATATATACCTCTGAATACTAAGAAATAAATTATGATTCTGAAAATTATATAGGCTTCTCTTCAAGGTTTACTTAACTTCCTGAAAATCTTAATTAAATTTTTGTAATTTTTTGTGGGTCCAAGATTACAGCATGTTTCAAAAACTCCTCGTTAAACCACAAACAAAGTTTGTGATGAATATTTCCTACATAGACATTGTTAGAGAACATTGAGATGTCTTGCGGTTTTGTTCCTTTGTCCTATTTAATGAAAAGTTGTTGATCTCCATGGCAGTGGCACATTTCGCTAATTTTGACTTGAGGTTACTAAGAAGTTGTACATCTCTCAACAATAAAATGGAGATCAAAGAAAATACATTTGAAAGGTAATAATATGGAAAAAACCGCATACAAGGATGTCCTTATAACAAAACAAAAGGATAAGGAACATACATCTCCAGTGAGAAGGACAAATCAAACGTCTTTGGAATTTTTAATATGTGTAACGGTGGAAATAGACATAACTTTTGATATGATTTAAAAGAATTTCCATAACAAAAGCTCTAACACGAATACTCCTTCACTCACACACACAATAGTCATTTGTGTGCCAAAGGACACATATGCTTTACTGTGGTGTGCTGTGTTCTTTGAATGTGTACAGGAAAATATGTTTTATATTGTTTAGCTTCCGGCGTACATTCTTTTCCATAATAAATTCTTTTGTTATGGCATTTGTGAAAATCAGTACGTATGACAATATATCTTTGGATTCAGGAACAAGAGTAAAATATGCTCTCGGCGGGAATGGTTTAGAGGTTTTTCGGTCTTGTCAAGTATTCCCCTTCTAAGTCAAAAGTTAATAATCCATTTAGCTTGCCGTATCTAAGTAACCGCCAGTAAACAGCGTGCTTACTGAAAAATGGAAAAAGTGTTGTTGGTGACGAGCTTTATTGTAAAATTTAATTTAATTTAAAGTCTTTCCATCCAGGTAACAATTACTCAAACCAAGTCAACTAAACAAAAATCCAGTTCGATGCGGTGGGAATAAATATGTTGAGCCAATCAAGGCATATTAATTATTTGACAAGGAGGTATTATGATTCCTATGACGGGTTTTTTACAAAAATATTTTCTATATGAATTATTATTGGACAATATTTTCTATATGAATTATTATTAGAGCACCCATTCTATAGAGTGGGCCAATTGGAACATTAAATTGTAATCGGCTACAAAAAAGTACTGATTATTATTTTTTTAATTTCTGGTTTTATTTGGAAGGTTGAATTTTGTCATTTAATAATGGAACACAATATCATTCATATGACTACCACGGCTGGCTCGGCACTACCTCATCCGATCAACCCAATTTTTCAGTACAGCCCAAAATCCACACCAAACAGTGACTCGTTGTGGATGCATTGGCTTCTCAATAGTCACGTGTGGCTTCTCTGAAACCCCTATGCGGAAATTTTGCTTATTGACATAGCCACCGAGATAAAAATTAGCTTCATGAAGACTGAACTGAAGGCAAATCTCTTCTCGAAAAATTTCCACGTAAATTTCTTACAGTTTGCGTCAAAGACTCACTACTTTGGAAGTAAGTTTTTAATATTTTCCTAATTTTGTTCGAGCGTATAGCGTCGCATTTTGCAAATGTAAAACATAAACCTGAAAATAAAAATGAAAATTAATGATATTCTATCTTCCAAAGTCAAATTAATCGGTAGTTCAAATTTAAAATTTTAAATTACCCACTCTTATATTTTATTTGTCAAGTATGTACTAGCATTATGACAGATTTTTACTTAAGAATTAATTTTTGGCTTTGTCTATAAGAATATTAGTGACCAGATACTAATTCTATAAGAAAATGTCTTTTGTATACATTTATTAGTAGTCTTTTACTGACCTACACCTGAATGTATGCATTGATTTTTAAACCCCTTTGAGTATAACTTAAATTTATAAATTTGTTCATTTGATTTTTGTTGTCTTTGTTGACCTTAAACAATTATTTGAATAACCATTCCTACCGTTTTGAATATTTGCAATTTGTTCATCCCAAAATTGTTAGAGCTCTAAGACAATGCAAATATTTTGTCTAGATAGATTATTCAGTTAATGAATTTTCCATGACAAAATTCTTTAGTGAGGGGAGATAAGGAAATCAAGCAAAAGAGGGAGACTACCAAACACAGGAACTCAATATTGGATAGAGTTTGTATCCTCAAAAGACCTCCCTTGGTTTTATTAGCTCAGTGCTGAAGACAAATATTTAGTGTCCAAATTCACTCATACCTACAGTTAGCGGTGAATATTGGCTTATTTTCATTTGTAGGTAGATGGGTATCTGGATGAATGCTCTTATCACACTCGCCCACTAAGGTGCCTATCCATTTCAGAGGATGCGAGTAAGTAGGCTTTCACAGAACAGTAGTTCTAAACACAGCCTACAAATATGCAACAGACAAGCCACATATCAACTGCCTGAAGCAAAGAAAATGTAGAAGAGATCAAACAGCTGTAGGCGGCAGACAAACAGGATAAAGGCTGATAAAATCAATAAGTAGAATTCAAAAATCTTTACATTTGATGGCTCGAAAAACTCATAGGGTTATATGTGTGTGTGAGGTGGAGAAGATTCAGAACTGTTAGTAAATGTAGAAGAAATCTCATGTTTTTTTCAAAAGCCTTTTTGCCTGGTGCAATTCAGCTGAAAGGCATTTACTATTTGTTGCCTCTGCCTGAAATGTCACAACATATATGTGTCTATAAATGTTTGTAAAGGTTTCTGGTGGAATTACTATTTTTCTGTAATCCTCTCGTACGAGAACATACACAAGATTTACAATGGCAGCCAACCCCAACCAAAATCAGTCTCCATTTGATTGAACACAAGTCACAGTGGCTGTGACATGATTCATTGAAATGAAATGTAATGGTTTCTTGGTAAGATTCAAGAGAGCACAAAAGGAAGGTAGGAAGTCTTTGATACAGTGCTTGATGCTAAGCTTAAAAACAGCCGGGCCTCCCAAAAGTATACATTGGTTTCCCCTTCCTGCTCTAGCATATGTCAGCCCTGGTGATAGGCTTTTAACTTTTTCGTTACTTTGTGTGCCACCCACACATTGACATTAACATTTGAGTTGCTAATGACATTCATATGAAATGGAAATTGCAAAGAGGTTATGGTATTTGAATGTAAGGGTGGAAACTGAAAAGACCACATGTAGTACATTTAAAACTGCGTGTTTTTGTTGTATAAAATGAATATTGTTTCTAAATTAAAATTAAAAAAATAATTTAGAAAAAATGCTTTAGGCTGCTATTTTGCAAAAGTATTAATTAAATTTTATTTTCATAAACATTGTATAAATGTAACCACGACTAAGTAAATAAAAATAAATAAAAGCAATATTTGTTGTTGAGGCTGCACACGCCTAAGTGTAGGCAATATAATATGCAAGTTAAAGTATGCAAAATATTCGTGGGTGTAAATATTCCTGTGGAAACCTAGTTGCCACAAATATAAGTAAATTTAAAATTCTCCAATGGGTGAACATAGTTCTAATTGGAATAAAATCCTTGCGTCAATAATATGTCAAGTACCAAAGTACTCTCCCCACACTTCAACTTTTTATAGTCAGAATTGTACAAAATTTCATTTTGATGAAATGAAAATTTTTGGTATTACCCATCAACTAGAAATAATAAATTTTCCAACAAATTCCCTGGAAACGGTTGAGGTAACCAACAAATTACCTCAACTTCCACGTACTCGGCAAAAACTAATTAACAATCATGAGCAGCAGATGAAAATAGAGATAATAAAGTTTGTCTAAATTTCAGTGGCATGAAAATTTGGCTATTGCTTAACGAAATTCACGATTGGGTTAACATAGCTACATTTAAAGCAAAAAACTTCAACTGAAAAACAACCACCAAATGAGAAACATCCACTGGGAAACTGTCATGCTCCAGCTACGAATAATTGCCAGCTACTTTAAATTCTCTGTGTTGAAAAAAAACGTTGATTGAACTCAATCACACATTTTACAAACCAACCCTACCATTTTCCTCTCTTTTTATCGTTCTCGCTAATTGCTTTGACATTTCCACAGACATTACGCTTAAAAAGTATTGTGAATTGAGACAGCAACTGCTAACGGAGATGAGCAACAGCTTGCTAAAAAAGTAATTATATCGTTGCTACACTGTGGATATAAATGTGACCACAAAACACAGATTGTTGCACAGCAACAGATTGTCACAACACTTTTGATTGTCATCCTTATCCTCCACCAATAGATAGAATATAAAGAGATAAAAAATAAAACTAACCAGTAGCAGTTGACAGCGAGATATACAAATTTAAAAGTACAGTTTTGGTGGAATGACTTCATTTGGTTTCTCTTCTAAATACACTCAAAATAATACCATAGATTTTGACGAAGTTTTTTTAGGTATCCTAATTAAGCACCATTTTTAATAAACAATTAAATTTCTATTTAGTTTTTGTGTTGTTTGATTAGTGATCTATTTTATTGATTTTTATAAGTTTTGAATTTAATACTTTCGAATTGCAGCTATTCCATCAAGTAATTCATTCTTATGAAGGAAGTTTTATTTTGGTAATGGATTTTTTTTAAATTTTTTAGAAATTAAAAATTTGATATTTAAATTTACATACAATAATTGTTGGTTTGGTATGGAATACAAAAAAAAATATTATAATTATTTTTGTCTCTGTAGAATGTATATTGTCCCAATTCCAGCTTAAATTGTGATACACAAGTGTTGTTAATTTCTCTTTCAAGAGACGTGACTTTGCCTTACTTTGTTGAAAATAAAATTTTTTGTATCTGTCTTTTCACTTAAACACCAACTTTTTCGTTTACAAAAGTTGAAATTCAAAGTATTGCAATTGAAATAGAGGACAAAGTTAGAGCGTTTAAAGTGACAAATAGGAATATAAGTGGTTGAATGGTCAATTCTACACAAATGTGATGGTATTCGGTAAATATTTTTCAAATTTACAAGCGGCTATGGGGTTCATATATTCGTAATACACAAAACTTAAAGTGAATGAAATTTTCATTAAGATATTGGAAATTAAAAAAAAAATCATATCCAAATTGACGCCTTAATGTTCTTCTTGCTGGTCTTGATATTGTGGCCAGGTTAAAAAAAGATTTCCTTCGTTTCGTGTTTATCGAAAATTTTAAAATATTCATCATCGCTCTAGGAAGAAAATAATCTCTCTACAGACATATGTGACTTTGAAATAGGAACAAATAAGGAATGCATTTTAACATCGACATTAGAAAACAAGTATGGACGTCTATATGAACCCTCAACTTTATTTATTACCCATCGTAGATTTTCTGAAATATCTGTGAAAGTTTAATGCCGGACATGTAAGAAATCAGTTCTTTATGAGCCAAAGTATAGGTTGGGTCATTTAAAATTTTAAATTGAAATTTGCTGATTATTTTTTCAAATTTCTGGTTTTCTTGGAAAGGTTGAACTTTGTCATTTAATAATGAAACACAATATCATCCATATGATTACCACGACTTGCTCGGCAGTACCTAATCCCATCAACCCATTTTTTCCGTACAGCCTAAAATCCACACTAAACAGTGTCTCGTTGAGGATATATTGGCTTCCCAATAGTCACGTGTGGGTTCTCTGTGGCAATTTTGTTTTTTTTAGCGCCCCATTTTGCAAATGTCAAACATAAACCTAAAAATAAAAATTAAATGTTATTCCAACATTTAATGTCAAAGTAATCGGTAGTTAAAATTTTTTATTTAACCCTCTCATGACCGAATTGTATCTGCAGTATAATGAGTTTAAGAAACATTCTGTTACTCATGTCCTGTATGAATAAGAACCCCAAGACATTATACAAATCATATTTAGACCCATACCTCATCAAAAAGCATAGTAAGTTTTATATAATTATTAAGAAGACAATTCGGGCATGAGAGGGTTAAATGGCCTACCTAATATCTAAGAAAATTCGATGTAGGAAGATCGAAATCAAAGTTCTTTATTGGCCAATGTACTTTGCGTTCACCTCTTGTAAAATCTTACTTCAGAACAGGCGAGAGATTTGTATGGAGACAATATCAAAACATGGGCCGACGTAGTCCCTTTCAATACAGATGATAATACACAAAGTAAAACTAAATAGTATATGAAATTTAACAAAATATATATGAGTCGATATAACTCATCTTGACAACAATATATATATTTATCGGTAGTCATATAACAAGCATACAAAATTTGAACAAAATAGAAGAGAACATGTGTTTTATAGAGTGAAAAGGCCAACTCAGAGATGTCTTTTGAATGGTGGCTAAATAAATCTCAACCAATTTGCTACAAGTTCAACGACGTCCTTCCATGGCCTCCAAAAATCACTTGTATCAAGTTTTATTGGGATTGTATAATAATGGATAGACAGACAGACGGATCGGTATAATATACACCCAAAAGGAATATATATCCCTTCGTTTCTATGCCAAAAACAAAGCTTGTTTTAATAAACTACTACCATTCTGAAGATTTTTCATTAAAATTTTGGTTGATTTTTAAAAAAAAAAATTAAAAAATCGTAAAAAATAGAAGCCCTCATTTCACTATTTCCAAGTTCATACAGTAACTAACAAACACATTTGAGAACACTGCTTTAAAGTATCAAAAAAATAATTAATATAATCAATTCGAAAATAAAAAAAAGAAATAAACTTGTAAAAACTTCAATAAATATAACGCTGCTATACCATTCCATTTCAATATTTTAAAAGTAATTAAAATTGCTTTAAAATCAAGGTATATTACATTAAACTTGGTCAAGTATAGGGTCCGGCATCTAACTTTTTTTTCAACTATTCAACCGACTATTATTTGTGGGGTGCCCGAGGCAGCCATTTGAATGAAATTATTTTCCATTATTAACCGGAAAGTTTGTACTTTCAAATAAAAAAAGAAATTTGAGAAAATATTCAGTAGTTTTTTTATAGCATTTTCAAAAAAAGTTATTTTGCGGACTCTATATTTCGGGAGTTACAGGCAATTGAATGAACACACCTTTTTGAAATTTTTTTATTTTGTTTACTGTTCAATTGGTCATAACTCGAGAAAAAATATCTATTTTTTCCAAAAATACGTATACAACATTTTTATGAGAGGAACACAAACTTCCAAAACAATCGCAGCTATCAAGGTCAAAAATAGTACCGCTTGACATAGAAGACTCAGAGCTTATTTAAGAAATAAAATATTTTCAAATATTCCCTAAGAAAAAATTCTTTAGACCCCCTACTTATTTCTATATCTTATAAATTTAAAAAACATTCTGTTTTATTTTCAATTTTATTTGCACTTTTATGGATTCAATTTTTATTGCCCAATGAAATATTGTGTGTGTTTTGCTGTGGCTTCATTAAAAATTAATTGTGGCTGTGGCCTTTCGGCGAAGCTAAATTTAATCAGCAATCAAACATCAGCTTGGCAACAGGATTATTCTCCTCATCAGCCATGACAGCCACAACTTTCACATCCACATCCACACCCGACATCCAACTTCCAACATCAGACATCAACATGATGTTGCTGATGAAAATGGACAAAGCAATCGGAAAGGTAGTTGTTTAATTATTAACAGGACGGTAAAGCGATTAACAATTTTATTTGTAATTGAATATTTTTGTTTTTCAACGATATGTGGACTGGAAGGAAGCAGATAAAAAGGAAGTCAGCGTGAGGCTGTTCTCATGGACTTTCACCAGCAACCATCTTATTTATTATAGATTATTTTGGGGAAGGTGGGGGGTGTTAATTTTTGTTTTCGTGGGAATTCATTTCACACATTTTTTTCCCATGACCTTTAAGTAATTAATATATGTTCATGTTGGCAAGCACATATAAGCCAGCCCGTATTTGTATATAACCCTGCATGAATTGTAGTTTCACCAATGTGCCGTTTTATTTTATTTCATTTCACTCACAGATCCTAACAATGTTAAATGAAAACATGAACTAAAGCGTTCATACAGTTTTATATGCATTACCAGGTATGTTTACATTTCCAGCCGCCCTTCGAAAACCTCACCATGAACGGTTAACATTAATAACGTTACCAAATAATATCCTCCTGGGCTTCCTCCGTATTTAAATCCCGACCACCACAAGGACTCTCAAACTCACATCGTTATTTGCACATTTTGCCAACACGTTCCCACTCCACAACATCGTCATCACAACCATCGTTATTTAACATCATTGAATTCTGGTTTATCGTTACATTAAGCATCTGCCCTGTTTCGTATGGCCGGGGGTAAAATATTTGTTTACTGAAGCAGATTTTTCTGCAGTTTACTCAAGGCTCTGTAGTGTGTATGTTTGTGATTTTGTATGTGCCCCAGGTTGCCAAACTGTATTCATTTACATTTTCACCTTGCTCAATTTCCACATTCCGCCTTCTCCATTGGCAGACCGGTTTCGGTTGACAGCAATAATACTAGCGATATGAGCCGGGGAAGGTGTATCGGGGATATGTTCAGTTGTTAAAACAAACAAATTAACCCAAAGGGTTATGCTCTGACAATAACCCCAAGACTCCCACATAGTCACTATCAGAGTTCCACCCCGTCCGCCACAATACAAACTCATCTCAGAGTTACATGAATAATAGCTAGGGTCGGCTACTATATCCGAAAAATTTAAAATGATTCTGAGAATTTTAAATATTACTCCAAAAACTATGCTACAGTTTGTCCATAGTAATCATTCTGAAGCAGAGCCTAAACCTGACAACATTCAATTTATGATGTAAGCATGTTGCTTATACACAAATTTTGAATTGAAATTATTTTTCAAAATAGTATTTTATTATATTATTCCAAAATCAGAAGTTAAGAGTTTATCGTAGAGCCAATAAAACAAATCTAAATCTTAATCTTTATGATGTAAAGCAATACCAGTGCGGTGATATGTGACTCCCTAGGGTATGCTATACATTTTGCTAAAACCAAGCATCTTATTTTAAATTTTGGTAAGATATGTGCACAATACAAAACATTTATTATTATTTGTGACTCCTTTGAAAGGCTTTTCAGCAATTTTTCTATTTAGAAGTTCCTCCAGAACGAGTGAGAGCTACAAGTCACTTTTTGTATATCGTATTTAAATTCGATCCCATCTATTGTTTATACATTTACCCCCTTCCGTACAATTACTTTTTGCTTACACACTTTAAATGGAGTTGAACGTGGGATTCGATTACAAAAATGTGTTTTTAATATACCGCCAATGCTGTGAAAACATTTAATTGTTTATTTTAATGTTCGTTTTTTTTGTATTCAGTAATAATGAAAACAGTATAACAACATCAATGGGGCATGAATCGTGCGAAAATTTACACTGGCATAAATTAGAAAAGGTGCTAAAGGGAACACAAAAATAGCTCCCCCAAATCAAAATGTTTTAAACTACCTAAAAGTATGCAAATGTCTTGTAAATATTGTCAGAGAAATTAATTCAGTTGGTAAATAATGTTCCATGCAACAGCTTCAAAGTATGATTTAAACCATATCCCTGAATATGTTCTATTAAAGAGAGAGTCGGGGAAATTGTTGATCTCAAGCAAAAAGTTGAAAAAAGAAAAACGCAATAGCCTCGGCTGCTATTGTTTTTATTTACGTACAAGTTAATTATAATTTTAAATGTATGCAAATGAAATAAATACAAATTCTACAATGGTTTTAAGAGAAATAAAACTGTTTCGATCCAATGACTGACTTGGAATAATTTCAGTCACAAACAAATACATTTCAGGAACAGAATTAATTCAAAAAATCCATTAGCCGTAGCTGCTAGAGTTTTCTTATTCTTATAAGATCATTATAATTTTAATTGTAATAGATATGACGTAAATAAAAATTCTAGAATGATTTTGAGAGAATCAAAATGGATTAGATTTAATGACTTCTTCCATCAACAACCGTAGACATTCCAGGAACAGTATAAGAATTCTAACAAAAAACAAAGAATTTCCAATATTTTTATAAAAATATAAATTCCAAATTTTTATATTATTTTATTTTTGAACAGTTTTGCACGAAATAAGCCCAAAAATAGATAACGATCTTTATTTTGACAGTTCTTTTATATATCACGAGGAACATGAGTACATATTTACGGCTTTCTAAACTTCAGCATAAATTCGACCTAAAATGCTATCTAATTTCTGAATGTACATAATTAAATTCACATTTATTTTATTGTATGTTTTGCTATAAATAGTAACAAAATAAGGTAATCCATCGATAAAAATTTGCTCTTGGATTTCACAACGTTTTTGACCTGACTTTGTATACCTAAAAGTATGCAATGTCATTTAAATCACAAATGAAGTACAACGGATTTCCAATGGTTTGATAATAATATACATTTCAAAATATTAATTTATTCTTCTATACTTGTGCCCTGAATAAGCCCAAGACTTCTAGGTTTTGTCAGATCTTATTTGTCACGAAGAACATTAATTCGTATTTATGGCATCTCGCCTATTCAATTTTAATTTCAACATATGAACCAATCATATTTATGAATATGTACAATTTACATCACATAACACATTTATTAATGGTGTTTTCTGTTATACTCAACTTTTGCGAAATAATCCCCCAATCACAATTTGGGTTTTAATTTCACAACATTTGCGTCTTGACTTGGAATACCTAAAAGTATGCAATGACATTTAAATCACAAAAGCTAAAGATGAACTTCAATTCATATTTCTGGGATTTATTTCTTTGTGCCCTTAATCAAGTCTTTTCTTGTATTCACTCCGAGACTTTTTTCCATTGAATGAGGTTTAAGTCAAGCAACTGTCTAGGTACTGTATTTGAATATAGTCTGTCACTATGTATTGAAAAACTCATTGCCTTTTTCTTACATTTTATTATAAATATAAGTGTTATTGTCAAACATGTTATTGTCAAACGGTTGCTAGAGTAACCTTAGGATAAATACAATATTTTCTTCTTTCAACTGTCATTTGACAAACATTCCCAAAATTCTCTCGTCGTCCAAATAATATTTTTCTTACAACGAAATAAAAATATATTAATAATAAATTCTGAAGCATTTAGTGGAAAATTGCCAAGTGTTGTCATACGTAGACAATTTTCTTGGAAAACAAGCCTTTCTCGGAAACAAGCCTCTATATATGTTATAAAGGCTTTACTTAATATAAAAGACATCTCATCTCCATAAAAACTGAAATCTATGTAGACGAACCATCTTGCAGACAGTTCAATTTGCACTTAAAGTTAATCTTTAGTATTCCTTGAAATATTATGCATTTTATGAAAACATCTATTTAACTAAAAATATGTAATATTTATATTTGTAATTTCATGAAATTGTAGCTTATTTCAATATTGTTCTCTGACTTATAATTAATTATAAGAAAATAGTTTTGGTCTCTGTGTAATTACATAAAACTAAAGAAGTATTCGAGTGTTTCTTTATTATTCTTAAAAATATCATGCTAAAACTGTGCTTCGCTTTCAGTTGTTCAATGCCTCCCAAAAGTATACATACATACACATTTAATAAAATTTTAAATAAATATTGAGTGTGCCTGGGATCTACGTTGTAGTGAAAGTTTATTTAATTTTGAAATAAACATTAAATGTATCTGAGTTTTACGTTGATATAATATTTATTTACGTGACAAACTTACAAAATACAAATTATTTCATCTGTCATTAATTATGAAAGCCTTAGTCAGTATTGATTTTTAGAAACATGAAGATAGGATACATTGAAGTAAAGCCGTATTGTTATTCTCCAAAATGTCATCCTAAAAATGTGCTTCGTTTTCAGCTGTCCAATGCCTCCTAAAAGTATGCCTTACATATTTAATTAAATCTTAAATAAACATTGAATATGTGTGGATTCTATGTTGAAATGAAATATATTTATTTACATAGCAAACTTGTAAAATATAAATTATTTCATCAATCATTCATTATTTAAACTTTAGTCAGTAGGGATGTTCTGTAAATGTGAAGACACGATATATTTATATTTTATTTGCTGTTTAAGAAAATTAAACTCAAATGAATTTTATGTAAATCATCATATCATACTTAAATGAAAACTATATTATTTTAGATGACACATGTAAATACTCATACTTGAATATTAGTGTTTAGTGGTAAACGTCTGTTTTGGAACTTCATCAGATGAGGACAGCGATAATACTTCCTGTTATCGATTATCGAATTATAGCGTATCGACCCATAGAGGAACTACTTCACAGTGAAACATTATAAGTTCTTTAATTTAAATTTTTAAATAAATTAGAAAATTGGATGAACATGTGAATAACAATAAATTTATATTAATATATTAATATATATTTCTTACATTATATTTTTCATATTAATTTATAAAAAATACTAAATGTTACTCTGAGATCTTTCGCTACTGCATTCAGTGCGGATCACTTCTTTCACCTATCCATTTATTTAGTAAGAGGGAGGACCGGAACCAAGTTTTTGAAACCAAAACGCCTTGTTGTTTTAATGTTAAGTTTCTCAAATATTTCTTAATACTTTTAAATTTTCTACATTATACCACATCAAGGCAGTCCTGAGTTCCATGAGTAATTATCGATTTTAGCAATTGAAAACAGAAAAATCAGTTATTTAGACTTACCACAACATATATAGTATTTCCATTAATATCCCCTCCAAAAAAAAAAATACAATTATTTTTGGTATTATTACGCATCTCATAAATTTGTCATACGTCTTCAGTGAAATTGACATTAATAACATATTGTTCATCTGTCATATGCTGTGTTTAGAGTATGATTGCTCTAAAGATCTACAGAGAAAATAATTTTTAAATATATTCTTCTATTTCTATTATGATGAAATAATACCAAATTAAGGCAGTACTGCTAGCGATGATTAATTGTAAATTTTGTGAACTTTTGAAAAAGAAAAAATTAATTAGTGATGATTTACCACAACATTTATAATATTTCCTCCCGCAAAATATGCAGCACTTTTAGTATTATTACTCATCCTATAAGTATCTTCAAAGAAATCAATTAAACATTAGAACAAATTGTAGATATTCCTGCTGTTGACAAAAAAGTTTAAACAGTGGTTGTTCTTAAGAATTGTCCTGAAACTAAATAACTATATACAAGAAGCAATTTCAGCAATATTTAAATATTTACATCCAAAAGTATGCTACATATATTTTTTATTATTCATCCAAGAAGTAAACTGGATAATAGGCCAAACTAATATAGACTAAATGGTGTGAAAAATCTATTAGATCTTAATGTATATGACATTTATATCTTTCAGGGAAACACAGTAGCAGAAAGACTTCATAGTTCGCAAATTCGTCTTTCATTACCAAAAAAATTCCTTCGAAAAGACGAAAAATCTTGATCTACCAGCTGGAATTCTAATGTATTACATTCAAAACACGTAGAAAATCAATCACTAAGCGAAGAACACAAAAACTAGGAACAAAATATTTTATATTTACAAAAAACTTCATCTAGATTTGAAGTGAGTTTACGACACAGTTAAGTAATGATAAATGACTATTGAATTTTAAATAAATATAAGATTTTTTTCATTTAAATAGCACAACTGAATACAATCCATTAAGAATAATTATTGGTTTGACTATAAGTGTTGCCATAAATTTCATATCTCCTAAAAAATCTCTCTGTTTTTCCATGCTTTCAATTAAAACATTATAAAAACCATTATTTACAACACAGTTATCATTTTGTTTATTTTTTATCACAATTTGCTATATTATCTGCCATTAATACTATTTTCCTGCCCAATTTTAATATTGCTTGCTGCTCCCCTATATATACATTTAATTAAAGTATACATTTGCTTTCATTTCATAAAAACCTTGAATTCCTTATGGTTTAACTGTGTCCCTGTATCGTCCATTGTCCACTCCCCTTTTATTCTACTTTTTGCCAGCACAAATATGTACACTATTCGTATATCGAATTTTTCTTTCATTTTTTTGCCCTGTACATTGGCGTTTCAATAACAGCAAAAATTTCTGAAGTTACACTGTTATTTTTGCAAATATTTCATATGGCTTATATTGAATTAATAAAGTTATGCTGTACGTGTTATGCTCGCTTCCCCTGTTCTCTTTCATCATACACCGTACAGCCATTATTTTACCAGGGGTTTACAAAGCATATTTCAATTTACTTTTCTGCGGATTATGTACGAATATGCTGTCCAAATTTTTGCATAGCATAAAATAATTTTTCGCAAATATTTAGTAACAAATAACTTCAGCTAAATAAATGCCATCAAATTGAATATTTATAATAATTCCATGATTAGTGGTGGTGTACCATCACATCCATGGAAAGTGAACTGAGGTGATTGAAATCGAATGATAAGGGGTAATTTTTATGTTGAACGGATATAAAAGGCATAAAGTGCTTAAAAGTCATTGGAATTGAGGGCAAAATTCAGTTACGCCTAAATGTATGTTTGAGTATTTACATATTTGCAATCCCCTACAATATGTATGACTTTGATTAAGTGTTTATTAATGATTTACATAAAGCATATATTTACCCATTCGTTTCGGTTCACTGTTGTAAATTCAGTCATTGTTGCTTCTTTGCATCGCTGAATGTTTCCGGAGAATAATAATTTGGTTGCTATTATTTGTTCCGTAATAATGTTTTTTTCTTTTCTTCCACAACCTGTTCGAGTTCCCAGATATATTGGCAACTTTTTATTTATGTTACTTTGTAATGGAACAATAATTAAACTTTGTGGCTCGTGATAGAAACAGAATTAAATACCGAGAAATACAACTTGCCCGGTTTTATGATAATGTGGAAAAGTTTGTGTACAGGAAGGCATATTTCTAGCATGATTGATAATAAGTGAAAATGCTGCATACTTTTTGGATGTAATTTAGTCGCTACTGTTGTTAAAGATTTTCCTAATAAACAATAATTATATTTTTTCATGGGATTTTTAGCGATTCTCATTTGTGGGATAATGCTGCCTCAATTATTGAAAGTGCAGCACACATTCTTTACAGTACTTCCATCAATTTGGATGCCCATGTTGTCGTTAACGACGGCGGCATGCTTTTAGGTTGATTGATGTATGGAAATAGCGTATCATATATTCTGGCAGTAAATACATTACTAAAACATAATCAGATAACGTTTCAGAACTCGAAAAGCTATTACTATGATTAAATTGCATGTGTACATCAACATTGAAAAAATAATTTTAAACAATGGAAAAAATCTAAAACAAATTAATTTTATTTCAGGAAATGTATATACTGGTAACAAACAATATTGTTATTGTTATTATTATCCAGGAATATAAATATCATAAGGAAATAAATGTATTCATATGATGAATGTTATTTTTTTGAAAAATTTGTTTTTCGTTGCCAGGCATCTGATGTTATTGATATCTAAGCTTCATCTTGTGTCAAAGGTCTTGCCATAGAATTATTCGCAAAACAAAATGCCGCGTGTCTGGTTTAACAATTCATTGGAATTCTACACTGATAGAGGCTGAAGGACAGCTTTTGTGATACTTAAGGGATTTATTTGTTTTCATTTGAATTCTCCCTCCATTTCCGACACTTAAGTGACATTTAATATTCCTTCTCCTGTTGCTCTTTTTTTTGTAAAAGAAATTCAATTAATGTTTGTATGAATTTTATATACATATTTTACATTTTCAATTGTTTTGACATTATAATGTAATTAGCTCCGCATCCACAGTATATTTGTGTAGGTTGGAACATTTTATATCACATTTCTATAAAAATTTATGTAAATACATTAAAGAAAGTGGATTGGAATATATCATATGACATTCGCTGTGCAAATGTATGTAAATACTTTAAAGGCTGTGTATGTGCTTTAGCAGGATATTTTGATATCCAGGTAGATGGAAAAGACAAAAAAGTTAAAAGTTTGAAAACATAATTTATTGCCAATAATCCCACCGGTAGATGGTACTACATGTAATGAAGATATTATTTATTTCAAATATAAAATTTGAATAGCTATTTATTGAATATATTGCATTGTGATATGGCAAAGTTAACTAATTTATTTTTCCATGCTTTATATAAGGTTACTTTCTATATATGTTTGTGTGCCACAAAATTTGAAATCAATTTTTGAAAGCTTTTTTCTCAACCAATTTTGCTCAAATTTTGCACACTTAATCATTTTCGATGACAATACAAGGAAATGGAAAAATTTGACCAATTGGACAAAGGGGCGTGGTACCTCCCATACAAACCACAAATTAAAAATCTATTATTTCTGCTCCTGATAACGGTATTTGAACAAAATTTGGTACGTCGGTTTGGTGTGCATTTTTTATGTGATTATTTACTCTTCCCAACCAAGAATTTCTAGGCCCAATAGAATTCTGCTTGCATAAAGCATGGATTTGAAAAAAGAATTTTTTTTGATTTACTAGTTATTTATTATTCTCAGGCAGCTATTGAAGGGAGTGGCAAAATTCAACAGTTTTAATTGGAAAGGGAAAGCTGCCTTTAAGCTCATAATAATCTAGAGAAGTTGTAAAAAATATGTTTAAATTGAAAATGTAATATATTACTCTTCTACAAATCACTATGAATTTGACAAATCGATAACGATCCAATTTCTTGTATTCTTGAATAAATTCTTCTTCGACGTGACACTACAGTAACACGGTCAATTTCATCCTTTAGTTGCATACAACTTCTACAAATAATGGACTGCTTAAAAAACTGTTACTGTTGCTGTCGAATGTGAGCACAATTATTTAAATTAAACACTAAAAATAGATTTTGACAGACACATACAGTATTTTTCGAAGATTTATAAACATAAACGGTTTAATTCGATAGACCTCTCAATTCAAGAAAGCATCCTTAATGGCTAACTTACACTTGGGCTGAAAACGGTGGGCCTTTTCATTTGACTTTGAAAGGTAGAATAATAAAATTGGAAAATATTAAAAACTTACTTCCAAAGTAGCGAGTCTTTAACGCAAACTGTAAGAAATGTACGTGGAAAATTTTCTTGTATTCAGATGAAGCCCATTTTCATGTCGGTTGCTATGTCAATAAGCAAAATTGCCGCAGAGAACCCACGCGTGGCTATTAAGAAACCAAGGCATCCACAACGAGTCGCTGTTTGGTGTTGATTTTGTGCTGGCGGCATCATTAGGCCATGTACTGAAAAATTGGGTTGATCGGATGAGGTATTGCCGAGCCAGACGTTGTAGTCATATGAATGAGATTGTGTTCCATTATTAAATGACAAAGTTCAACTTTTCCAATAAAACCAGAAATTTGAAAAAAGAATCAGTACTTTTTGTAGCCGATTCTAATTTAAAGTTTTAAATGGCAAACCTTATACATGCAGTTATAGAAAAAAACTAGCATTTTGAAAATGTTTAAACACAGAAATTTACATAATTTTAGTAAATGTTGAGAGAATCGCCAACAAAACGACACAAGGAAAACGAAATCTGTGCAGCAATTTTTAAATTAATAATTAAAATGAGATTTCGACAGGCACATCCATGTAATTATTACAGCATTTTATCGAAGATTTGGAAACTTAAAGGTTTTATATTGATAGACCCATAGATAGAGATAGGCATTGTTTTGTAGGGTATGGATTTCTATAAAGTTTTTTATTCATACACTATTTTTTATTAATTTCTGATAGCATACCTCAAGGGTATGACTAAATGCATTTATAAATTAAAAATAAGTATCCTTTGTTATTATCCCAATAAAGCAAATCTTAATAATTTAAAAATTATAGCCACATCAGAGATCATATTACTCTGTATTGTAGCCTACTTTTAGTTATTTAAACAATTCACAAGTCTCAGTATGTTCTCGAGGGTTTAAATTGTAATCCTATTATTATTTATTTGAAGAAAATGTCTTGGTATTTCTTATTGTACTCCTCTTCAGCTCTAAGTACTAAAATTTCTTTGTAAAGGGTGATTTTTTAAGAGCTTGATAACTTTTTAAAAAAAAAAACGCATAAAATTTGCAAAATCTCATCGGTTCTTTATTTGAAACGTTAGATTGGTCCATGACATTTACTTTTTGAAGATAATTTCATTTAAATGTTGACCGCGGCTGCGTCTTAGGTGGTCCATCCGCTTAGTCCAATTTTGGCATTTCCACGTTTTTGAGTAACAGAGACCCAATTGGTGCGAACGGCGACGAATCGAAAATTGGTGGTCATCATTAACACTGGCCGATACAGCTGCGATATTTTCTTCAGTTCGCACTCTACGTAAGCGTGTTGGTGGTTTAATGTCCAACAATGTAAATTTGGTGCGAAATTTAGTCACAATAGCCCGAATAGCCGCTTCAGTGGGTCGATTAAACTGACCATAAAATGGAAGCGCGCAATGAACTTTCTTAACAGAGCACGCATTTTGATAATAAAATTCAATAATTTGCAAGCGTTGTTCGTTTGTAAGACGATTCATGATGAAATGTCAAAGCATACTGAGCATCTTTCTCTTTGACACCATGTCTGAAATCCCACGTGATCTGTCAAATACTAATGCATGAAAATCCTAACCTCAAAAAAATCACTCTTTATAAGATGTTTGTAGCTCAAAGACAAACAATGTCTTTTGTTGTAGCAGCAACTGGCAATAACCAATAACCAAAGAATACTAATTTAAGTATCAATTTAATTTAAAGATCTCAATGACATTGTCAAAGTGCTGATTTCTTTCATACCGGAAATGAAGCGAGAAAGAAAACAAAAGCGGACTTTCATCGCTTGAATAAATATGAGGACTTGTCCATTGAGAAACAGCAGCAGCTGGGAGATAGAATGAATGAAAGTGATGTGTGAGGAGTATAACAATGAAGTACATCAAAGAAAATTGAAAATATACAGCTGACAATAAAATGTCACTGCTACGAAAGGAAAAGCGTAACATCTTAACAAGGTGCACTGGAGGACTTACAGCGAATACAATGACAAGGAAATATTATGACTCAGAGTGGAACGGAAAGTGCCAGCAAATGATCACGATGATTGTTGAGGTAAAGTACGTAGATAGAGAGGTCCTTGGAAGACAAGAAGAAGAAGCAGATGGAGGTTATACACTACGTATAGCCATAATAATGACGATAATGATAGGACTCGCTGTGGGTTGGTATCAATTGTCGTTGATAAGCCAGCGTTTGTTGTTATAGTCTTTGTAGAGTTGTGGAGGGGGCATTGACAATGATACTGTCGTTTATGATTGTTACCGTGTACATTTTGTTATGCTTCGATAGCTCAGCTGAAAGGATATCATCATCATTATCCTTGCCACCTGAGATGACTCAATGAAATGTAAGTACGTGAATATTTTACTACAAATATAACAATATGTTCACAATTTGTATGGCTGGGTTGACACAATGTACTAAAATGCCTTGGATTTTATTGTGATTTCATATGAGTCATTCCATGTCAAGCGGTACGATTTTTGAACTCGGTAGTTGCGATTGGTTTTGAAAGTTATTGCATGTACTCTTCTCATAAAAATTGTATTTTTGGGAAAAATTAAAAAAAACATAATAAAAAAGATGTATTATTTCCATCGCCTGTAACTCCTGATATACTTGGCCGATTGTAATGTACTATAGTCTGTTTTGGTGGTAATTTCAATTACTTTTAAAATATTGGAGTGGAATGATATAGGTGCGTTATATTTTTTAAAGTATTTACAAGTTCCGATTTCAACTGGAATATTGTCCTGGCTCAAGTCCATTTTGCATCTATATTTAATAGAATGCATTTTTTTACAATTTCATTTATTTTATTTTGGTTTTCGAATTGATTACATTAATTGGTTCTTTTTCCTGAAAATTTAAAGTATTTTAAAGACATTAGATGTCTTGTTTAGTGGCTGTGTGAGTTTGAATGTGGTGGATTATATTTTTTTATTTTTTGCAAAATCAACCAGAATTTCAGTAAAAAATCTTCAGAATTATATTTTTATTATATTAATTATTAATATAAAAAAATAAAAAATATAAGAAAAGGTAGTTGATGATTTTTTATTTTTTTCCAATTTGTAGCGTGTTATTGCACTATCAGAAAAATAATAAAAAATATATATTTTTCCATTACCTAAATTTTTCGGATTTTTCATTATTTTTAAACCTTCTGTAAATTAACTCCAAAAAACAATCATTCTGAATATTATTTACTGAAATTCTGGATTTTGCAAAAATAATTCGGAAAAAATAAAAGCTATCATTTCACCTCTAGCAGACTCACACAGTCACTCAAAAAGACATATACTAAGAACACTACTGTAAGGTTTCAAAAAATTTAATTGATTTATTCGTTTCGAAAATCAAAATTAAATAAAGAAAAATGCAAAAACTTTAAAAACTATATCGCGGCTATAACATTCCACATCTATATTTGTAAAATAATTGAAATTTCCTTCAAAACAAGGTAAAATACATCAAAATCTGTCAAGTGATTCAGGAGTTACAGGCAATGTAATGAACACACCTCTTCGAATAAAGTAATTTTTTCCTAGTTAAAGTGGTTATAACTCGTAAAAAAATATTTTTTTTTCCAAAAATACGTATACAACATTTTTATGAGAAGAACTTCCAAAACAATCGCAGCTATCGATGCCAAACATCGTAACGCTTGATATGGAATTGCTCATCTGTAGAGAAACTTAAAGGCAGTTAAACTAATTGAGCAATTGAGCTATGAGCAAGGATTGTCGGTGTAACCGGAATTATTAAGAGTTTTGGAAGAGGTATCACATTTTGCAGTATATTTGAAGCTATTCCAACAAAGTATATATGAAATTGCTAGGAGGAAATGTGTGGGAATATTCTTATGAGAGGAGCAGCCGCTTACTGATTTTTTCGACTTGTATAGTTGTTACGAACAGCATTGAAATTAGTAACACTGCAGGATAGTGGTTAGAATTCTAGGACTTTTGTAGTCTCTATATTATAGACAGCCCATCTCATGAAAACTGCCATATCAAAGCCTTTCTATTTTATTGTTTCGCCACTTGACCCCTGACATTTTCCCTTCATGTTTCCATTAACTATTTTTTTTTGCAAAATTTCAATAAATATATATTTTAAACTATCGCTGTCAATTGCGTACATATCACCACACCAACAGCTCGACGCCAACGCTGACATTCACTGTTCAAATTGTTTTTAGATTTGTGTGCTAATTGGAAAAATATCACCACATCTGTTTGTACAACAAAATTTGAAACTTCATCCCCGTCAACTTGAATATTTGCCACGGTTTGTGGCGAAAACTGGCATCAATAACTACAATAAAGTGGTGTGCAGTTTCCAACGAAATAGTTTTTAATGATGTCAGCTTAGAGTAAAAAAAGTTCGATGTATTTTTTATCTGGCGCAAAATTCTATGGAAAATATTTACAAATTGTGAACTAAAGTTAAGAGGATTAAGTGAACGATGCTGAAGTGAATAATTGTGGACACACATATTTTACGAATAAAATTATAAAAAAAGTGAGTTCAAAAATAAATAATTAAACAGATAAAAAATAGAAACGAAATTGTTAGCACTCTTTGCGGCATTACAGTGCAGTGTGTTGCATATAGGAGTTATTTTAGGTATTAAAAGAAATTTATTTATTTTTATTGCTATTAATTCCAACAAATTGCTCTAATTTTTAATATCACTCTACTAGAATTATGTACAAATATAATTTAATTCAATATAAATTTGAATTATAGTTTGAATGGTCTGGGTGATGAACTACTTTTATTTCAATAATTGTAGTATAAATTTGACATCTGAAAATATTAAAATGTGGTGTTTGTCTATTGTCCATTGCATTCTCTTAGAAAATTATTTCGACACAGCAGACAAATTTGGAAGGCAATTGTTCTTCAGTTTTTTGGAGTTGGTGTAAAAGGAAATACGTTTTTATTTTTAATGGCCAATTTTCTCTAGACTTTCCGGATTATAAGCAGTCTGCAAGAGTTATTATTCTTTGTACTGATAAAAGTAGTAAAAATATTCTTACATCCTAAAAGTATGCATTATTTTTGTTATTGCCTTGATGTAGACATTGTTTATAATTTATCAAACGCTTTGCTATGCTACACTTCATGTAGAAAATGTATCCATGGGAATTTTTTGAATAACTGCTAAATATACAACCCTAAATATATTTTAAACCTGAGACTCACTTTAATTTTGCCCTCCTACAAGCAAATACCATACAATCTCCACTTTTTGTTACCCCACAAGACATTTTCTTTATCATAATAGTCCTTGTGTTTCTCAGTTTTAGTTGTCTGCATGCACACTTTCCTTTGTAGGTAAACAAAATCCCTATTCGTTCTGGATGTTGGAAAATTTCTGTCCACATTTGAAATTTAATAATCTCACAAAAGTAGCTTATATGATGAGGTTTTTGTTTAAAAATCACACTATGTGGCCTATGACAATATTGATTGTCTGTGCCACATATATTTTACGCACTCACAAAGAAACCAGTCAGCAGACATCCATAAAAGTGGGTTTTGAGTTTCATTTTAGTAAACACACTTGATTTTGAACGCTCAAAGGCCTTTCAGGGTCGTCAGGCGATTTTTTTGCTCAAATAAGGTCATCTGCCAGAGCACTACTAGGATTGCAAGCATTTAACACTACTACCTCTGAAGAGCGATATATCATTTTATATTTCGTTTTTTTTTTTTAAATTGTGAAATTGTTGTAAGCTCACAGGAGACAACAATTGAATATTAGCATAACTTGTCAATTTATTAAAAAATATTCTGTCAACATTGTTCAGGATAATAATGTTGCTGCATAAACAGCTAACAGTTATGTCTGGTATTCTGCTCATGAATGAGAGGCGTAACTTCAGGCAATTTTAGAGAAATTTTAATAATAACATTTCTGTTGCAAATTCTCACAAAGGCCAAAGTCTAGACATCAGCGTATACAAAATACATCCCCAGGCAAAAATATCGTAGAATATGTGCCAGATACATTAATTGCAATGTCTATGATAGATGCTACTCTGGGATAGCGCTTATAGTATGATTTGTCTACGTTGCCAGACGTATATTTATTGAAGTTAATTAAGGATATAGTAGCTAATCATCGACACACGAAAGTCACATTGAACTCATACATATAAGTCAGTAATATCATTTGAATATATTTGAATATGCAAAATATCTTCAGACTGTCATTTCATTTTTACGAGTAGTTGTGGTCACAAAATGAAAGAGAATATCACATATGATTGCTTATTTACATTTCATCATGTTTCAATGTCTTCTTCGATGTGTATGGTTTATGGTCCTTAAATAATATTTCTCATGAGTTAGAGGAAGAAATGTATGGAATATATTTTCTGAACAAACTTTTTCGCTGTTAATTTAAATTATAGATTAATATAAATTAATATGGCTAATCATTCGTAATGTTGACGCTGACAGCGTTTTTTCATTTAAAGATTTGTACAAATTTATTGGGGAAGGAGGGTTATTTCATTTAGCAAATGTCTATTTGCTTAAGCATATCATAAAACTGCTTAAATGTCATATACATCTAGGTATTTGTGAGCAGAAAGTATAACATACCTTAAGGCATACAATGCTTGTTGGATAATACTTAAAATGCAAAAATATAAATCACACCTTTATTGTAGCCACAAATAAGCAACTTGAGCGAATATACATTTAATTGCTGCTGCTTTTTGTTTTATATTTTATATGAATTATATTTGCAAGTACGTGAATGTACACTTAGGTTTTGCTCTGAGGTTATAAGTTATTCCCAATAGACCATGAACATTATAATTTCATATTTGTTTAAACTAAAGGAAGATAAGACAAAAACCCACCACCTTGCAGAAAGCACATAGGTATGCAAATACAAATGCTAACTCATGCCTAAATACACATCGCCTTCACTTGTAAGGCTCAACAAGCACTTGCTATGACAGTCACGTCCCTTTAGGCTGTTATTCCGGCAGGGGATACGTAGAGATATCGAGTTGAACTAGACTTATTTTTAGCAATTATTTTTTTCTTTGGAAAGTAAAAGAAATGAAAACATATTGCTTAATAAAAAATTAAGTCATTTTACCAGCGCAGGGGAAATTTAGTAAACAAAAAAAAAATACCCAAAAAAAATGGAGTAAACAGGAAGTAAATATAAACAGATGGAATGAATAAAATGAAGACTAGTTCAAAATAAATAACTTTATTACTGAAGCAGGAAAATATTGCATATGTTTGATCAGATATTTGCAAAAGAATGATTGCTATGATTTATATTGCTATTTCGGGCAATTTCTTGAGGGAATTGTAGCTTCGCCTAGACAACGTGTTTTCGAAAGTGAAAAAATAATAAATGAAAATAAACTATTGCACAAAAAATTAAAGCTAATTACCAGCGCAGAGGTTACTACATTTCCTATTTCATTATTGACTCAGGAATATTTGCACATTTCAAAGGAAGGAAGGAAAAAGGAAAGGAATGTTTGATCAGATATTAACAATACAATGATATGAAACAAAAAGGTATATCAGTATTGGTAGGGACTATTCTGATACTTTGTAATTTAAGGAAACATAGCAAAATTTACATAAATTATATTTAAATCTGATTTGAGAGGGATTTTTAAGACAGGATATTTTTTATTGAGATTTTGGACTTTAAAGGCGGTAGTTACAGAATTCATCATCGGATTTTCTTCTTATATTTTCACAATACTGGAAGGAATCGTCGCTATGACTACAAAAAAAACAGTCTCTTTAATGCTGGAATACATTTATTTAGTATAACTTAATTCTGTATTAATTTGAAATGTATTTTTTAATGAATTCAGGAAGATGTCCGCATCCTAACATAAATATATGGACTACTAGCCAGACACACTGCTCAAATGAATGGACAAAAATCAGAAAATTGTCTTGAAAGTAATAGTCCCACTAAGAAACTTTCGCAAATATTTTTCATTGAATAATTTTTTTGGAGCTCCAAAGAGTGGATGATTTGCATGTAAAATAAATTGATTTTTTAGTTTCGTTCGTGAGTAGTTGAAGAAAAATACTTTTCAAAAATATATTTTGAAAACGGAAATGAATATTCTTATACTTTCACAACAGCTGAAGAGTCGTATGATTTTTTATTTTTTTTTTCTAAATCTTTTTTTGTTTTTTTTTCGTTTGTTTTATTTTGGTTTGTAATCAATATTTGATTTGAACTGGGATTTCTCATGGCTCAAGACCTTTTTGTATCTATATTTTATAGAATGCAAATTTATTTATTTCTAAATCATAAAAATAATATTTTTAATTAATTTTTATATATATCAATTTCAAAGATGAATATGAGAAAAATTCCCAATTTTTACCATTAAAGTCAAAAAAGTCGGTGAATTTTTTTCATAATAATTTAATTTGATCTTCCATCTATTGGAAAAAAACTAAATCTTTCCGATTGCATGTGTCTAACATTACACATTTTACTCGTATGTCAAATATGAATTACTTTTTTGCTGATTTTTTCTGTGCTAAGTAAATTTAAAGATGTTTTAAGCATTTCCCACTGAAAATATTTTAAACATTGTAAATATAAATAAATATATGCCCATTGATTCAGGAAAAAACAGTAAAAAAATGGATTGCAACATTGTAAAAACTACATACAAACCAATAATTTTTTTGAATTCAGTGCATCATAATCCGCTGTGAGACAGGTAGCAGTGTGTGACAAGTCTGAATTGAGAGGTGTTGTAGTGGCCCAACGTATAGAGGATTTTTATCACTCGCTATATATATTCTGGCAATCAAGAACCTTATTAAGGGATATAGTTTGTTCAACGTAGATTACAGTGGAGTTCATACCAGTGTAAGTCTTGCTACTGGGGAAATGCTACCCATACCTTCCCACATCATTTAATTGACACTAATTAAACAGAAATGCAATATAACAATTACAGAAATGTCACAACATACCATATTTCATTGCATTCTTTATTTTTACTGCAATTCAATGAAAAAGAAGTATACCTTCAGGCTTGCGTAATTTGTTTTTACTGCAATTCAATGAAAAAGAAGCATACTTCCAGGCTTACTGGTATTCTGTGTATATGAAATATTCAATATGTGAATATATTTTTGAAATTTCTTTTGTTCACTTCGTCTTACACAAATGGAAATATGTCTGTAGCAAAAAAATAACAGCAACAATATCATGCTACATGAAGCTGCTACATATATTTGGTTCGGTTTTCACCTTCATGTTTATTTTTCTGTTCGTTTTTTTTGCGTTTGGTTTGGTATGCAACGTTGTAATTATTTCAAGTGTCAGCAACAGGCAACATCAATAGCTATCATTCGAAAAGGCGCCACCAACAACAGCATAACAGTCAACCCAACACACTTCCACATAGAAACTATAGAGGAAGTGGATGTTCAGGTATGTAAATATGAATCTGTTTGTGTAACGGTGGAATTGCAGTAAACCATAATAACCCTTCTGTAGGATACATATGTATGTGTTTGCTGTGTGGACATATTCATAAAAATGGTGAAGGTTTTTTACTGCTTACGGTTCCCTCCCATCTCCACATTTCACCAACTATTCACCTTGAATGTATAACATATGACTTCGTGCTTAAAAATAAACAAGGGTAGGTCGACAAAATAATGAAATAATACGAAATAGTGGAAATCTCAACATGAAAACACCTTATTTTCCCAACAGTTCATTTTATTTCTCAATATAGCCACATTTTAGCTCAGTACACTTAGACCAGCGTTTTTTCAGTTTTCCATCTTTTCACTTTAAGTTTTCACTCAAACCTAATATACATTCACAAGGATACAAGCATTTTGTTACTGCTTCTGTTTATCCAGCAGTGAAAATTTGTGGGGTTTTTGTGTTTTTGTTTGTTTTTAACTCCTCATTTTTAACGATTTTCTTATTTGTGGTCATTGCCATTGTGTTACTCTCCTTGTGCAATTATAAAAGTGTGGCTAACCACATACAGACACATGTCTACAGTATATAAAAACTCATATGAAAGGTTGCGGATAAATATATATTATTCGTGTGGTTAAGAAAAAAATAAAGTTCATATAAAATCAGCTCTCATAAAACTGTAGTAAAAAAGTCCGAAAGGCAAAACAAACACTATAAAAAAATTGTTTGTTTGTATGCCCAATATGTATAAAGCAGTTTGGGACCACATTTCACCACATACTTTGGGGGGTTATTTAAAGGCAAAAGTATGAGTGTGTATTTTGGCTACGAGTCTGTCATCTCTCTTTCTATTTGCCACGTGTTGAGTTGTGCCATCTGTGTGAGGTGTTTAAATTTATAAAAATGTTACCACATAAATTTACATTCACATTTACATAAACAAATCCCAATCCTAGGTGAATATTCACAAATCTGTGCTAACATTTCAATGATTTAGGTTAAGGCTGGCATGATGATATTAAATTAACATATCATATGTCAGAACATGTATCACAGACAAGCAACCACAACATTTGCTAACCTTATACGTATGTGTAATCTTATATATTTCATTTCATCCAGAAAAAGGAGAAAAGAAAACTCAAACTAATGAAATCAAATCAACCGAAAAAAAATCAGAGAACTCAGATTGTTGTTTCCTCAGAGCTGTGAAACCTTTCAAATACAATTACATCCCTCTAACAGTGATTCAACACTAATAGGAAGGATTGGTCATGGATGCTTGACTTCAATATAATAGAGTAAGAATATACAATCAAGTTGATATATCTCACTGCAGTCAATAAAAAATGAGGTTAATGCTTTTGGATTGCTTGTCTGGCTTTCCCCAAAAAGTATGCTTCAAAAGAATCTTGTAGTTGATGTTAATTGCCGCAATCAAGAGAATTGGAATTTTTCTATCTTGTTCTCCTGACACAGCCAACAAAGTGAATTAGATTGTTATGTGTCTATAGCTGTTTTATGAAGTTCCTTTTACAAATATACATAACTAAACTTATGACAGGCATTTCAGACAGAATATTTTCCCTTTGTATGTGTGTTCTCGGACAGTACAAGACTAACAAACAAAAATTAACACAAAAAATATATATATTTTATGAAGGCGTTAAGAAAATTGGTAATATTTACAAAAATATATGTATACGGTGAATCATTAAAAATTTAAAAAAAAATTAATTTGCACTGCTGATTACTTTGACTTGGAAAGGTTTATGGTTGACATTTACAAAATATAAAAAATGTTCGTGGAAACTTTTTGAGAAGAGTTCGGCCTTCATGAAGCTCATTTTCATCTCGGTGGCTATGTCAATAAGCAAAATTGCCGTTTATGGGGTTCAGAAAACCCACACGTGACTATTGAGAAGCCAATGCATCCACAACGAGTCACTGTTTCGTGTGGTTTTTGGGTTGTACTGAAAAATTGAGTTGATCGGATGAGTTGCTGCCGAGCCAGTGGTGGTAGTCATATGCATGACATGATTGTGTTCCATTATTAAATGACGAAGTTTAACCTTTCCAGAAAGTTGAAAACATAATCAGTACTTTTTTAATTTAAAGTTTTAAATGACCCACCATCCTATATAGAATACAAATTGTATTGAGACAGGAGAGTACGCGAATATAAATCTAAAAATCCAATTTTAATGATTTATTTAACAATAAATATTTTATTATTTTTTGAAAATTCTGGATACATTTAATGAAAATTCATATTGTAATCAAATAGTTCCATAAATTATTTTAAATATTTTTCACTGAGAATACTTCAAAAAAATCCATGATCATTCAACGTGACGTTCGTCATATGACAAGTTCAGAAAGTATTGCTTAGCTTAAGGCGCCAAAATAATTTGTATATATTTAGGAGAAGCCTGATGCTTTGAATGGATTTTTTTATTTTTAAATTGAATCTAATGTCTAATGTCTTTTCGAGACTGAAGTAGATCCAAAAGACTTTTGAATATATGTTTGAGGTGAGAAAACGTAATGTAGGTGGTTCGTAGAAGATTATTTTCATCTTACCCTTTCCACAATCACTGTTCGAAAGTCCATATTACACTTAAACCAAATAATATACATCTGGAAGTATAGATGAAATAGCTTTAATTGGTGTTTTTAGTTTTTCATTTTCTCATCCTGTTGCCCAAAATATACAATTTTCAAAAAATATTTTTAATACTTATTAACACCCTATATATGTCAAACCAAAGAAGAGAATATGTGTTAAAAATACTTTAAATTTCAAGCTTCTATCTGTATTAGTTTAGTATTAAGAACCATTTCAAATTTTATCTCTTAAAAATAAATAATATAAATAAATAAATAATAATAAATAAATAAATAAATACTCTAGAAAATCTAGAAGTAGAATTATATGTTAATGCTGAACTAATACAGAGAGAAGAATGATAGTTGAAGTATTATTAATAGATATTTTCCTCTTTAATTTGACACTAATACCGTTATCATAGGGTGCGAACAAGTATATAAAATAATTTTTTGAAAAATTGTACCCTTTGGAAGTTTGTAGTCATTTGAAGTTGCAATAGGATGAGGAAATGAACAACTAAAAACTTCAAGTAACTCCATTTTGTCTATAGTTTCATACATCTATAATCCAGTTCAAGTGTAACGACTTTTTTAAAATTGTAACTGTGTAACTGTGTAATAAATGACGAACAATAATTACAATAATCGTGTAGATCTTGAGTCGAAGGGTTTGGGGAATAAGCACTATTTTATCAGAAACATTAGCATTGGTATTTTTTTTAATATTAAAAATCGTGAAGATTTTCAGTCAACGTTTTATATTTAGAATAAGTGAGTTTATTTAATTAAATATATATTTATTTATAACTATATTTTGTGACAGCTATTTCCAATTATATCATTGTCAAAGGCATTGACAAGTATTAATTTCCTTTAGTATAGCTTAACCGGATGTTAAAGCCCTTGTTACTGCCTGTCCATCATTACATTCCATATCCTTTCTAGTAAATTAAATATATAGTTTATTTTGTAACTACCAATGACAGTTTCTTTTGGCAATTTCCTTTTTCCCTTTCATTCCCTTTCGCTTTTTCAGGTCTAATACTATTTATATATAGTAATATCATGCCCTACATTCATATTATTGTATATTTGCTACTATTTAAATTGCTCCAGGCCTCTAGCGCCAGCAGACATTCATAACAATCTGAAATTATTGTTCCTGTTGCTACCTCGATAGGAATGTTGCTAGCAGGCAAGATAGGGGAGGCCAAAGATTGGAATCCTTGTCTCGGGAAAATTCAATATATTTCGGTGTAGTCTTCCTGGTTGTTGTTATTATATGACAAACCAAAATATTGGTTATCCCACAGTAACACTAACATACAAGCACATGAGTATAGAACGAAGGAGTGCTTGTGTTTCTCTATGCTCGCGGGCAGACTGTTCGTGAGTCTGTGTGTGAGAGACAAAGAGCCTTGTGTGTGCGTTAGTATGTCTTACAGCCTGAGGGGGAATACACACACGTGTGTGGGTACTTGTACACCCACACACCAAAATAAAGCAACAACTAGAAATGCAATTAATTGTTATGGCATAACACCATCAACACTCTCATACTCTCTCTCTGTGTTGCACACAGTCTCTGTGCCCGTTAACTTTGTGTTTCAAACTGTGCAAGTAAAAACATTTTCTGTGTTTGTTTTTCTACATACTCAGCACTCTAATGTTGTTATTGCATAAAGTACTGGAGTACATGTATATTAGACGGAGTCGCGAAAACAACATACCAACATTGAAATGGAATAACCCTCTTATCGCTAAATTTTATGTTTCAGTCATAAGTACGAACATGTGTGTGGAAAAAACAAAGAGAAATAATAGTCAGTTTTACTTAACCGATTGTATATCAAATCATAAAGCTTAATTGAGTGAAAAGATTCAGTCAAGCAAGCAGAAGCATCATAACTGAAGCATGTTAGCCCACATAAATACCACACCACGCACTAGCACTAACAACAGGGCATATACTCATATGAAGACTTATAGAGTACAACCACTACTACATACAAAGTTCTGACATGGAATAAGTGAACGACTTAATGGACTTAATACAAGTGTTACTGTATCGGACGACATCTATGTAACGTATGTGAGTAAATGTGTAGACTTCTGTGTTTTATACAAGTGTGGGAGTTCGATACACGTCATGCCTATTCAATGACAGTTAATATACAAGATGTTCTTTAGTGATCTGGGCTAAATGAAAATAAATTTAAATTGAAAACCAGATATTTAGTTTGAAAAAGGGGACATTTTTAAATTAATTTTCCGATTTATATAAAAAAATAATAAATAAATAAAAATAAAATAAATTTAAAAAATTATATTAAATTTAATAAATTTTAATTTTTTACTATTTAACATTTTTACTCTCAAAGTTTCGTTCTTGTATTTTTGTCGTATTATATATTCCCAATTTGTAGTATCTTTACATCATATGAACAAATGCCGTCTTGTGTTTGTCTTCGAATTTTCCCTCTGTGTTGTGAAATATTTTTCCAGTAGCTTACTTAGTTGTTGAGCTGTTTTATGCTTGTATGTGTGTAAAATTCCCTTGCGGGCACCCCTGAGATGTATGTTTTCCTTAGATTCACATGTACGCAACTGTCGAGTATACGCCTATGTGGGTGAATGTGTTTGCTATTGATTCTATATTTATTGAACAATTTTCTTCTTAAGTTAACGCCAATAAATCGCAGAAATTGTGTATGGCAAATGACTGCCAGCGACTACTAGACTGGGGGTGGTATATGTGCCGATATGGAACGAGTATGGAGAACATAGAAAATTGAGGTCAGCATGTTTAAGTGTCCAAAATGTGATGGTGAAGTCGATGGCAGTCTTTTGCAAAAGTCAACATAAGAAATAATATAAATCATAATGTATAAATGAAAAATTTTCTTCTCCACAATCCACCTAGGGATTTTTTTGTTGAAATATCTAAGAGACTTGGGTCTTTGTACGAAATATCCCAAATGAATGTTATATTTCTGTGGCCATAAATATTAAATAATACAGCCATTAGGGACATTTGAAAAAGGTGGGAGGGTTACACCTGAGGCAATAAAAATAAATTTAACAAGGGAATAAGCAATTTAAAACATAAGTATCACCAACCACAAGGTAATGTTTTTAATAATTACAAAACAACTAAATAAAACAAGTAAACAAGCTTCAATCGACGAAACCACCTTATATATACCCTCACTCTCAGAGAACATATATACGGAAGTTATAAGGAATTAAAGTTTACGTAGGTCAGGACCATTAGTGTGGAAGCTAGTAGGAGGTTTGTGTCGCATGGTCCCAGCTTCCATATTTATAAAAGAATTGTAAAAACATGATCAAATATCAAGTCATAATGGATTCTATGCACGGGTATAGATGTTATGGAGGATTTAATATTATCTAGGATAGAGACAATTGTTTGGGGGGTACAAGAAGGGGCGTACATATTTTTATACCCTCCACCTCCAGGATGGGTATACTACGGAATGACAAACCATTTGTAACACCTTGAAATATCGACCTGAGACCCTATAAAGTATATATATTCTTGATCGTCATAAAATTCTAAGACGATCTAGCCATGTTCGTCTGTAGAAAGCACGCTAGTATCTAAACGAAAGGAGCTAGAACGTTCAATTTTTCCATAAATACATCTTATAGTCGTAGATTGATTGGGATTGAAACGGGGCGAAATCGGCCCAAAGGGAAAATTTTTTCCCTCACAAGGATTAAAAATACCCATAATAATCTCTAATATTTTAGCGTATTTAAGCATGTTTTTTGAATATGTCTGCTTATATTTGCTTGATATTTGGTATGCACATTCCCCTTATAGCAAAAACGTGCACCATAAAGTGATTCTTATTTGTAGGGGGTGAAATGGGCCAAAAAAGGGACAAAAATGGTACATATTAAACGACAACAGCTAGAAACACGAAATTCGGTGTGTACATTCCTCTAATTGAGTAGAGACATAATATAAAAGTATTTTTTCCAAATTCGTACTTTTAAGGGGTAAAATGGTAATAGAGGGATAAAAATGGTACCAACCAAACGGCTACACCTGGAATAATGAAATTCGGTGTATACATTCCTCTGATTGCATAGACAAGTAAAATACACGGATTTTTCAAAATTCGTACTTTTTGGGGTTAAAATGAAAAAAGGGGATAAAAATAGTACCAATCAAATGACCACATCTAGAGTCATGAAATTCGGAGTATACATTCCTCTGACTGCGTAGACACGGAAAATAGACGAATTTTTCGAAATTCGTACTTTTTGGGGTTAAAATGAAAAAAGGGGATAAAAATAGTACCAATCAAATGCCCGCAGCTAGAGTCATGAAATTCGGAATATACATTCATCTGACTGTGTAGACACGGAAAATAAACTTATTTTTCGAAATTCGTAGTTTTTGGAGCCAAAATGGAAAAAGGGGTTAAAAATAGTACCAACCAAATGATCGCAGCTAGAGTCATGAAATTCGGAGTATACATTCCTGTGACTACGTAGACATGAAAAATAAATGGTTTTTTCCAAATTCATACTTTCAAGGGATACAATGGTTACGGAGGGATAAAAATGGTACCAACCAAACGGTTACACCTGGAATACTGAAATTCGGTGCATACATTCCTCTGATTGCGTAGAAACTTAAAATAAACAGATTTTTCGAAATTCGTACTTTTTGTGGTTAACATGAAAAAGGGGATAAAAATAGTACCAATCTAATGACGGCAGCTAGATTCATGCAATTCGGAGTATTCATTCCACTGACTGCGTAGACACGGAAAATAGACGAATGTTTCGAAATTCGTATTTTTTTTGGTTAAAATGGAAAAGGGGATACAAATAGTACCAACCAAATGACCGCAGCTAGAGTCATGCAATTCGGAGTGTACATTCCTCTGACTGAAAATAAACGGATTTTTCGAAATTCGTACTTTCAAGGACTACAATGGTACAGAGGGATAAACATAGTACCAACTAAACGACTACAGCTAGAATGATGAAATTCTAATTGCGTAGAAACGTCAAGGGGGTAAAAATGGTACCAACCAAATGGTCGCATCTGGAATTATGGAATTCGGTGTATACATTCCTCTGACTGCATAGACACGCAAAATAAAAAGTTCGAAATTCGTACTTTTTCTTTTACGGCAAAAATTGGTTGAATCATGAAGTTAGGTTATTTTGCACTATGTACGTCTGATAATGGATTTTCAAAATTTGTACTTTTGGAATTAAAATAGAATGGAATGCACCCACTATCTACCAATATTTATGGTATTTACGTTTTTTTAAATATAAATATAAGAATATTTATTTTTTGAATTGACGTAATGATAGCCTTGCCTTATAAGCGTGGTTTGAAATAATTAAAATATTATATTTATTTATAAAATTATTTTTTCAATATTTGTATTTGTTTTGGTTTGGCTATATTAAAAAAAATTATATTTTCCTGTAATATTACTGCACTTCTACGAAAACCGACAACCTCTGTGGAATGCAATCCATGGTGGAGGGTATATAAAGTTCGGCCCGGCCGAACTTAACGCCGTTTTTATTTGTTTAGGTTTAAAATGATTATAAAAAAAATTTAAATATGAAATTGCAAATGATTATGACTACCCGTATGGATGTTATGTCGGTATTATTGTAACCAAAGTTTATGCCACTTTGTGTGGAAGGTACCAGAAGGGGTGTGGGTGTGGTCGCGCATATTCTAAGCGAATGAAGCTACTATAAAGACATTTGCAAATATAAAATTTCACAGTATTCTAATCATCAGTATAGAAGTTATAACAGCTTTAATTTTACATAGTTTTGAGTGATTTGTGTGGGAGGTACTTAGTACACTTAAAGTGATTATGAAAACATTATCAAGTACCAAAATATAGCGGATTCCGAATATCCGTGTGGAAGTTACAGTGGTTTTAATTTAGCATAGGAATGTGGGTCATTTGTGTTGCAGGTACCAGAAGGGGCGTGGTAATTTCGCCCATCTTCGAACTTAAACTAAATTCGGGAAAAAGTATTACCACGTGCAAAGTTTGAAACGATGCCTTAACTCCTTTCGAGAGTTATCGTGTACACCAGCCAACCAGAAGGATGGACGGACGGACATGGCTTAGTCACCTTAAACCGTCGTGAAACGGATTTGGTCCAGACATACATTGGGGCTTAAGGTACTCCTTCATTGCGTTACACCTTTTTGCTGTCCTAAATGATATATACCCTCCTCCTACTCTGTAGAGTGAGGGTATAATAAATATAATCTCTAGAATTTGAACATTTAATTCAAGTTAAATCACAACTAATAATAAAGAGAGATAAATTTAATTAAAACAGAAAATTAAAAAATTGTAATATCATGTACAGTCCGGAAGCAATTTTTTGACAAGGTCCTTAACTAGCTTATTTAAAATTTTCTCGATAAAAGTTCAAACTCTCAACAAATCTAGTTTATAATCTAGTTCATTTTTTTCAGTCCATGTTTTAATAATCAACCAAACTATTGCATACTTTCTGGTGAGTTGTACATTCCATTTAGATGATAATCTAGGAAAGCATACAAAACTGACATGCACAAGTTCGGGAGAGGTTAAATGAGTCTTGAACACACATAAGATCCCCCACAAGAATTCGTGCTCAACTCAAACAAACTTTTGCATACTTTCTTTGTATTTCCACAATTCTATGGCACACTTTAAGGCTTTGAGATGTTTGCTACTTGCCAAATTTGCCAATCACTTAACCAAATCACTCAGACTTTCATTTTGCAGGATATGTTTTCGGAACACACATGTATTCGTATTGCATACTTTCTGGGTGTTTCTAAAATTGTGTGTCATACTTTAAGGCTCAGCAGTGTTTATTTGATTTTAATCAGAAAATTGCTCGACACGTTTTGAATGTATGTCTTTGTTTAATTTTCAGTTTTCTCGGAAAACTTCTAAGGTAATGATATGGAGCTTAAACGATGTGTGCTACGGAGAATGGTTGTGCAAAGTATATTCTTGTTCCGTTTTCTCCTACCCCGCTGATGCCAAGGTGATTTCTTTGGACTTCATAAATCTTTAAAATTTGGTAATTGTTTCGTATTGATTTTTCCTCTATGTTTTCCCTATTTCTATTTTCGTCTCCTCTGCGTATGTTGCCGGGTCGACGGTATATCGTATCCCATTTATTTTTTAATGAAAGTAAATTGATTTCATTCCAGGCACATGGGCACTAATACGTGGCTCATGTACACTCACACTCACGCTGTAAATCATTACAACGAATTTCCTTTCCGGTGGCCCCCTTCTCCAACAACAAACACCAAATCACGAAACGAGACATTGTCTGTGGCGGAAGTGATCTAAAAATAGATACAAGAAAGCTACTGTTTGGCAGAGGGGTGTTTTGTTAGGATTTACTTTGCCCACCGAGTTACAAGAATTGTTGTGGCACTGCCTTGGTTTTGAGGTGTTAGTTTGGAAACTTTGTGTGTGAGAGTGTTTGACAGGATTTCTGGAGGTTGTACAGGTGAGTCTGTGTGTGTAAGATGTTATCTCGTTTATGGTTGCTAATTTTGTTGCCTATTTTTAGGCTATTTTATTTTAACAGTAGCGCAGAATTTTCTGTGGCTATATAGGTGTGAAAGAGAAAGAGGGAGTGAAAGAGAGAGTTTGCCGTTTGTTTGTTATACACTCAACAAGAGTATTATGTCTTTGTGCATTTGCTTGTAACACCCAAAAGGCAGCGATATAGACCCATTGTTAAGTATACCGATCGACTTAGAATCATTTTTTGATTCGATTTAGCAATGTCCGTCCGTCTGTCTGCCCACCTATTCTTGTAATCACGATACAGGTCGCAATTGTAGCCAGAACCAAACGAAACTTTGCTCAACGAAGTTTTTAGGGATAAGGTCGAACGCTATTTAATTTGAAGAAAATCGGTTCAGATTTAAATATAGCCCCCATACGAATTTTACTCCCGATTTTACTCTTTTCACGCTGGATTCCACATATTTTAACAGATTTGGTTCAAATTTGGTAGAACATCTTATTTTTCCAATATAAACACCCATAATAAAAATGTGTTAGATCGGTTCAGATTTATATATAGCCCCCATACAAATTTCGCTCCCAATTTGACTTTTTCCGCTCTAGAAACCATATATTTTATCGGATTGTTTTCAAATTTGGCAAAACATCTTATATTTAAACTAGGAACACCTGTGGTGAAAATAGGTCAGATCAGTTCAGATTTATAAAGGGTGATTTTTTAAGACTTGATAACTTTTTTAAAAAAAAAAACGCATAAAATTTGCAAAATCTCATCGGTTCTTTATTTGAAACGTTAGATTGGTCCATGACATTTACTTTTTGAAGATAATTTCATTTAAATGTTGACCGCGGCTGCGCCTCAAGTGGTCCATCCGCTTAGTCCAATTTTGGCATTTCCACGTTTTTGAGTAACAGAGGCCCAATTGCTGCGAACGGCGACGAATCGATAATTGATGGTCATCATTAACATTGGCCGATACAGCTGCGATATTTTCTTCAGTTCGTACTCTACGTAAGCGTCTTGGTGGTTTAATGTCCAACAATGTAAATTTGGTGCGAAATTTAGTCACAATAGCCCGAATAGCCGCTTCAGTGGGTCGATTAAACTGACCATAAAATGGAAGCGTGCGATGAACTTTCTTAACAGAGCACGCATTTTGATAATAAAATTCAATGATTTGCAAGCGTTGCTCGTTAGTAAGTCTATTCATGATGAAATGTCAAAGCATACTGAGCATCTTTCTCTTTGACACCATGTCTGAAATCCCACGTGATCTGTCAAATACTAATGCATGAAAATCCTAACCTCAAAAAAATCACTCTTTATATAGCCCCCATGCAAATTTCGCTCCCAATTTGACTTTTTCCACTCTAGATACCACATATTTTAACAGATTTTCTTCAAAATTAGCAAACCATGTTATATTTCAGCTAGAAACACCTGTGGTGAAAATGTGTTAGATCGGTTCAGATTTATATATATCTCCCATTCAAATTTCGTTCCTGATTTGACTTTTTCTGCTCTAGAAACCATATATTTTATTAGATTGTTTTCAAATTTGGCAAAACATCTTCTATTTAAACTAGGAATACCTCTGGTGAAAATAGGTCAGATCGGTTCAGATTTATATATAGCTCTCATTCAAATTACGCTCCCGATTTGACTTTTAGTGCTCTAGACACCACATATTTTAACAGATCTTATCCAAATTTGGCAAAATATCTAATGTTTCCACTAGAAAAAACCATGATGAAAATGGGTCAGATCGGTTCAGATTTATATATATCATTATATTTATATTCGCTCCCAGCTTGACTTTGCCCCTCATATTGAGCATAACACGTTATACTTGAACTGGAAGAACCTATTGTGTAAGTAGGTCACATCATTCCATGTTTGGATACAGCCCCGATACAAATATTCTTCTCGATTTGACAAATTGGGTCAGGTCATATTAGCCTATTATTAGGAAGCATACAAAAATCCTTCCCGTTATAAATTTTTTAACAAATTGAATTGTATTCGGATAGAAAGTGGAGTGTATCACATAGTCGGCCCCGCCCGAATTTAGCCTTTCCTTACTTATTTTATATTGTGTTTGTGAAGCTAAAATTATTTTGGATGGTGGCTATTGTTGTTATTGTTATTGTTATTGTTATGGTTATTGTCCTTGCCACAGTGGTTCAATTTTACTCAGTTTGTATTGCTCAGTAATTGACTATGGGCTTTAAATCGCTATAATATTTAAGACTATTTAACTAAATTTTATATGTCCTAATGACTACAAAATTCATTTAATTTTTTGTGTCAGTCAGCATTTCCAGGGTTCCAAGTTCCGCTACCTATTAACAAAGTAATAATTCATTTAAGTCTGTATAAGAATATAGAGTGCCAGCAAAATGGAGGATTTTTTTAAAAAATGCAAGTATTATTCAAAAACTTTTCTGTGTTTGCTGGTGTTTTGAGTATAAAATCCATCTACAAAACTTTTCCTCTATACCTTTAAATATATTAAATGACCCTCTAAAATGTTTATGTTTTGCTGGTGAATATTTTATGAACACATTTTCGACGAGTTTTTTTGTTGACAATGAAAATCATTGTTGATGGTGATTGTTGTTGTGTGGCCATTATGCTTTTGGGCTCTGTTCGTCCTTTTAGGCCTACGGTCACTTTAAATCTGTGTTTATATTATTAAAATAAATGGAAATTAGGAAATTCAGTTTTCCAACAGATAGCAGACCGTATAATAAAGAAATGAGTTTTCTTATATATATCAAATCACAGCAAATGTGAATATTGAATATAAGTTTGAAAGGCAAACAATATTAAAAGTTATGAAACTGTCGTTTAAAAAAGGAAAACGGAAAAAAATATTCCCGCAAGTAATGAAGACTATTATGATGGGCTGTATGTTTTAAATCAAATGATTTAGGTTATTTTCTTTTCGATCATATTTTATTAGTCGCAAACAAACAAAAAAGTGGATATCCCTTTTCAAACTTAGATTAAAGCACTCATAGCAGATGATGCATTTAGATGACGCACAGAAGGGATTATGGAACAAAAAGAAAAAAGGGCTTAAAGACCTAAATATTAAATATTATTATTTCTTTTATATCTTGAATTTTAAAATAAGAGTCAGCAAAAATTTCAAAATTGGAAAGGCTGTGTTTCTCGTGGTTAAAGATAAAATTCATCTAAAAACTTTTGCTTTCCCCTTTAAAATACAAAATTGAATATTACAAAAGACCCTTTAAAATGTTTATAATTTAATGGTGAATATTTTACGAGCACTTTTTCGACAAGTGTGATATTGACAATGATGCTGGTGGAAATTGCTGTTGTGTCAACAAATCTCTTTTAGGTCCCTCCGTCCTTTCAGGTCTAAGGCAATTTTTCAGCTGTGTTGATTTTGTTGATATTTAAATAAATGGAAATTATGAAAGTTCAATTTTCCAGCAGACCGTTCAAAAAATTAACGTTTTTATATAGCAAATCATGCCAAATATGAATAGAGATACAAATTTTAAAAGGCAAACAAAGTTGAAACTGTCGTTTAGAAAGGCAGACGGGAATAGTTTCTTCAAGTAAATACTATTTGGGGTGTATTTTAGGTTCTTCTCATTTTGATCGTCGTTTTCATTTTAATAGAGGCAAAGAAAATTATAAAAAATTATTTAGTTTTTTTTTTTTCAAGGAGTAAAAGTTATGGCAGATTATGGATAAAGTACATGTTAGGGTAATGACTTTTTCATTTTTATTTTTCAAAAATTATTTCCTGTTGCACGAATGAATGAACTTTTGCCTATTAACGACTAAAATAGCGTTTATTCCATCTAAATATTGAAAAAAGGTCACGCACAAACCACTTTGAAATGATATTTATGTGAAAAAATTTAAATTTAAATCATATAAAACCAAAACGGAAAAAAGTGTCAAGTTTTATACCTTTCACGAAAAGCCACATAACCTATGAACAAAATGAGACATTGATCATAGAAATCGATGAATAGCTTTCGTTTTTATTTACAATTAAGTGAAGGTATCTCATTTTGAATCGAATGTATCTGTTTGGAAAAGACGTTGACGACTTTCTTATGATTCTCAGAATTAAAGAAAATTAGTGAGAAACAAAAGGTTATGTAATTTTTATGACTGTGGTAGGAAACTAAAAAACTCTCATACACCGGTTGATCATAAAAAAATTGCCCAAAATGCTGATAAATAAAAATTTTAAAATCATTTTGTGTGTGAGGTTTTTTATCGAATCACCTTATATGTAAGATTTTATCTATTCTTAAATAAAAACTCGTCTAAATATGATACAGGGAAACGAGGTTGTATAAAAGTCATCACCCTAGTACATATTCCTTCCTTTGAGCTCAAAGACCAAAGTCCAGAACAACAGACTTAAAGACATAAATATTATTATAAATATTATTAAAGTACTAATTACTATTAAATATTAAATTAGAATTAATATTATTAATTCGTTTATATATTGAAAAAATATATAAAAAAAATGTAAAAGCAACACTTTTTGTGTTTTCTCTTTTTTAAAGATAAAATCCAATTACAAAATTAACCCTCCTCCACTTTCAATAGGTTGTTGTTCATAATTTGTTGTTGAATATTTTATGAACTGTAGTTTGTTGTTAATAATGATGCCAATGTATTTTATTGTTGTATGGCCATTATGCGTTTCTAGTCCGTCACTTTAGGCCACTTTAGATCTATGTTGATGTTATTGTTATTGAAATACCTGGGGATTATGAAAATTAAATTTTCCAGCAAATAAAAGAAAGTAATTAAATCATTTGCAAAGTTGAAAGGGCCATAAAAACTAAAAATTGTAAAACAGTTTTTTTAAATGGCAGGAAGGATTATTTCTCCCAACTAATATTCCATATTCGATTTGATTTCGTAATAGAAGATCATCATATTTTATTAGAGCCGGACAAACATAATGATGCTGTTTAGCAAGTTATAACAATTTAAGATATGAAACAGTATCATTTCAGGCCAAAACAAAGAGACTTGGCAGATGATGCCTTCTGTCAAAGATGCAAAGAAGGTAGGAATATAATATGTATCTGGCCCGGAAAAGTAACCGAAATAGGAGTATACCTAAAGACTTATATATCAGCATATATGAATATAATTAGTTTTCCTACATCGCCACCGTTGGATAGATGGTAGAAAATTGTTGTAAAACAAGGCGGGTTTTTATTATTTACTAGTATTTTGTACCGTTTCACGGGTTCATTCCTCCCTATTCAACCTACTTCATATGCTTTGGAAGATAAAATGAGTAATTTTTGATACTTCTAAAATATTGTTAGTGTTGTCCTATCATGACCTAGTATATCCAGGAACCATCCCCTGTCCATTAGTTAGATACAATACAATTTTCAAGCGAATCGGTCCACCTGTTTGGCGGAACATAAAGACATATATATATTTTACATTTGATTTACAATCGATGGAGAATGACGGACGTGAAGAAATATGCATTTTTTCAGATTTACAAGTAGAAGCAAACAATTAAAGATTTAAATTATAATATAAGGCTTCTATATGAAGAAAACATTAACGCCTCCATTTAAAATGGTTCCAACTTAAGTCTACTATTTTTAACACAATTCATTAATGAAGTCTCTTTTTAATGCTATAGCCTGAACATATTAGACTTGAAACGAAATCCAGCTTAATACAAAATATCAAATGTCTTTAAAAAACTCTTGTTTCAGATTATGTTCTTCTGACCTTCAAGTAGTCTTTGCGTTTATTTCTTTTAAAGGGAAATCTTACACTTCTAAGTGAGCAATAGATTTCCTTAAGTGGATAACAGTCATCACCATACGCCCAAGGGTTAAAAATGTTTGCAGAATATGGCTTATGTTCGCATACATTAAAAACCAATTAATTCCAAATATAGACATCAAATAATTTTTAGATAGCGTCAACTTTAGCTTGCGTTGTTCACTTCAAATGAACCTCATAGTCTTAAAATAGTCATTATTTCATGTAAAGGAAACCTATGAGCCGTTCCATGCCCAGCGGTACGATTTTTGATTTCGATAGATTGGATTGTTTCGAAAGTTTGTGTATGCATTCTTCCCATAATAATATTTTGATTGCAGACACTTTCTTGAAAAATTTTAATTTCACCACTGTTAATTGGTCATAAGTCGAGATTTTAACGTTTTAAATATTTTATGAGAAGAATACATACACGAAGTTTTGTAGATGTCACAAATCATAACATGTTTGGCTTGGAATGACTCATATTGGTAATCCAAAAATATGCTCTAATAAAATAATTAATCATTATTATATTACCTTATAATTATATTCCTTCCAAGCAGAAATTATCTCAAATTACGTCTGTGGCTCATCAGTTACACATCATAAAGCCCGAAAAAGGAACTTCTTAGTGTCGCATTAATATAAATGTGATGCTGAATGGCAGTGCCTTTGGGACAACCATAAGGAGAAGGCTTTTGGCAAAAAGGAACAATAACAAGACCATTGAGAGACACACATATGAACAGGCATATGTTTGTATATTAGGGTGAGTGTTTCTTGGGGATGTCTAAGCCCCGAAAACGTGATATCCAATGATGTACTTATAATAGAAAAACACATCTGGGACTAATTTTAATGAAAGCTCTCAATAAGACATTTTAGTCTCAAAATATATAACTTAAAAATATGTACACCCTACACCACAGCGTATAATAGGCATGTTCGATTGGGGTTACTAGCTTACGATTAAGAGACTTGATAAGGTGGCATCATTGTTGCCCATTGGTTTATCTTAAATGGATCAATAAGACAAATTTGGCAGCAACGCTAAGAGAGTAGTAAGCTACTTTCTTGTTAAGCGAGTAAATTGCATACAAAAATTAAGCTAGTAAGCCCAATCGAACAGGCCTAATGTCTTTGTGCATTTGTTTGTAACACCCAAAAGGAAACGAGATTTATGATACTGGTCGACTTAGAATCACTTTTTGAGTTGATGTAGCGATGTTCGTCCGTCCGTCCGTCCGTCCATCGATTCTAGTAATCAAAGTCCAGGTCGCAATTGCTGTTAGAACTAAATGAAACTTTGCACAAGGAAGTTTTATGGGATAAGGACGAACGCTATTTAATTTGAAGCAAATCGGTTCAGATTTAGATATAGCTCCCATAAAAAATGTAGCTTCCGATTTTACTTTTTCCGCTCTAGAAACCACATATTTCAACAGATTTTCTTCAAATTTAGCAAAACGTCATATATTTTAACTAGAAAAAGCTCTGGTAAAAAAGGACAGATCGGTTCAGACTTATTTATAGCCGCCATACAAATGTTGCTCACGATTTGACTTTTTCCGCTCCAGAAACCATATATTTTACCCGAATTTCTTCAAATTTTGCCCAACACCTTATAATCTAACTAGAAACGCCTGTGTCGAAAGTGGGTCACATCGGTTCAGATTTATATATAGCTCCCATACAAATGTCTCCTCCGATTTGACTCTTTCCGCTCTAGAAAACATATATTTCAACAGATTTTCTTCAAAGTTAGCAAAACGTCATCTATTTTAACTAGAAATAGTTGTGGTAAAAATAGGCCAGATCGGTTCAGATTTATATATAGCTTCCAAACAAATGTCACCTATGATTTGACTCTTTCCGCTCTAGAAACCACATATTTTAGCAGATTTTCCTAAAATTTGGCAAAACTACTTATATTTCAACTAGAAACAACTCTGGTAAAAATGGGCCAAATCGGTACAGATTTATATATATATATATATATATATATATATATATATATATATATATATATATAGCTCCAATACAAATTTCGCCACTGAATTGATTATTTCCGCTCTACAAATAACAAATTTGTTTAAAATTTGGCAAACCAGCTCATATCTCAACTAAAAACATCCATGGCAAAAATGGGTCAAATCGGTTCAGATTTATATATAGCTCCCATATAACAAATTTCGCTCCCAATTTAGTTTTCCGCTCTAGAAACCACATATTTAACAGATTTTCATCAAATTTGGGAAAGCGTCTTATATTTCAGAAAACCTATGTCAAAAATGTGTTAGATCGGTTCAGATTTATATATAGCTCTCATTCAAAGTTTGTGTTCAAATTTTCTTACAAATACAGATAAAAGTATGAAATTTGAAGTATATATACCAGGTTCAAATGTAACGACCTTCGTATACCCTACACCACAGGGTATATTGACTAGGTGTAGGCTATCATATAGTCGGCCACGCCCGACTTTAACCTTCATTACTTGTTTTCATTTGAAATTAGTTTGAATTTGGTTTCTTTTTCTTGTGGATATTTAAAAAACATTCTTGAAAATTATTGAAAAATTTAAAATTCCTGGATTTCAATCTTTCTTTTAATATTGATATTGTTGATAATAGTAGTTTGAAAGTTTAGTTCAGTTTTATATTTTAGAATTGCGAAATTCTTCATAATTTCAGGCAATTTTTTGTTTGATACCAGGAGAAGTATAAAGTAATTTGTTTTAATTATGTCTATTAAATATTTTTAATTTCCTGATCATAATTTTTTTCTGACCGTTAATAAAATTAAAAAACTAAGAGACGCTTTTTGGTTATAAAAAGGGAGTTAAGAAAAAATTAAGAACATTCCTTTCTATTTGATAATTTTATATTAAACTACAAAAAATTGCTGCAAATTTGACAAAAAATTATATTTCTATCTTCTATTTAAATTATCCAGATTTTTCCACTTTTTCGACCCACCATGGTTCTAAAATTTCATATTAAAAAAAACGAGATATACAGTTCTATTTCCATATTCAGACATTCATTAAAATTGCAGTAGCTAACGAAAATATCTGCTCTGTTTCACGTGGAATTCGTCTATAGCAGTTTGGCCATTCTTCGAACAATGAAACAAAATCACCCTAATGTACATGTGTATAACACCAATACACAACTATTTATATTCGCTTTATAACATTAAAGTTATTATATGAAACAGTAATTAAGACACTTTTCTTGCGCTCACGCACACACACTTTTATATATTAACAACATTAAGAAACATCATTAATGCATAAAGGAGAGAGAAAAACAAACTAAAGCTAGTGTCGGAAATAATCATGAATTTTCCGCACTCAGCCTCCTTTGAACTTCCTAGCCATTCATTAGCACAAATATGTATACACTTTTTGAAATAAATTATTATTTTTCTATGTATTAAATGAATACCAAACTTACCTTTGTAGCATTCAGGAAATAATATAAAAACTACTAAATTAACCAGTTCGTGATAAACTTAAGAGTTCATCACTAAACTACTATCGTATTTACCCTAAAGCATTAATTCGTTCCTGAAAAAATTCAAGGAAAAAACTTAGAAACATGTTCGCTGTGAACATGTTTGACCTTAGCAATTATTTGGCCATCAGTGCATTTTAGTAATCCCAAGTGCTCACTACACATGCACTACCATAGCTTACACTAAAACCACACACACACTCACACAGCCATCCACACTCTTACATTCATGTCCATTTTATTGGACCTGTTGTTTTATATTTGTGGTCATTTCGTCTGTACATTTACAGTTGCTCCTCCCCATAAAACTGTTTCCGGCCAGGAGGAAAATATTGCCTTGATATTAATGACACAGTGTTACGAGAAAAAATAAAATTGTAAACCTATCCCAGCAAAAAATCGCATGACGGAGAGGCGGTTAAACATGGGTTCAACTGGTGAAAAGATGATATGGAGGTAATTCTTTTTTGGGCGAATCATTTCATTTACAGATCCCAGTCACTGCGCATGAATGAGTGCATGTACGATGCTTACATGACATTTTTTCATAGGTGAAAGTTATTCACTTTTCTCTGAATTAGTGAAAATGCAGCGTAACAAATTGAATCTTTATTAAAACAGATTGTGCATTACTTCGGATTAATTTTAATAAAACTCAACTTGGCGTATTTGGCAATATTTGATTTTTTATCACACAAAAATTTTTAAAAATATATATATATATATATATTTTTATACCCTCTACCTCCACGTATACTAACTTTGTCATTCCGTTTGTAACACCTTGAAATATCGACCTGAGACCCTATAAATTATATATATTCTTGATCGTCATAAAATTCTATGACGATCTAGCCATGTCCGTCTGTTGAAAGCACGCTAGCATCTAAACGAAAGGAGCTAGAACGTTAAAATTTTCCATAAATGCGTCTTAAAGTCGTAGATCGGTTGGGATTGAAACTGGGCGAAATCGGCCCAAAGGGAAAAATTTTTCCCTCACAAGGACTAAAATTACCCATAATAATCCCTAATATTTTAGCGTATTTAAGCATGTTTTTTTTTGAATATGTTTGTTTATATTTGCTTGATATTTGGTATGCGCATTCCCTCTACTGCAAAAACCTGCACCATAAAGTGATTCTTATTTGTAGGAGGTGAAACGCCGTTTTTACTTGTTTTAAGTTATATACTTATATATTTTTTGAATGCATGCTGTATTTCTTTGAAAGAAGTATCTCTGGAACATTCTGATCTGCGGCAGTTTTTGTTTCTCTTGTCGAGTTCTTTGCAACTCTTAAGTTCTCTCTCCGATTTAAAATTCTTTTCAGTATATCCTTCTCTGTGTTTTGCACAAACTTCAAAACTTAATCAATTTTTATGACGCTCCGACATTATCCAATAAAAAAAATATTTGAGATCGAAATTGAACAAATAAATATTTCTATCCTTGCCCATAAGACCCATATTAAAATCGATTACATAAACCACAATTAGTCATTTAACATACAACGCAACAGCATTATTTTTTTCGATATTTGATTATTTTATATTTTCTCTAATGAAGATATGAAATGAAAAACTTAACTCAATTCTATCGAAAGAGAAAATTGTAATTTATAATTTATTTATTCGCATTTGAGAAGCTATTTCGAATGATTTTTTTTGGATGTATGATTGAGGAGCAATGAAAGTGTCATTCATTTTGAAATACTTCCATTTTATTGTTGAGAATAAGTGTTGAACTATTTTTTTGGAACTGCTTTTGAACGACTTCATTAGATGACAAATATATTTGCGTTCGAGAAACTATTTAACGGGTGATTTTTTAAGAGCTTGATAACTTTTTTTTTTAAAAAAACGCATAAAATTTGCAAAATCTCATCGGTTCTTTATTTGAAACGTTAGATTGGTCCATGACATTTACTTTTTGAAGATAATTTCATTTAAATGTTGACCGCGGCTGCGTCTTAGGTGGTCCATCCGCTTAGTCCAATTTTGGCATTTCCACGTTTTTGAGTAACAGAGACCCAATTGGTGCGAACGGCGACGAATCGAAAATTGGTGGTCATCATTAACACTGGCCGATACAGCTGCGATATTTTCTTCAGTTCGCACTCTACGTAAGCGTGTTGGTGGTTTAATGTCCAACAATGTAAATTTGGTGCGAAATTTAGTCACAATAGCCCGAATAGCCGCTTCAGTGGGTCGATTAAACTGACCATAAAATGGAAGCGCGCAATGAACTTTCTTAACAGAGCACGCATTTTGATAATAAAATTCAATAATTTGCAAGCGTTGTTCGTTTGTAAGACGATTCATGATGAAATGTCAAAGCATACTAAGCATCTTTCTCTTTGACACCATGTCTGAAATCCCACGTGATCTGTCAAATACTAATGCATGAAAATCCTAACCTCAAAAAAATCACTCTTTAGAATGAATTAGCTTGGATGCATGATTTAGGAGTAATGATAATGTCATTCATTTTGAACTACTCCCAAAGTTTTTTTGCTGGGATAGAACAAATTCAAGATTTTATAAAATAAAAATTTGAAAATGCATCAATATGTATAAAGTTACAAGAATCAGCCACATTTTCACCATCTCTGATTAGTGTTAACCAGCAGATATAGCTGTTAAACTCCGCACAAACTGGCGCCTATGACTGTTGGTTCCCCTAACTGTAGGTTAACCAGACATGGTGAAAATTGGGGTCTATTGCTAACAGAAATATGAAGATTTCTATTGTTTTTTTTTTCTTCAAAAATCTAGAGTTTAATATAACGTCCTTAAGATAAATCTTGCTGTTCTACCTCCCCAATTGCCTTATTAAATTTTCAGATTTTATCGCATTATTTCCCATTAGAAAGTATTCAGTTTGTAGCCACTGTTCTCACATTGTTACCATGTAAATATTATGTTAACATTTGCAGCCATTCATCACCCACAACCCCCTCAAACACACGATTCTATGCCAAAAATAAATAATGCTGCTAATGAGTGGTTCGTGATGTTGGGTTGCAAAATAGTGTTGTTGTGTTGTACCATCAAACAACCAACATTACAAACAGTAATTTTGCAAAGGTTGTCCTGGACATGTGTACAATTGTCAGAGGGTGTCTGTGTGACATTGTGTGTCCACAATAAACACTGGCATGAATACAACCAACGACTCATACATTCAGAGAGCACGCACACAACTGAGTGGGATGGTCAGCTAGAAAAACTGTCACGTAGATTGTCAGACAGGCAGATAGACAAAAAAAGTACCCGAGCGACATTTCTGCACAACAAGCACTATATGTAGGACAAATTTTATTTATAGGTTTAAATTAAAGCAAATGACACACTTTTCTCTGATACTAGATGGCGAACAGAAAGGCCACAACAGCCCACTCATACGGAAAGTGTGTTGCAGAGAATATATGCAAGGAAAATCTAAAAAAAAAACAATGATAGAGTTGCATTGCATTCTCATAAAGTATGAACTAAAGTCTATACTATACCTCCTACCAAGAGTTATTTTCTCCAGGAATCAATATATAAATCCTTGCATGTTGCAGTATATGTCGGATTGAGAGTATAAAAATGTCCGGTTTGTTGGCAACAAATTGTAAATAAATATTTATGGGTAAATGTAAGGAGCTAAAGCCACACATATTCACACAAATGTATGCACATGAAGAGACTGACACATGTTTTATCCGATATAAATAAAACTGTTGCAAGGACACACCAAAAGGGTGACAATCAAAGGATGATGAATTGTTGTTAAGATATTTTTTAAGACTCATTTTTTTATTTGGATGAATTACAAAATATAACCACATACGGACATCACTACGTGATAAAAGACCAAAAAAAAAAGACCCGTGTCTCCCAGTTTTCTCCAAAGTCAAGCACTTTTTTATGGGTCCCCAAAGATTTGGGGCCTCGGTGTCATTTTTGCAATGCTCATATCAGGCTCGTATTTTGCAAACCGTTTGGAATTTTGATTTACTCTCTGATGCAATAAAAACTTCATCTTCAATGTCATCGCAAAAACCTTTTTCAAAATTCAAAATTCAAGGAAACAATCAACTACGAAAATTTACCTTAGATCTCAATAAACAACTTTCTAGAACATATGAACTTCCTAGGAATTATTCTTGACACCGTTTAGGTAAGAGAAATATGTCTTGCAGGACTGTTTATGTTAATGGTGAGTCCGACTACTGTGCGTATGACTGATATTATCCTTAATCAACAGCACGTATACGCAAACTACACACACTACAGCCTATAAGATTTGTTCGACGATATTAGCGATTTTGTGCAAAAGTGCATGACTTTGGTCAAAACTGGGAGACACGGGTCTTTTTTTTGTTTTTTATCATGTAGTGGTGTCCATATATGGTTATATTTCCATGACTTCAAAAATTACACACATTGATATAGATATCCTATAACTTATTTCTCCTTCTATATGTCAGGATGTTAAAACGCCAAGTAAATGATTTGCGACCATCCATAGACAATTTTCTAGAACATATGAACTTCCTAGGAAAGATTCTTAACACCGTTTAGTTAGGGAAAAATTCCTTGCAGGACTGTTTCTGTTAATGGTCAGTCCGACTACAGTGCGTATGAGTGATATTTTCCTTAATCAACAGCACGTATACGCTACCTATACACACTAGAGCCTATAAGACTTGTTCGAAGACATTTGCGATTATGAGTTTGAAGATGAAGTTTGTTTGATTTTATATGTTCATAATAATTGTATTATTTATGAGAAGAGCTACAACTTTGCCTTAGAGAGTAAATCAAAATTCCAAACGGTTTGTAAGATATGAGCCTGAGAAAATGATCACTTTTTTGCAGAAATGACACCGATGCTCCAAATCGTTGAGGGCCCATAAAAAAGTGCATGACTTTGGGCAAAACTGGGCGACACGGGTCTTTTTTGGTCTTTTATCACGTAGTGGTGTCCGTATATGATTATATTTCCATGACTTAAAAAATTACACACAGTGTTATAATACAAAATAAGCTGATACTATGCTTGTGAAAACAGGGACTTTATTGTGAAACATGGTCTGACGAACCCCTTTTAATGACCAAAACTATAAGACACTTAAAATGTAGTTTTTGGCATGATGCACTACATTTGATTTAGAAATTCATGTTTTGGAAGTCGGCCATGTAGGTCCAAATTTGGGTATAGCTCCCATACAAAGCTACATCCCGATACTCATTTAAAAACGGATTTGAATGATATTCGGCAAAAGATGTTGCATTCGGCTCAGAAACATATAGTTTGTAAGCGGTCAGCTCCCAATTTTAATTTAAACCGCCCTAAAATCCTCGTTTAACAACGGATTTGAGATGCTAGATTTGGCTAAGATACACATAGATTCAAATTTTGATATAGGCCTCATAAAAATGTACCACCAAATTTGAAGCAAAAGTTTCCTGAAGCATTTCCCATAAACTGACAATTTTCTGCAAGATATAAAAGCATAATATAACGCACTAGAAATCTATCTAACTTTGGTATTTGAATGCATGACAGTATCTGCTGCTCATTTTTTGTTTTCTCATTTAATGTAATTTCTCAAAACGTACAGATTTATTATTGTAAGACTGTACGAATTCTGAAAATAAGATTAAGATTTTTTAAATAATGTACTCAACATTATCTTTGATCTCAATAAACAATATTTTCTTGAACTGTTTTTTAATTTGATAAAAACAATCTTTGCAAATTTATGAAATATCGAATTTATTAATATCGAATAATGGCCGTTTGTCGCTTCGCTGACAAAATTAAAATAAATTTTTTAACACTCTAATGCGTTTACAGCAATCAAGCATCAATAAAAACAAGAAATTAAGTTTTGAGTTTTGACGAAAAAAGTAGCTCGTCGAACCTATGTGCGATTTAGTGAAAACATCGTATACTCAAACAGTTTTAAAACATATGAACACGTTAATATTCCCAGGAATGTCCACCAAGTGTTAATTTTACTATCCATAAATAATAGAATTTCGTGGAGTATTTACATTTTTAACGTTTAAAACATAACAAACAAAACATAATACATGGATGTAAAAGTCATGTTATACTTACATTTTCTCTTTGATAATCCTTGAAAATTTTGCTCAATTGTTAACAATCTCAGCATTCTGTGTAGATATTAAAGCGAAGTCATTATTTGGTGTTTCCGTAGAGATTTCATTGTTGAATTTCGAATAATAATTCATTCCAAAAAATCACAACTTGCTGGGTATGACTTATTACCAAGGCTTTTTAAGACTGAATAACTGCTGCGATAGCAAAAACTAAATAAAAAGTTGAAGTTTAAAATTATTATTTTTTAATTGTCCCAACTGCTATATGAATGTGTGTATGAAAATAAATTTTGAAAAAAATAATTGTATGTTAAATCTTTTGAACGTGGCCCGTAAGTGTAGGTCAGTTTTATGGCTGTCGAGGCTTAGTCCAAAAAAGCCAACACCAAATATTTTTTGATAATTTTGTATGCTACAAATATTTAAATTGTAGTTGGTGACAATGTGAAAAAATAGTTTCTTTTTATTTTGAGTAAAAAATTTACTCTTTTTTAACGTTTTGGTTATCGCAGCTTGTTATACCGGCGGTTAGGGCTAAATTACTTTAGTGTGTATTGAATGTTGTATATTTGTTATAATGTTAGATTACTTTTTAGATTTCTCTCTTTTTTGTATTATATTAAGGTTTTTTGTAATAGTTGTTTTTTTATTATCTTATTTTTTACAAAACACCTTTTTTGTAAAATATTTTTCGAATAGATTTTTTAAATTAAATATTTACTGTGTTATATTGAGGTTGTTAATCTTAATTTTTTTATTATTTGTGAAGAAAAACAGCCCTACTAAGTGAATTAATTGTTTATTGACCGTTGTATTTTTTATTTTACTTTTTTTTATTTCTATTTTTTTGTATTATATTAAGCTTTTTAGAAAAGTTGATTTTTTACTATATTTCTTTTTATTTTTTAGTTTTATTATTTTTTAGTCAATAAGAAAATATATTTTTTATTTTAATTGATTATATATTTCAAATAGATTTTTTAATTAAATATTTTTTATGTTATATTGAGGTTGTTAATTTATATTTTTTATTATTTGTGAAGAAAAGTAGCCCTACTAACTGACCTTATTGTGTATTGACCGCTGTATTTTTTATAATTTTAGTTTACTTTTTGTGATTTTTATTTTTTTGTATTTTTAGAAAAGTTGAATTTTTAATATATATTTTTTATTTTTTAGTTTTATTATTTTTATTTTTTTAGTAAATAAGAAAATATATTTTTTATATTAGTTGATTATATATTTCAAATATTTTTATTTTTTTTTTGTATTATATTATTTTGTATTTTTAGAAAAGTTGAATTTTTAATTTTTAATATATATTTTTTAGTTTTATTATTTAGTAAATAAGAAAATATATTTTTTATTTTAGTTGATTATATAGTTCAAATAGATTTTTTTAATTGAATAATTTTTATGTTTTATTGTGGTTGTTAATTTTTATTTTTTATTATTTGTGAAGAAAAACAACCCTACTAAGTGAATTTATTGTGTATTGATAGTTGTATTTTTTATAATTTTAGTTTACTTTTTGTGATTTCTCTTTTTTGCTGTTTAGAAAAGTTGAATTTTTAATTTTTAGTTTTTGATATTTTTTAGTAAATAAGAAAATATATTTTTTATATTAGTGGATTATATATTTCAGATAGATTTTTTTAATTAAATATTTTTTATGTTATGTTGAGGTTGTTAATTTTTATTTTTTATTATTTGTGAAGAAAAACCGCCCTACTAAGTAGCTTTATTGTTTATTGACCGTTGTATTTTTATTTTACTTTTTGTGAATTTTATTTTTTGTATTATATTAAGCTTTTTAGAAAAGTTGAATTTTTAATATATATTTTTAATTTTTAGTATTTTTATTTTTTAGTAACTAGGAAAATATATTTTTTATTTTAGTTTATTATATATTTCAAATAGATTTTTTAATTAAATATTTTTCTATGTATTTTCTATATATTGAGGTTGTAATTTTTATTTTTTAATAAAAAATGTTGGCATGTTTGTTTGATGTATAGTTTGTTAATTATTTTTTTTTAATTTAAATGTTATTTTTTATTTTATTTAATTAAATATTTTTTATGTTATATTGAGGTTGTTAAATTTTATTTTTTATTATTATATTTATATTTTTTTAATAAATACAAATGTTGATATTTTATTTGATTTGGTTGTATTTCGTATAGTTTGTTTAATTGTATTTTTTAATTTAATTTTTAATGTAATTTTGAGGTTGTATACAAATAAAGAAAATATTCAAATTTTAAATTTATTTTTTGTACCAAAAATGTCGTAAGTATGTCACTAATTATCACTGCATTGCATTTGTTAGTGATTTGTAGAATTTGGGGTGGTTTTTCTTATTTCTTGTGGTTTGCTTTGGGAATTGATTAAGGCATTTTGTTTGAAAACTTTTTGATTTTTTCCTCGCGGTCTAGTTGGTTTACTTGTTGTTATAATTAGTACTGGGTACTACTCTATAGAAGATGTTTCGTTTCGTATTTCCTTTGCCTTTAATGGCTAGTAATGCTGCAGTTGTGTTGATGCCGCATTGCCGTCTAGCACGACCATTTGTAGCAACAGTCACAGTGAGTCTGAAACGACTGGCATTATGTTGCCCCTCATCATCATCACCATTTTCCCAGTGGGATTTTTTTGCTAAATTTAACTCTCATCATCATCACTTTCCACGAGGGATTTATTTTCTACAACTGTCTCTCCCGAAAAATGTCCTTTGCCACTCTAAGAGAACACTTGTTACGTGCTCTTGGGTTCAATTCTCTTTTTTATGTTTTATTGAAAATGGGATATTTTGTTCGTACACGTTATTTTTCGTAATTACCGTTCGTATCAGGCCGAGCGACATGTATGACCCGGACGCATCAATATCTCAACAGTAACTGTATTAAATTCGCATGCTACAACTGCTTTTTATAGATTTTTCCATTTCCCAGAAACAGAAACAGCCAGAATGTTGGAGCTCTAACATATTTGTCGCTTTGCACTCTCAAACTGTTGTTCAAAAGTGCTGCTGCCTGTAGCTCTGTTGCTCTCTACTCAATGGGCAACAGCAAAAAGCTTTCTTTAGTAACTGTTGCTTCATAAGGGGGGGATTCTCATATTAATACGATAAGTTCAAGGATTTCAACCTGTTGGTCTTCTAACGAACATGCGAAGCTACCTCACCGCATCTCTCCCACACACACTCTCTCTATGACTGTGCCTCTTTGTTTAGTCCCCTGCAAGAGTATGAGTGTACGCGCGTTTTTATAAAGTTGTCACCAATTTACCTTGACTTCGTTCACATTCAGTCGAGCTATCCTTGATGACCCATTCCTCCTTAGTTATATGACATGTTGCCTTTATTGCAGTCCTGGTGTTGATGTTCGAATCAACTTCGAAAAAGTTGGCATATTTTTCTCCTCGGCCATGAATTCGCTTCAAATTACAGGATTTGATTTCTGTGGCATATTCAACAGGTATTATCCTTTCATTTCCCCACATTTGCGTGATTTGTTCAACCAAGATGGCCTTGGTGAGCAAATGGGATGACATACCCATTCCCATTTGTTCACCAAGGCAATTTTGGTTGAAAAAATCAGACTGTTTTGGGTGCAGCAGCTTCTTAACATCCCTGTTCAATCACTTGCCCCTCTCATATTACAATAATTCCCCTTTCTCGGAGAATTAACAGATATACTCCCCTCGGAAATTTGTAGGCTATTTGAATTAATTTCATCCCTTTCTCGAGAATTTTAATGATTTCATAAAAAATATATTTTTTCATTTAGCCATCGTTATAAGTTTTCCCCTGCCATGTGTCCTTTTTGAACGCTAAAGGATGTGCTTAAAGGGATTGTATGTTTTTCTGTTCTATCAAACGTATAAATTGTGGTTTTGTTAGCTTTAATTGTTACCTTGTTCTCGGTCACCTGTCAAATTGGCTTCTTTCATCAGCATCTAATTCATCATCTATCGGACATTTATGATTCTCCGGCTACCCCGACCCGACCGACCATACACATAAATATGGCTGTATCCTTTCTTCACTCTAAATCGGACGTTTATAATTCCCAGACTATCCCGACCCTTTCCACACATACAATGTATGTATGTGGCTGTATCCTTTCTTTACTCTCCCCTTAAGGATTGTTATTCATACAGCACCACCATCATCATCATCAATACAATGTGTTGCGGCAAATTTCAAACTCATGTTAAACAATGATGATGATCGATTGTGTTGGCATGGCTGCTGAGACTGATGCTGCCACTTACATTATCTTTTATTTGTCCTCCCTCCACCCACCAGGTTGTTCTCTGTCTGGTATCCTTGGTAAGTTTCAGGTTTTTTAATTGATTAAAATATTCATTTACATTTCTGTTGTTGTTCTAAAAATCTGCCATTACTTAGAAACCCCTTAAATACTCGGGCAATTCTGGAAAATTGAAACGTTTTTTAATTGATTTTATAAGCATGAAACCTTTGCGAAAAGAACATTGATGTTGTTACGAAAGATTCTAGGTAAGGACGAAAAGGCCGCATATTTTTAATTTACATTAGCATACCTAATGGTTTCGACGTAAAATAAACAATCTTTGAGGAAACGGGTTATGTGCTTACTAGCAAGCCATATCATTTTCAAAAGAGTGCACGAAAAATCGCCCAAAAAATATGAAATATCGCCCAAAAAATCCCATAAAAAAGTGGCCAATTTTTCATATGAAAAATCCTCCAAAGAAATCCTCATGATTTTTGGGCTATATTTCATATTGGTAATTTGGGTGATTTTTCATTATGAAAAATCACACAAAAACCAAATATGAAATATTGCCCAAAAATTAAGAAAAATATCCAATTTATTTGGATTTATTTTGAAAAATTACTCAAATTTTTTGGCGATTTTTCGCATGATAAATGACCCAAATAATAAAGATAAATAATAAGATAAATAGTATTTCTGGAGAGGACCTTCCTTGAGGAGGTTCCTTGACAACAATGATTCAAGAAGTTCATTAAACACATGTAAATTATAAATAAAAGAAGAAGACACAAAAAATTACAAGCGAAATACTGTTGTAGCTTTTTTGAAAAAAAAGATATAAATCGGACCTTTTTTAAAAGTTTTGTATTCAGTAAGTGTATAGTCTCCGATTTAACAATTTTTGCACTAGTTTTTTAAGAATTTTTAATAAGGTCTGCTATGAGATCGCAACGTTTAAAATACAAAATAAACCTCGTCAAAAATATGAAATTTTTTCTTGTAACTTCAAAATGTTATATGACCTAGATGACCAATTCCGGCGGGTCACCCACTAGCGATCTAAAATTTTGCAAACCATGTGGAAAACGACTCTGCTCTATGCATATGAAATTTTGTAGAGATATAATTACCGTTTAAAAGTTTCAGAATTAATTCCAAATAAATCTATTTGGTAATTTTTTATTAAAATAATCTTTGAGATTTATTTTCCCCATTTTAATTTGAATTCGCAAATCATCTCATTTTTATACCCAACACCTTTGCTCTTAGCATGCGAAATTTCGTCAAGATATCTTTTTCCGTCCAAAAGTTGTAGAATCACTTCAAAATTGTACATGGCCTAGATGACCAATTCCCTATAACCACTAGGGATCTAAAATTTTGCACATCGTATGGAAAACGCCTCTGCTCTAAGCATATGCTATTTTGTCAACATATATTTTCCGTTCAAAAGCTTCAGAATTAATTCAAAAAATCGATTTGATCATTTTGTATTAAAATATAATAATCATTGGGATTTATTTTCCCCATTTCAGGAATTGTGGGATTTTTATATGCAAATCAGTAGCATGTGAATATGGAAAACATATCTGCTCTAAGCAGGTGTATATATTTTCCGTTCGTTCAGAATTAATTAAAAAAATCGATTTGGAATGTTGGTCATTTTTCCGCAAAAAAAAACAACGTTTTGGAATTTATTTTCTCCGTTTGAGGAATTATACGCAAATTTTATCATTTTATATGCATTTACCATGTGAAATTTCGTCAAATTTATTTTTTATGCCCAAAAGTTGCGGAATTAATTCCAAAAAATCAAACCACAGTGCATCGATCCATGTTTTATTATTATTACCCCTCTCTGTTGAATTTAAACCACAATATGCAAATTTGCCATATTAAGTTGTATTTTGCATAATCTTTTAATAAACCTGAGCTTAAATTTGGTCCATATTTTGAAATATGTCCCATAAAATTAGACCACCAATTTTAAATCATCTACGCCATGTCAATGATATGAACTATGTGTTTGTCCAGGGTGTGGTATACGTTATAAAATAATCAATCCTGTCCAACCTTAGCCCTTCTTTACTTCTTTCATTATAAAGTATTTCAAATTTGACGAATAATATCGGAAAGTAAGCTAAAGTGAATAGTATCGGAAAATCCCATCAAACGTATGGGAACGGTGGTGGTGGGATTTCTGAATTATAAGGCTCGATTTATCTGCCAAGCGGTATGAAAGTTTGTTTGGCTTAAATCATCAATATCAATATTGAAGCCCATGAAGGAAACAATCATATCCGCAGAGTAGTATCGACAGCAAACTCCATTTCCTCAAATTTTCTTTAGAAATTTTAAACTGCAAATTCGAGAAAGATATATTTTTCATTGACATCTCCCAATGCCTTGAAACATTGAAGAACAAGTAAGGAAGGGCTAAACAAGTAAGGAAAGGCTAAATATATGTGTTTGACAAAAATGATAAATCGGAAAGGACATCTGTATGTGGGTATATTGAAACATGGAACGATGTAGGTGAAATATAATATGTAAAGTTTGGCCAAAATCGGTTAAACATTTGGGAGCAACATTTGTATATATATAAATAAAAGTATATCTAAATCTGAACCGATCGAACTTTCTTTTCACCATAGGTGTTTCTAGTTAGATTATAAGGTGTTAAGCCAAATTTGAAGAAAATCCGGTACAATATGTGGTTTTTAGAGCGGAAAAAGTGAAATTGGGAGCGACATTTGTATGGGGGTTATATCTAAATCTGAACAGATTTGCCTCAAATTAAATAGCGTTCGTCCTTGATCCACAAAACGTACTTGTGCCAATTTTTTTAAGATCGGACTATAAATGCGACCCGTAATTTGATTACAACAATAGATGGACAGACGAACATAGATGGACAGACGGACATTGCTAAATCGACTCAGAAAGTGATTCTAAGCCGATCTGTATAATAAACGATGGGTCTAACTCGTTTCCTTTTACGTGTTACAAACAAATGCACAAAGACATAATACTCTCGTGGAGTGTATAAATATTATTGTCAAATATTTTGTGAGACATTTGGCATCACTGCATTTTATAAGAAAATATAAGTTCCAATAAAAGTCCAGTGATTTTTGCGTTTTATATATGTATGTATGTAAGTAAACAAAATAAAAATTTATAATTTCACAGCACTCCCCCACCTCATACTCCTACAAGGACATGTTCCTGGATGTAACAACTACAAGAAAAACGCGAATACCTCATGTTGCTGTATAAGCTGATTATGACTATGAAGCCCTTTGTGTGAATTTACCTTCGACATTGTGAACATAACAACGAACCTGAACCTGAATATATTTCCTAAAGTCTTTCTATGAAATTAAATATTAAAATATATATTAACAAAGTAGAGCATATGTTTCAGGAAAAACACAATGGCAGTCGTCATAGTAGCAGACTCTTATTTGAAGCGATTCTGCAAACCATTTCATTATGTAAATATATCAAGGGCAACATTAGCATCATTCAGTCAACAATTCATTGGTTCATGGCACTACACGGTACCGCTTTTGTAAAGGATGCCACCATAAGGACTCAGGTGTTGCAAATCTATACAAAAGCTAAAAGGAGGAGTATATTTCACCTACCCGAACAAAACCCCCCAACTTCCAGACTGTCTGCCTGATTGTGTGTATTTTTGGAGCAAAGCAAATGTTATCACAGCGTCTGTGTGCTTTTGAAAAGGTATAGAACAAATATTAAATCTCTAATTATACTAAGTATACAGACAAAGTATGTAATGATAGACTACATGCGGGATTTTACAACATTTGTAATAATTCATTTGCTAAGGTAACAGCAAGGCAAGCTGTTGCTCAAATTATGAAATAGGAGGGCTGGTGGGAAAGTTTGTAGAATATGTATTAGGTTCACTAATAGAAAATAAGGATATATGATAATGATGAGGCTGATGTAACATTCTCTCTCTACGTTGGAAAAAGGGCAGTTTAATGAATAGAATGGGCCATTTAAAATTTTAAATTTGAATTATCGATTACTTTGACTTTAATAGGTAGAATTACATTCACTTTTATTTTTATTTTCAGGTTTATGTTTAACATTTACAAAATGGTACGCTGTACTCTCGAACAAAATTGGGAAATATTAAAAACTTACTTCAAAAGTAGTGAGTCTTTAACGCAAACTGTAAGAAATTGAACGTGAACATTTTATGAGAAGAGATCGGCCTTCAGTTCAGCCTTCATACGGTTTCTCATCTCCGTGGTTATGTCAATAAGTTAAACTGCCGCATATGGGGTTCAGAGAACACACACATGACTAATGAGAAGCCAATACATCCACAACGAGTCTCCGTTTGGTGAGGATTTAGGGCTGTACTGGGTTGTAATGGCTGTGATGGGTTGATTGGATGAGGTACTGTCAAGCCAGTCGTCGTAGTCATATGAATGATATCGTGTTCCTTTCCAATTAAGAAATTTGCAAAAATAATCATTACTTTTTTAAAGCCGATTCTAATTTAATGTTTTGAAATGGCTCACCCTATAGCTAATGGATGATCACAAATCATTTACTTGACATCCTGGCATATAGATGGAGGAATAACTTATAGGATCTCTGAGGAATATTACGTTATCATTGTGTTTATTTTTTTAAGTCATGCAAATATATATGTGATTAAAGACAAAAAAGACCCGTGTCTCCTAGTTCTGCCCAAATTCATGCACTTTTGCACAAAATCGCAAATGTCGTCAAACAAATCTTATAGGCTGTAGTGCGTATACGTGTTGTTGATTAAGGATGATATCACTCATACGCACTGTAGTCGAACTGACCATTAACAGAAACACTTGTGCAAGATATATTTTTCCTAGCAAAACGGTGTTAAGAATCATTCCTAGGAAGTTCTTATGTTCTAGAAAGTTGTTCACTGAGATCTTAGGTACATTTTTGTAGTTGATTGTTTCCTTGAATTTTGAACGGTTTGCTACCTATGAACCTGAACAGGGGAAAAAGGTTAAAAATCCAAGTTTTTAAAGTTTTTTGAAATTTTGACCTTGAAGATGAAGTTTTTTTTACGACAAGAGCTACAACTTTACCTCAGAGAATAAAACAAAATTCCAAACGGTTTGCAAGATATGAGCCTGAGAAAATGATCACTATTTGCAAAAATGACACCATAAAAAGAGCATGACTTTGGGCAAAACTGGGAGACACTGGTCTTTTTTTGGTCTTTTATCGCGTAGTGGTGTCCATATATGGTGCTATTCTTTCGTGTTGCAATATTTCGCACATATGATTAGACGTTCTCTGTTCCATATAATATTGTGGCTATGATTATTGGCTTGTTGTTTTATAAAGTGGATATGTGTCCCAAATCAATGTTAACTCGAAAATATGTCTTAGTCTAACTCGCAATAATCTATCAATTAATCAATACCAGTTTAGAAAAATAGTAGAGTTTAGCAATGGTTCTACTTCCAGCACAGCCTTCGTTGCTAACATCTTACGTGGAATTTAAATTTCACAATTATAGATGGAATTTGCAAATGATATGAAGTTCTACCCCCAACAAAACAGTGGGCTTTCATATCGAATATCCACATCAAACTAATAGGCGCGATGAAAACTGAAACCAACGATTTGCCACCAAAGAACAACAGAAGCAACAATGCCAGGACAAAACACAATTTAATTAATGACAATGAAATTAGTGTATAATTTCGAGATTTGCCATTGCCAACAGCAACACGAATCATTGCTGGAAACGTTGTTACAATAGATGGTTTGCTGCTGTAATTGCTGTTTTTATTAGTGAAACTAACGCTATTGTCATCTGAAATTCGAAACGCTATTCGAATGAAATATAAACAAACACGCTGATGTAGGCAGCCAGAAATATATTCATGCACACATTGTGAGTATTGTGTTTGTTGTAGTATCTGTTTGTATGTCTACAGGAGTTTCAACCTGCCAAAGCAGCCATTCATCCACTGTGATGTCCAACGAATGAATTCATACAATCGTACAAATACACAGTCCAACTGTCATTTCAACCCAATTGAACGGAGGACAAGGTACAGCTCCAACAAATTGTTAGCTTGTCAATTAGCCGCAGCTGGTTTTAACAATATTGTAATAATCGGATGACTTTTTTTTGAAAATATAACCAACCGTCCAACACAATTTAAGCAGACGTAAGTATTTAATGTCCTTATAAACTATCTTCTATTTCCATTCTATAGTAAAGGGTGATTTTTTAAGAGCTTGATAACTTTTTTTTTTTAAAAAACGCATCAAATTTGCAAAATCTCATCGGTTCTTTATTTGAAACGTTAGATTGGTCCATGACATTTACTTTTTGAAGATAATTTCATTTAAATGTTGACCGCGGCTGCGTCTTAGGTGGTCCATTCGGAAAGTCCAATTTTGGGCAACTTTTTCGAGCATTTCGGCCGGAATAGCCCGAATTTCTTCGGAAATGTTGTCTTCCAAAGCTGGAATAGTTGCTGGCTTATTTCTGTAGACTTTAGACTTGACGTAGCCCCACAAAAAATAGTCTAAAGGCGTCAAATCGCATGATCTTGGTGGCCAACTTACCGGTCCATTTCTTGAGATGAATTGTTCTCCGAAGTTTTCCCTCAAAATGGCCATAGAATCGCGAGCTGTGTGGCATGTAGCGCCATCTTGTTGAAACCACATGTCAACCAAGTTCAGTTCTTCCATTTTGGGCAAAAAAAAGTTGGATATCATCTCACGGTAGCGCTCACCATTCACAGTTACGTTACGATTCGCATCATCTTTGAAGAAGTACGGTCCAATGATGCCACCAGCCCATAAACCGCACCAAACTGTGACTTTTTCTGGATGCATTGGTAGCTCTTGCAATGCTTCTGGCTGATATTCACTCCAAAATCGACAATTCTGCCTATTTACGTACCCATTGAGCCAAAAATGAGCTTCGTCGCTGAACACAATTTCTTTCTTTCTGAACTTTCTTAACAGAGCACGCATTTTGATAATAAAATTCAATGATTTGCAAGCGTTGCTCGTTAGTAAGTCTATTCATGATGAAATGTCAAAGCATACTGAGCATCTTTCTCTTTGACACCATGTCTGAAATCCCACGTGATCTGTCAAATACTAATGCATGAAAATCCTAACCTCAAAAAAATCACTCTTTATATGTATACTAGGCTGGGTCGCGGTCCATACAATTGGGAAAACTATTTCCATTCACCCCACAAAAATAAAGTTTGGATTGTTTAATGATGATTTGTAAAATATTTCGTTTCTATTTACATCAAGCCGTCTGTGAGCTAAACGCTCCTGAAAACATCACTAAAATTATATTTATATCCTACCCCACTTCCTAGGGTATTATAAGTTAGTTTTCCGGCAAATGTTTGTAACACCAAGAAATAATGGAACTAGACCCACCTTTAAGTATACGGATTGGCTTAGAATCTCCAGCTGAATCGATTTAACGATGTCTGTCTATCCGTCTGCCCGTCTGCTGTTCATCTAAGCTTGTTCGCACTCTACAGGTCGCAATTGTTGTCCGATTATCATGAAATTTGGCAGAAGTTACTTTTTTGGCCAAGGACGATCGGTATTGATTTTGGAGGAAATCGGTTCAGATTTAGATATAGCCCCCATACAAATGTCGCTCCCGATTTGACTTTTTCCGCTCTAGAAACCGCATATTGTACTCGACTTTCTTTAAAATTGGCACAACATCTTATAATCCAACTAAAAACACCTATGGTGAATGTGGGTAAGATCGGTTCAGATTTAGATATAGTCCCCATACAAATGTCGCTCCCGATTTCACTTTTTCCGCTCTAGAAAACTCATATTGTTCCCCATTTTCTTTAAAATTGGCACAACATCTTATAATCTAACTAGAAACAGCTATGCTGAAAATGGGTAAGATCGGTTCAGATTTAGATATAGCCCCCATACAAATGTCGCTCCCGATTTGACTTTTTCCGCTCTAGAAAACGCATATTGTTCCCCATTTTCTTTAAAATTGACACAACATCCTTTAATCCAACTAGAAAAACGTATGCTGAAAATGGGTAAGATCGGTTCAGATTTAGATATAGCCCCCTTACAAATGTCGCTCCCGATTTGACTTTTTCCGCTCTAGAAAACGCATATTGTTCCCCATTTTCTTTAAAATTGACACAACATCCTTTAATCCAACTAGAAAAACGTATGCTGAAAATGGGTAAGATCGGTTCAGATTTAGATATAGTCCCCATACAAATGTCGCTCCCGATTTCACTTTTTCCGCTTTAGAAACCGCTTATTGTTCCCGATTTCCTTTAAAATTAGCACAACATTTTATAATCGAACTAGAAACACCTAAGCTGCAAATGGGTAAGATCGGTTCAGATTTAGATATAGCCCCAATACAAATGTTGCTCCCGAATCTTTAACCGATTTTGGCCAAACTTTACATATTATATTTCACCAATAAACTTAAATGGTGAAAGCGGGTCACATCGTTCCAGGTTTCAATATAGCCCCACACAAATGTCATTTCCGATTTAACATTTTTTGTCAAACACATTATTTACAGGATTCAAAAATCCTTCCCGATTTCACTTTTTTACCGAATTGAATTGTAGTGAGATAGAAAGATATACCGCTGTATAATCTGTATTTATCATTGGATCTTGATCATTTTTTCCATATGCTTCAATTTCACCTTCCTCACACAGAATGGTGTTCGGGCGATGGTTTCTGTCTTTTGTGGTTGCTTGCTATTGCATTATTGCTGGGCTATTTGTAACCATATGACATGTTGTGTCCTCAAAAAAGTGTTGTCTAAGTTACCAATGAATTCATATACCGCAACTGTGTTACAATTTTTTGGAAGTTCATAATGTTTTGGTATTTTGTGTATGTTTTTAAGCTTCTATAAGGATTCCGTAGGTTGTTTGCTAACATTTTTTACAATATCTCTCATGTTTCTTGGTATGACCCGGCCAATGCCCAATTCACCTTCCTTCATTCATTCATATTCAAACCTTTTGAATTTTGTATCAACTTTCAATTTTCTTTTTCGCACTTACCAAGAGACGAATACCGGCCAGTCAGTCCGTTGATAGATTAGTCCCGGTATGGTCTAGTGTTTTCATCATCATCGTCGTCATGTACTGATGTTGTCTGTAGTTGTTTTTCTCAGTCCTTTCATATATGTTTGTGGGACTTTTCCATATGCCACAGCTTAATTTCCGTTTGCTCCGGTTGCTGGTTTTCTTTCACTGTTTTCATTTTCTTATTTCCATTCATTGCTACCAGAGGAGATACCTTCTTGGACGTTATGAAAGGAAAATCAAAATTGTTGCATACCTTTGGGGGTATTGGCGGTACTTGTTTTTCTCACTGGCATTGTATCCAATCACGAGAAAAAATAGGTTTGCAGATGAATTGAAATTCCTTTCATTTCATATTGCCGGTATTTTCCATACAATGAACAAGCAAGTACAGATGTTATCACACACCGACAATGCTTCATATGAACCAACAATTTTTGACCCACAATATAGATGTGTGTATGTCTTACTTATTGATCGACATTTTCATTACGTTATGAATCGTAAGTGGAACATTCGTATATCGGAATCTTTTTATCTAAACCGAAGTTGAAAAAAAAATCTGTAAAAAGCAGATATGAGTCAATCCATACCTAAGGTACGAATTTGTACATCACTAGCTTGGATTGCTTTGAGAAGTTGTATATCGTTACTCTAATTAAAAAAACTCAACTCATAATTTTTCGAAATCTGAAAACCCAAACAAAAAACACTTAAGTCATACAAAACTTGAAAAAAAAAACAAAAAAAAATTTAAAAGTTCCGCTGTTTTGAGTAAAAATTGTTTTTAAAAAAAATATTTATATTGCTATATTATTTCAAGATTGAACACTGCATCCTCCTTTTGCATTATTCTCTTAAATATAGTTTATACGTGTATCAAGAAAAAATAATTTAATTTAACTTTGGTGAAAATACGAATTTTTCATAAAAGTGTGTTCATGAGGAAGAGTTATTTTTTTCACTTTTTTTTTCAAAATTTGCAATCGGTTCTTGCAAGGTAGAATAGGCAATGGAAATTCTTTTAAAAAATGTTGCTTGTTTTGTTCCTGGCATCAAAAAAGTTCCGCCGGAAATTGGTTTGAAGTTTTGAAAAATCTGGCCGTCCGTCTGTCTGGATGATATTACTTCGTAAAAAGAGATATGCAAAATTTCAAAACAGAAATGTAATCTTATTTCATAAATGTTGATATATTTATAATTCCATAATATTGTTAAGATTTTAACATTTTGCAACCTGTCAGAAAAGTAGATTTGAATGCAAAATGTGCAAATTTTTAAAACAAAGCAATGTAAATATACTGAAATCTATTTGCTTTAAACGCGAAAAATTTAATTATAAGTCGTCTTAATTGGGACAATAATAAAAATACATCTTTATAAGTAAGTGAAGTTGAAATGGATCCATTTAGTAAATTAATTTTCAAGCGCAAATTTGCTCTTCAAATATAGGCTCATACATAGCTTTGGCCCATGTGAGCCAATAACAATCCCTCAAAAACATTAACCTAGTGTTCATTTTTTTGCCTACAACATTCTAAAATCCTTGCAACTGATAAGCTTTTGAGGTACGAAAAGTAGAAAACGACATTTTTGTTTTGTTTTTTTTTTTTTTACTAAAATTTGTCGAAAGTTCCTCAATATTTGTACTCTCATGTTGGAAATATAAGTCCGAAAATATGTGTTCAATATATGTTCAATATATGTTTAATTAATTGAGATGAAAGACTTTTATTTTCGAAAAAAAAAAATTTTTTCTGGCACGAAAAAACATAACGATAACAAATAACAAGAATTTACGACACAGCCGTGGACTCCACCCCTTTTAATATGTATAAACATTTAGAACATTTGATCTACTCCTTTATAAAAATTTCTTAACGTAAAAAAAGTTGGCAACTTACAGTGTTTGTACAAAAAAGATACATTATTTAATGAGGAAGTATTGTTCGCCTGCATTATCGGATTATAAAACCATAGGTATCATCCATCGGATAGCTTCTTCGCAAGTAATATAGAAAATTATTCATGTCCTGGTGGAAAAGGGACATTGAAAATTTAAAAATATTGTTTATCCTTGAATATCCTTCCATAACGTCATTTAGATTTTGGGCAAAATTTGTCAGAATATACAATATTTCATATTTGTCATTTGGGTGATTTGGACATACCAGAGATGAGGTATATATTTTTGGCGATTTTTCCTATTAAGAATTAATTAAATTTTTGGCGATTTTACATATGAAGGATGAACTAATTTTTGCACAATTTTTCATTTCGGTGATCATGCATTTTTTGGTCATATTCTCATTTTTAACTCTGGTTAACAAATAATTTGTGGATCTTTTCAAGAAAAATTAATCTGTGGCCTGTAATAAAGATGAAATTTTCCAAAATCCAATTTCCAATTTATTGGTTTATATTAAAACAAGTAAGGAAAGGCTAAATTCGGGCGGGGCCGACTCTATGATACACTCCACTTTCTATCCGAATACAATTCAATTTGGTGATAAAGTGAAAACGGAAAGGTTTTTTGTATCCGGTAAATTTTTGTGTTTGACTAAAAATGTTAAATCGGAAAGGACATTTGTATGAGGATATATTGAAACCTGAAACGAAATAGGTGAAATATAAAATGTATAGTTAAATACATATAGTTAAATAGGAACCGACATTTTTATGGGGGCTATATCTAAATCTGAACCGATCTTACCCACATTATGCACAGGTGTTTATTGTGGGATTATAAGATGCTATGCCAATTTTAAAGAATATCGGATTCAATATGTGGTTTCTAGAGCGGAAAATGTCAAATCGAACATCGGGAACGATTTTTGTATGGGGCCTATATCTAAATCTGAACCGATATGCTTCAAATAAACAGCGTTCGTCCTTGATCCACAAAACTTATTTGTGCCAATTTTTGTAAAGATCATACTATAATTGTGACCTGTAGTTTGATTACTACAATAGATGGACAGACGGCAGACAGACGGACAGACAAAATCGATTCAAAAAGTGAGTCTAAGTCGATCGGTATACTTAACAATGGGTCTATATCGCTTCCTTTTAGGTGTTACAAACAAATGCACAAAGACATAATACTCTCGTGGAGTGTATAAAAAGGGTTATTTAAAGCACGAAATTTTAATATATTCCAACTTAAATCTCCTGAAGGAGCTTCCAGCTAAATTTGTTGCCTCCACGTATGCGAAGACCGTCCTCTACATCAACTGCCTTGTGGCTTATCTTGCGATGTCGTCTGGTTTTTTTTTAGGGTGTGGAGGATGATTGGTTGTTGATGTGTAACTCACCACAGACAGTTTGACATGGTTCTGGGTCAGAATATTCGTAGAATTTTCAGCAAACACTTATTTACAAATATTTGAATGTTACAAACAGAGCCACGAAATATCGCCACAAAAATATGAAAATGGCCCAAAAATACAAAATACTACACAAAAATAGGCGATATTTCATATGAAAAATCGCCCAAAAAAAAACTTGTGGTTGTTTCCAACAAAAAATTAATCTGCGGTTTTTTATGCACTCTCCCAATATATTTCGTCTTTATCACTAGCTAGTAAAAAGATGAAATTTTAAAAATGAATACATCAATATTTTTTCCAAAATACACAAAAATCATTCTTGATAAGTTTTCTATATTCACAGAAAATTTAATGCTGGAGATTTATTGTTTTATATTTTAAAAAATCAAAATAACCTTAAAAACAAAATACATAATAAAGGGTGATTTTTTAAGAGCTTGATAACTTTTTTTAAAAAAAAAACGCATAAAATTTGCAAAATCTCATCGGTTCTTTATTTGAAACGTTAGATTGTTCCATGACATTTACTTTTTGAAGATAATTTCATTTAAATGTTGACCGCGGCTGCGTCTTAGGTGGTCCATTCGGAAAGTCCAATTTTGGGCAACTTTTTCGAGCATTTCGGCCGGAATAGCCCGAATTTCTTCGGAAATGTTGTCTTCCAAAGCTGGAATAGTTGCTGGCTTATTTCTGTAGACTTTAGACTTGACGTAGCCCCACAAAAAATAGTCTAAAGGCGTCAAATCGCATGATCTTGGTGGCCAACTTACCGGTCCATTTCTTGAGATGAATTGTTCTCCGAAGTTTTCCCTCAAAATGGCCATAGAATCGCGAGCTGTGTGGCATGTAGCGCCATCTTGTTGAAACCACATGTCAACCAAGTTCAGTTCTTCCATTTTTGGCAACAAAAAGTTTGTTAGCATCGAACGATAGCGATCGCCATTCACCGTAACGTTGCGTCCAACAGCATCTTTGAAAAAATACGGTCCAATGATTCCACCAGCGTACAAACCACACCAAACAGTGCATTTTTCGGGATGCATGGGCAGTTCTTGAACGGCTTCTGGTTGCTCTTCACTCCAAATGCGGCAATTTTGTTTATTTACGTAGCCATTCAACCAGAAATGAGCCTCATCGCTGAACAAAATTTGTCGATAAAAAAGCGGATTTTCTGCCAACTTTTCTAGGGCCCATTCACTGAAAATTCGACGTTGTGGCAGATCGTTTGGCTTCAGTTCTTGCACGAGCTGTATTTTATACGGTTTTACACCAAGATCTTTGCGTAAAATCTTCCATGTGGTCGAATAACACAAACCCAATTGCTGCGAACGGCGACGAATCGACATTTCACGGTCTTCAGCAACACTCTCAGAAACAGACGCAATATTCTCTTCTGTACGCACTGTACGCATTCGTGTGGTTGTTTTAATGTCCAATAAAGTAAACTGAGTGCGAAACTTGGTCACAATCGCATTAATTGTTTGCTCACTTGGTCGATTATGTAGACCATAAATCGGACGTAAAGCGCGAAACACATTTCGAACCGAACACTGATTTTGGTAATAAAATTCAATGATTTGCAAACGTTGCTCGTTAGTAAGTCTATTCATGATGAAATGTCAAAGCATACTGAGCATCTTTCTCTTTGACACCATGTCTGAAATCCCACGTGATCTGTCAAATACTAATGCATGAAAATCCTAACCTCAAAAAAATCACTCTTTAAAACAATATATATATAAACAAAATAATTTTTTTTTTCAACAAAAATTAATTTTTGGTTTATTTTATGCTTTGTCCTAAAATAGTTGGTCTTTATCACTGCCAGTTTTCTACATTTAAGTGCTATAAAAACAGGATTTTTGGTATGATTTGTATTCTTAAGGGCTCGCCACTTTCAATGCGTTCTAATGTGGTCCTGACTACAATACTTAATGCTATTGTTCCATGGATTTTATTGCCTTTAAATCTTTAAAATGCCTTTAATATTTTATTCTTATTATCATAGTGAAGGTATAATAATGGAGGCGATTTGAACCCCGACAAAAGCATTTACATTTCAAAAGTCTTTACTACGAATTTATATGATAAATGGGTTTCCAAGGCTATACATCATCTGGTAATATTTTATTTATCCACGCAAGCACATGTATGGCTTGTTAACTTTCATTTTTTCATTTTTTAATAGCTTCCCATGAAAATTGAAATCCCGCTCCCCTTATAAAACTCGATGCGTTATTTATGAGAGTCTCAAGGCGCTTAAAAGACTGTTTTACACAGCCTTTGGCAATATCACTACGGCAACGTTCTGAAGAGGGATTTCTCTTTTCAATTTCTTGCACAATTACCTCAGCCTTATGTGCTTGCAAGTTAATTTATGAGTTTTCCCAGAAAAAGCATATTTATTTTGAAACTGAACTGAAATTTATACCGTGTGGGAAGGGATGATGTATTGGTTTTTTCTTGTGCTTTTCTTCAAGAAGAAAAAATGGGAAATTTAACTTTATACTTTCATAACAACATTTCTTTTAATTTTTCCGAATTCAAGTGTAAACTGGAAAATATTAGAAAATGGCGTCTGTTCTTCAATCCCTTTTTAGTTTATGAACTTTTCTTTGGTTACCAATAAAATCCATTTAGCAAATTGGATTTTCCCCGAAGTTTTAGTTGAACCATTGACCATTCCACACAAGTCCTTTGAATACAATTCTATGCCGGTTGTTTGGCTTAGCCTATGGAAACTTTTCCTTGTGAACAACTCACAGTTACAAATAGTCTGTTGTAGTTTGGAATTGTTTGTCTTTCTTCTTTTCTATTCAAAACAAACACACTTTAAGGGCTGCTCTCAAACTCAATAAAGCCAACAAAAATAATTGTTAATCCTCGGCAATAACAACGATTTACCGGAAATGTTTTTTTGCAAATCTTCATTTGATTGATTTTCTATTGATATACGTGTGGAAATGAATTGCAAAGCAATTCTTTAAATTGAAGGGTAAAAACAGGAAAGGAAGGATGAAAAAGTTTAATGTGGAAGCAAACAAAAAATTTTGTTAACTTTTGAAATGATTTTATAGGTATCGATCTAATCAAAACGTAAACAAAACAAGTAAAAACGGCGTTAAGTTCGGCCTGGCCGAACCCTCCACCATGGATTGCATTCCACAGCGGTTGTCGGTTTTCGTAGAAGTGCAGTAATATTACAGGAAAATATATTTTTTTTAATATAGCCAAACCAAAACAAATACAAATATTGAAAAAATAATTTTATAAATAAATATAATATTTTAATTATTTCAAACCACTCTTATAAGGCAAGGCTACCAATACGTCAAATCAAAAAATAAATATTCTTATATTTATATTTAAAAAAACTTAAATACCATAAATATTGGTAGATAGTGGGTGCTACAGTTGGTTGTATTTCCATTCTATTTTAATTCCAAAAGTACAAATTTTGAAAATCCATTATCAGACGTACATAGTGCAAAAGAACTTAACTTCATAATTCAACCAATTTTTGCCGTAATAGAAAAAGTACGAATTTGTAAAAAAACTTTTTATTTTGCGTGTCTATGCAGTAAGAGGAATGTATACACCGAACTCCATGACTCTAGCTGCGGTCACTTGGTTGGTAACATTTTTACCCCTTGACGTTTCTACGCAATTAGAATTTCATCATTCAGCTGTAGTCGTTTAGTTGGTACTATTTTTATCCCTCTGTACCATTGTATCCCTTGAAAGTAGGAATTTCGAAAAATCAGTTTATTTTCCGTGTCTACACAGTCAGAGGAATGTATACTCAGAATTTCATGACTCTAGCTGCGGTCATTTGATTGGTACTATTTTTATCCCCTTTTATCAGTTTGACCCTAAAAAGTACGAATTGCGAAAAATCTGCTTATTTTAAGCGTCTACGCAATCAGAGGAATGTATACACTGAATTTCATTATTCTAGGTGTAGCCGTTTGTTTGGCACCATTTTTATCCCACCGTACCCATTGTATCCCCTGAAAGTGCGAATGTGGAAAAAATGTTTTAGTTTTCATGTCTACGTCGTCAAAGAAATGTATACTCCGAATTTAATGACTCTAGCTGCGGTCATTTGGTTGGTACTATTTTTATCCCCTTTTTCTATTTTGAACCCAAAAAGTACGAATTTCGAAAAATCAGTTTATTTTCCGTGTCTACAGAGTCAGAGGAATGTATACTCTGATTTTCATTACTCTAGCTGCGGTCATTTGATTGGTACTATTTGTATCCCCTTTTTGATTTTAACCCCAAAAAGTACAATTTTTGAAAATCCGTGTATTTTACTTGTCTATGCAATCGGAGGAATGTATACACCGAATTTCATTATTCTAGGTATAGCCGTTTGTTTGGTACCATTTTTATCCCTCTATTCCCATTTTACCCCTTAAAAGTACGAATTTGGGAAAAATGCTTTTATATTATGTATCTACTCAATTAGAATTTCGAATTTCGTGTTTCTAGCTGCTGTCGTTTAATATGTCCCATTTTTATCCCTTTTTTTGCCCCATTTCACCTACAAATAAGAATCACTTTGATATAAGAGGAGTGCGCATACCAAATATCAAGCAAATATAAACAGACATATTAAAAAAACATGCTTAAATACGCTAAAATATTAGGGTATTTTATTATGGGGTATTTTTAGTCCTTGTGAGGGAAAAATGTTGCACTTTGGTCCGATTTCGCCCCGTTTCAATCCCAACCGATCTACGACTATAAAACGCAGTTATGGAAAATTTGAACGTTCTAGCTCCTTTCGTTTAGATGCTAGCGTGCTTTCAACAGACGGACGGACAGACGGACGTGGTTAGATCGTCTTAGAATTTTATGACGATCAAGAATATATATACTTTATAGGGTCTCAGGTCGATATTTCAAGGTGTTACAAACGGAATGACAAAGTTAGTATACCCCCATCCTGGAGGTGGATAGTATAAAAATATACTAACTTTAGACAAATAAGGAATAACAATTAAAAGTCTTAAAGGGGAGTGTTTTAAATATTATCCCTTTTTAAATTGTTGAAGGAAAAATTAAATAATTAAAAAAAAAAATTTGCACCGATTTCTGAAAAACAGATAATTACAGAAACTTTATTTAATGAACAATATTGAAAAATTGTCCTGTGAAGACATTATGTTCACTTATTGCAAGTATGACAAATTCCACGGCAAAAAAATCTCATCAAAAATTCAGCGCCACACTCCACCTAACAATTTATTTTTAAATGATTTTTATTTGTCTTGATTTACAAAAATTGCTCTAAATTGTCTGGGATTTGTTAAACAAAATTGGAGGAAAATATTCAAGGACTACGTAGGCAACAACAATTTACGCATACCCTTCGCCATGTGCAGCTACGTGTGTCGTTGACTTAAAAATCGTTGTAAAATTCAATTTTATCTATTGAGTTTGAACCACAAATCGATTTACAGGCACGCATCAACAGCGAAAACAAATTGAAAAACATCCTTGTGAAGGAGAGTTGACAGTAAGGAGCAAAGAAAAGACACACTGTTTCGAGGGATTGTTACAAACATATGGTAAAGCTTAGATACTAAAATGTAGTCGATGAAGATAATCCAGACCAACCTGTACGGCAACGTTAACAACAATTGCCGATGACGGGAACAATTTGCCAAAGGAATGAGTAAAAAAACGTCAAGTTCGGTCACACAGAATCTTATATACCCTTCACCATTTATTATGAAAATTATGATAATTTAAGGAAAATTAAATAAATTTAAAACCACTCAAATTACTTTAAGTGCATTCAAATAATTTGTCTAAGTACCCTGAATATTAGGGATTATTAGGGGGTATTTTCTGTACTTGTTGGGCAAAAACATTGTCTCCTCAATCAATTTTACCCATTTACAATCACAACCATCCACACAGTCAGATGAGCCTACACACTGAATTTCAAGATTCCAGCTACAGCCGTTTGGTTGGTTCCATTTTTATCCCTAAAAGTACGAATTTGAAAAAAATTTGCTTTGCGCATGTAGAGGAACGTATATACCGACTTTCATGATTCTAGCATTGGCTCATCGCTAGGTACAATTTGTACCCTTTTTTATCCCTATTCTCCCTCATAGACTTTTTTCACATATAATGGAGCATATGCTCATATAAGCCCACCTACCTTAAGAAACATCCTTCTTCAGTAGATATTTGCTTGCTCATTCCTGTTTTCACCTCCCAGCATTGCAGTTGCTGTCTTCAGTCGTCTGTGTCTGAAGAGTTAAAGTGCGTATGTGGCGAAAATATAGGTGTAATTTGTTGAGTAAATGCTTAAAGCCACCATTTGTCTAACAAATACTAACAGCAACCATTGCAACAGACGCTTCAACAACGCTAACACCATTCTGATGCTCATCACAAAACTCTGTCATGTTGCAGCCGTCTGTGTCTGAAGAGTTAAAGTGCGTATGTGGCGAAAATATAGGTGTAATTTGTTGAGTAAATGCTTAAAGCCACCATTTGTCTAACAAATACTAACAGCAACCATTGCAACAGACGCTTCAACAACGCTAACACCATTCTGATGCTCATCACAAAACTCTGTCATGTTGCAGCCTTTCTAAGGGCATGTGGTGCGTATGATTGTTACGTATAGACACCGCATTGGGTGACATATGACATAGTTCCCCTAAACATTGATACATTCACCACAATGACAATCAACTAAGATACCATAAGCACAGTGTATGAAAACGCAATATTTTAGCAGAGTTCTACATGAAGAGCAATATTTTTGAAATTAAGTTAAAGGGACATCCTTAAAGAGACACCAATAGACACTGTGTGTGCGTATTACGGCACATGTACATACAAAAGCCCAAGGATATTATTTGGGAAATATCAAGTACCAAAATATAGCTGATTCCGAATATCCGTGTGGAAGTTACATTCGTTTTAATTTCAAATAGGAATATGGGTCATTTGTATTGGAGGTACCAAAAGGGGCGTGGCAATTTCGCCCATCTTTGAACTTAAACTAAGTTTGGGAAAATATTACCATGTGTCATGTTTGAATTGGTTCCTTAACTCCTTTCGAGACTTATCGTGTTCATTTTTCTTTTGGAACGAAATGCAATTTTTTGCTTGAATAAAAGCTACATGTCTCTAATTCTTTCAGTGAAGTCACCTACATCTAATAATTTATCCCCACCACCCTACAATGCAGGTCACCTTGAAAGGTTTCTGTTTATTCTTGGAAAATTAGCTTAGTTTATTTTTAAATAATTTTCAATTTTCGGCATACAAGCATAAATTTTGACTTCATATAAGGCTTTACGCTCAGACTATAAATGAATAAAAGTTTTGTCAATAAGTAAAATTATCAATTAAGTCTTCATGTACCTACACATAGGTACATAGAAGTTTCTTCTTCACCGTACCTACATCTGCTCACTGCATCCCCCTAGATACACCTGCCAGGTGTATCTGTGTACCTCCTGCCTGCAACTGTCTTTTCGAGCATCCATTCTGTGTGTGTCTGCTTCCTCTGAGTGTGCGAGAGGCCTTTCACTTCCATGACAGTTTGTTGCCTTTGCCGCTGAACTAGTAAATTGTGTAGGAAAATTAATTTAAAGTAACATCAACAGCTGCGCTAGAAGCAACATCACACAAAGTTTAAATGAAGTAATAAAACATGACGGTTAATTATGTGAGATGTTTGCCCTTCAATATTTCACATGGCACCCCATTGCATTGGCCACGTTAAAAGAAACTAAAAGTTTTACAAACAAAGAAAAAAGTGAAAAGTAAGATTAAAAGTTTCGAAACATGTCAAGACATAAGAAAAAATGTATGACCGGTGAAATAGGTAGGAATGTTGAAGGATTTTTATTAAAGAAAACACTGTCAAAATTAATATCAGCTGCTATTAAAGTCATAAAGAGGCAGTACGAGCAAAAGGACAATAATCTATTTTCGGGCCAAAAAATTAAAGTCTATTTTCAAAACTTCATATCTTCTAAACTAGACGTCGTACGAGGAAAAGGACAATAATCTGTGATCACTTTTTTCGAGACAAAAAATTAAAATTTTATTTCAAACAATTAAAATCAATTTTCAAACCTTTAAAGCTTCATAACTTGTAAACTAGACGTCGTACGAGCAAAAGGACAATAATCTGTGATCACTTTTTTTGGGCCAAAACCTTTAAAGCTTCATATCTTCTAAACTAGACGTCGTACGAGCAAAAGGACAATAATCTGTAATCACTTTTTCGGGCCAAAAAATTAAAATCTATTTTCAAACCTTCAAACCTTCATATCTTCTAAACTAGACGTCGTACGAGCAAAAGGACAATAATCTGTAATCACTTTTTCGGGCCAAAAAATTAAAATCTATTTTCAAACCTTTAAAGCTTCATATCTTCTAAACTAGACGTCGTACGAGCAAAAGGACAACAATCTGTGATCACTTTTTTCGGGCCAAAACCTTTAAACCTTCATATCTTCTAAACTAGACGTCGTACGAGCAAAAGAACAATAATCTGTAATCACTTTTTTCGGGCCCAAAAATTAAAATCTATTTTCAAAACTTCAAACCTTCATATCTTATAAACTAGACGTCGTACGAGCAAAAGGACAATAATCTGTGATCACTTTTTTCGGGCCAAAACCTTTAAAGCTTCATAACTTCTAAACTAGACGTCATACGAGCAAAAGGACAATAATCTGTGATCACTTTTTTCGGGCCAAAAAAATAAAATCTATTTTCAAACCTTTAAAGCTTCATAACTTCTAAACTAGACGTCGTACGAGCAAAAGGACAATAATCTGTGATCACTTTTTTCGGGCCAAAAAATTAAAATCTTCATAACTTCTAAACTAGACGTCGTACGAGCAAAAGGACAATAATCTGTGATCACTTTTTTTGGCCCAAAAAATTAAAATCTATTTTCAAAACTTCATATCTTATAAACTAGACGTCGTACGAGCAAAAGGACAATAATCTGTGATCACTTTTTTCGGGCCAAAAAATTAAAATCTTCATAACTTCTAAACTAGACGTCGTACGAGCAAAAGGACAATAATCTGTGATCACTTTTTTTGGCCCAAAAAATTAAAATCTATTTTCAAAACTTCATATCTTATAAACTAGACGTCGTACGAGCAAAAGGACAATAATCTGTGATCACTTTTTTCGGGCCAAAAAATTAAAATCTATTTTCAAAACTCCAAACCTTCATATCTTCTAAACTAGACGTCGTACGAGCAAAAGGACAATAATCTGTGATCACTTTTTTGGGCCAAAAAATTAAAATTATATTTCAAAAAATTTAAATCTATTTTCAAACCTTTAAAGCTTCATAACTTCTAAACTAGACGTCGTACGAGCAAAAGGACAATAATCTGTGATCACCTTTTTCGGGCCAAAAACTAAAATCTATCTTCAAACCTTTAAAGCTTCATATCTTCTAAACTAGACGTCGTACGAGCAAAAGGACAATAATCTGTGATCACCTTTTTCGGGCCAAAAACTAAAATCTACCTTCAAACCTTTAAAGCTTCATAACTTCTAAACTAGACGTCGTACGAGCCAAAGGACAATAATCTGTGATCACTTTTTTCGGGCCAAATAATTAAAATCTATTTTCAAACCTTTAAAGCTTCATAACTTCTAAACTAGACGTCGTACGAGCAAAAGAACAATAATCTGTGATCACTTTTTTCGGGCCCAAAAATTAAAATCTATTTTCAAAACTTCAAACCTTCATATCTTATAAACTAGACGTCGTACGAGCAAAAGGACAATAATCTGTGATCACTTTTTTCGGGCCAAAACCTTTAAAGCTTCATAACTTCTAAACTAGACGTCATACGAGCAAAAGGACAATAATCTGTGATCACTTTTTTCGGGCCAAAAAAATAAAATCTATTTTCAAACCTTTAAAGCTTCATAATTTCTAAACTAGACGTCGTACGAGCAAAAGGACAATAATCTGTGATCACTTTTTTCGGGCCAAAAAATTAAAATCTTCATAACTTCTAAACTAGACGTCGTACGAGCAAAAGGACAATAATCTGTGATCACTTTTTTTGGCCCAAAAAATTAAAATCTATTTTCAAAACTTCATATCTTATAAACTAGACGTCGTACGAGCAAAAGGACAATAATCTGTGATCACTTTTTTCGGGCCAAAAAATTAAAATCTTCATAACTTCTAAACTAGACGTCGTACGAGCAAAAGGACAATAATCTGTGATCACTTTTTTTGGCCCAAAAAATTAAAATCTATTTTCAAAACTTCATATCTTATAAACTAGACGTCGTACGAGCAAAAGGACAATAATCTGTGATCACTTTTTTCGGGCCAAAAAATTAAAATCTATTTTCAAAACTCCAAACCTTCATATCTTCTAAACTAGACGTCGTACGAGCAAAAGGACAATAATCTGTGATCACTTTTTTGGGCCAAAAAATTAAAATTATATTTCAAAAAATTTAAATCTATTTTCAAACCTTTAAAGCTTCATAACTTCTAAACTAGACGTCGTACGAGCAAAAGGACAATAATCTGTGATCACCTTTTTCGGGCCAAAAACTAAAATCTATCTTCAAACCTTTAAAGCTTCATATCTTCTAAACTAGACGTCGTACGAGCAAAAGGACAATAATCTGTGATCACCTTTTTCGGGCCAAAAACTAAAATCTACCTTCAAACCTTTAAAGCTTCATAACTTCTAAACTAGACGTCGTACGAGCCAAAGGACAATAATCTGTGATCACTTTTTTGGCCAAAAAATTAAAATTTTATTCCAAAAAATTAAAATCTATTTTCAAACCTTTAAAGCTTCTTAACTTCTAAACTAGACGTCGTACGAGCAAAAGGACAATAATCTGTGATCACCTTTTTCGGGCCAAAAACTAAAATCTATCTTCAAACCTTTAAAGCTTCATAACTTCTAAACTAGACGTCGTACGAGCAAAAGGACAATAATCTGTGATCACTTTTTTCGGGTCAAATAATTAAAATCTATTTTCAAACCTTTAAAGCTTCATAACTTCTAAACTAGACGTCGTACGAGCAAAAGGACAATAATCTGTGATCACTTTTTTGGGCCAAAAAATTAAAATCTATTTTCAAAACTTCAAACCTTCAGATCTTCTAAACTAGACGTCGTACGAGCAAAAGGACAATAATCTGTGATCACTTTTTCGGGCCAAAAAAATAAAATCTATTTTCAAACCTTTAAAGCTGCATAACTTCTAAACTAGACGTCGTACGAGCAAAAGGACAATAATCTGTGATCACCTTTTTCGGGCCAAAAACTAAAATCTATCTTCAAACCTTTAAAGCGTCATATCTTCTAAACTAGACGTCGTACGAGCAAAAGGACAATAATCTGTGATCACCTTTTTCGGGCCAAAAACTAAAATCTATCTTCAAACCTTTAAAGCTTCATATCTTCTAAACTAGACGTCGTACGAGCAAAAGGACAATAATCTGTGATCACTTTTTTCGGGCCAAATAATTAAAATCTATTTTCAAACCTTTAAAGCTTCATAACTTCTAAACTAGACGTCGTACGAGCAAAAGGACAATAATCTGTGATCACTTTTTCGGGCCAAAAAATTAAAATCTATTTTCAAACCTTTAAAGCTGCATAACTTCTAAACTAGACGTCGTACGAGCAAAAGGACAATAATCTGTGATCACTTTTTTCGGGCCAAAAAATTAAAATCTATTTTCACACCTTTAAAGCTTCATAACTTCTAAACTAGACGTCGTACGAGCAAAAGGACAATAATCTGTGATCACTTTTTTCGGGCCAAAAAATTAAAATCTATTTTCAAACCTTTAAAGCTTCATAACTTCTAAACTAGACGTCGTACGAGCAAAAGGACAATAATCTGTGATCACTTTTTTCGGGCCAAAAATTAAAATTTTATTTTAAAAAATTAAAATCTATTTTCACACCTTTAAAGCTTCATAACTTCTAAACTAGACGTCGTACGAGCAAAAGGACAATAATCTGTGATCACTTTTTTCGGGCCAAAAAATTAAAATCTATTTTCAAACCTTTAAAGCTTCATAACTTCTAAACTAGACGTCGTACGAGCAAAAGGACAATAATCTGTGATCACTTTTTTCGGGCCAAAAAATTAAAATCTATTTTCACACCTTTGAAGCTTCATAACTTCTAAACTAGACGTCGTACGAGCAAAAGGACAATAATCTGTGATCACTTTTTTCGGGCCAAAAAATTAAAATCTATTTTCACACCTTTAAAGCTTCATAATTTCTAAACTAGACGTCGTACGAGCAAAAGGACAATAATCTGTGATCACTTTTTTCGGGCCAAAAAATTAAAATCTATTTTCAAACCTTTAAAGCTTCATAACTTCTAAACTAGACGTCGTACGAGCAAAAGGACAATAATCTGTGATCACCTTCTTCAGGCCAAAAAATTAAAATCTATTTTCAACCTTTAAAGCTTCATATCTTCTAAACTAGACGTCGTACGAAATCTATTTTCAAACCATTAAAGCTTCATAACTTCTAAACTAGACGTCGTACGAGCAAAAGGACAATAATCCGTGATCACTTTTTTCGAGCCAAAAAATTAAAATCTATTTTCAAACCTTTAAAGCTTCATAACTTCTAAACTAGACGTCGTACGAGCAAAAGGACAATAATCTGTGATCACTTTTTTCGGGCCAAAAAATTAAAATTTTATTTCAAAAAATTAAAATCTATTTTCAAACCTTTAAAGCTTCATAACTTCTAAACTAGACGTCGTACGAGCAAAAGGACAATAATCTGTGATCAGTTTTTTTTTCGAGCCAAACAATTAAAATCTATTTTCAAAACTTCAAACCTTCATAACTTCTAAACTGGACTTCGTACGAGCAAAAGGACAATAATCTGTGATCACTTTTTTCGGGTCAAATTATTGGAATTATATTTAAAAAAAAATAATATTTATTTTCAAAACTTTGAACCTTCATAACTTCTGAAATAACAGCCATATCGATGATCAAAAAAACATCACAAATTTGCTCCTTTATTTGTTAAATTATTATTATTTCCAATGACAAAACCCAAAATACCTTTGGTTGTACCACCTTTGAGATAATATTTTCCCATGGTTATCGTTGTTTGAAGCATATTTTTCCTCTTTAGCCTCCACTCAAAGGAAACCACAGCCATTTCTTTGAAAACGAGAGAAAGCAATAAATGAAAACAAATAAAACACCTCTTCATAGGTTGCCCCCGTTTCAGTTTGCTTTGCGAAAGTGTTTTGTGAGATTAAAATTTTCATTCTGTGAAAGGCCAATAAATGCGAGAAGACTTGTTTTTCATATTGTCAACAATACAAAACACACATTCATTAAATGAACATCCGTTTCCTTTTCAAATAAAACAAAACTTTCGACATTTCCTTTAGATCTTCACAAATACCGTTAGCGACACAAAACACCCACTCAGAGAAAAAACAACGTGAAGAAAGAAGTGAGGAAAACCACACTCTGTTGGCTTAAAGAGCAAATCTAGTCATTGTGTAGGTGGTACTTAATTCTGGAATTGGGAAGCAGAAAAATAAAATAAATATAAAAACAAAAGGAGTAGAGACCGAGCATTTGTAGAAAGATTTTTCTCACCATGTTATGGTTTTTCTTTGTTCAAGAACAAAAGTCATGCTCCAAAGACTCTGAAAGTAAGACAAATTAATATAAATACAATATTGGTTCCCTTAGTAAAATATTTCCTAGACCTTCAGTTATTTCAGTATTCAGTATTTATTTTATTCTTTAAACGTCCCTGAGAAAATAAACTAAAGGATGTTTTTGATTTCCACAAAAAGTGTTACACTGCTGGTGGTAAAATATAACAGAAATTTAAATCGTGGAAGAAATTGAAGACATTAAATTTTTTTTATGGATTTTGTTTTTAATTTTTACTAAAATTCCAATTTTCCTAAATAATATTTCTACTATTATTTAGTTTGTATAGGTACGATAAACAAATCTTCTGAATATCACAATTACTTAGAAGAAGTCGTGTAGAAAAATTGAGGAGAAATTTCATTTTTTGTAAATCTTTTTTTAAAAAGAAAAACTGAAGAAGAATAAAACAATGCTTAGTTGAAATATATATATGGATAAATGTAAAAGTTATAACCGTCTTGGTAAGTGAATTATTTTTTAATGGTAAGTGAATTTAAAACTAAATTAAAATATATTTCTTCATTCTCTACTAGTTGACATCCTATCGAAGAAATTAAGTAATGGATGAAGAAAATCTATGAATATATGTAGAAGTTGTGACACTTCTAGCGGAAGTAAGAAGAAATTCAAAAAATGTGCCATATTTTTCTGTTTTCAAATGATTTCTTTCTTAAATTGATTGAATGCGATACATACTTCAACTAGAAAGGTCATACAAATGCTACATTTATTAACAGATTTTATTCAACCAGGGGGCTAGTCACGAGATACTAAATGGAAAAAGTTTCGATCGAAATGGGATTTTATTTATAGTATAGCTTTTACAGAAATTATTCAAAATCTAACAAGATTGGTTCCAATATATGTCATCTGAACATGTTATTTGTTTTCGTTAAAAATTTATACTTCTATAAGTTTTGGGTGTAATACTCGATGGGTGTAATATTCGATCATGTAATTTCTTCTTAAGAAGGAAATCTTTGTTTTTGGTAATGGAAAGGAGAAGAACCACACTCAACCATACACACATTTGACCATATACGTATTTCATTGTGCTGCGTTTTGAAGAGCGTTCTGTTCTACTTCTTCCACAAAAATAAAAATTTCAATCATTTTTCTATATCGAATCACGTGAAACTTTATTTGAATATACAGGGTTTTCCAACAAGAGGTGTTATTTTGGCATTCAAAGAAAAATTCCATTTTTTTGAGATAAATGATCGGATGTCTATTTTATAATAAAGAGGAAGGTATGCCGTTAATAATGAAAAACAACATCAGCCAAATGGCCAACACGACCACGCTTACAGGGCCATATCCTTTTCATGAAATTTGCCATAACCAAATCGCAAAGTGACTGCCCTATGTCCTCGACAGCCTCACGAATTCTATCTTTGAGGTCTTGAATCGACGCTGGGCTGTTGGCGTAGACCTTATCTTTCACGTGGCCCCAAAGGAAGAAGCCGCAAGGTGTTAAATCACAAGATCTCGGTGGCCAATTGTGATCACCTCTTCGAGAGATAACACGGTCCGGAAACTTTTCCCCTAAAAGACCAATAGTTTCGTTGCTTGTGTGGCACGTAGCACCGTCTTGTTGAAAGTAAACGTTGTCCAGATCAATACCATCCAACTCCGACCATAAAAAATATTTCAACTGGAAACACTTGTGGTAAAAATGTGTTAGATCGGTTCAGATTTATATATAGCTCCCATACAAATTGTGTTCCCCCAGAAACCGCGTATTTTCAGAGAATTTCCTAAAATTGAGCATAACACGTTATACTTCAACAAGAAGATCTTATTGTGAAATTTAGTCACTACATTCCATGTTTGGATATAGCCCTATACAAATATTATTCTCGTTTTATGTTGCTTTTTTGCCCAATTTTTTTCATGAATTAACACTTGGGAGCATTTTAAATATAAATTTTTATTCTTCACTTAGAATAACTCATTGGTCGTATTATTGGACGTTTATATTGATGTTTGGTGGCATCTAAAACTCATTTCCCTGTTAAAGTGATTTTTATATAAAATTAAATTTCTTCTCGTGTTTTCCATATAATCCAATTATTATTATTATTGTCGTTCCAATTTCTTGAGAGCTTCTCCTTTTGAATCTGTGAGAAATTTCGCATCCTTTAAAAACAATCGTATTACATTTTCCGTTCTGCGAAATACCAAAACCATTTTCCTTTCCCCTTCGCATTTTCGTTTAATATTGATACGCGTTGAATCCATCCATATTTTCCAGTTCATCAGTCATATGAATCAAATTGCACATCACAGCAATTCAAACGAAATGAAATACCTTACCTCAAAAAAAAAAACAAGAATTTCATTGGCATTTCCAATGAAATTGGGCAAATCAAAGCGGCAAGCGTGAAAACACTTCTCATGAAATCAGGTCATAAATATACGAAAGCAATGCAGGTATTTATATGTACGAATACATGTGTATATTTGCATTTTTCCACCCAGTATATATATATATATATTTATGTCAGTGTACAGTGCAGTTCTCAGCAGACCATAAAAATGGAAATATGCAAAATATTGCTGACTGAAAACTCAACGAAGCAAAGTGGTCTACTTCACACACGCCAAAGCGTGGCATTAAAGCTCGTGTGGGTTGTATTACACCGTTCTACACTTTGGGACGTTCTTACTACTTTGCTAATAGGAATTTTATTTTTTAATGGAAATTGTATGTGTTGTCATTTATTTTGGTTTAAGAGGTTGTGCTGAAGTCTTCAGCAGAACCCAAAATTAGCAAAAAGGCATAGTGAGACCTTTATTGTTGCAGCTAAAAGTTGACTGCGCAGTTTCGATGGGCGCTACCCCATCTCGTCAGAACTTTCGCAACGAATGTATGTCTTTGACTTAAATCAGGGTTCATATTAGTACCAACGGTCACATATGACAAATGAGAAGCGCTGATAAACAAAATATTCCACCGAACTAAGTCGACACACTAAAAATCGCACTTTGCCAATTCAATGTTATGCATGTGCTCGCATCGCTCGCAACAATGCAAAGGCTGTTGTTGTACGGTATGTCCCGTCTTCACTGTACCTCGTGTGTATTGTTGTTGTTTGTATGTATTGTTGGTCTGTTATGTTGTATGTGTTGTCATTTATTTTGGTTTAAGACCAAAGGTTGTGCTGAAGTCTTCAGCAGAACCCTTGAGACCTTTATTGAAATAGAAATTTATAGAAATTTTATTTTAATCTACGCAAAGGAAAACTCAAAAAAATTTGATTAATTTAAACTCGAATTTCTTCAAAAACTGCATTTTTTGAAATGACATTTATATGCCGAATTGGAAATATGGCATTATCGGTAATTTATAGACTTTGTATACATATTTATTATTTTATTTATTATTATTTTCAGCTGGAGAAACTCCATAATCTGTACTTATTCCACTTTCGTCTAGTACTTGCTTGTTGACCAGTGTAATTTATCTCAACCCAGCTTAAGTACAACACCTGTACTCACTCATGCAAGTATAAATGTGGTAAATACCTCCAATTAAAAACACATTTGCTGCAAGTACATTTAAAAACCAACAAACCGATGGAAAAAATCACATTAAATTACCCGGGATTGGCCGAAAGAAAGGTTGAGATATGGTACAGTGGGGGCCCTTAAATGGGGCCGCTGGCATTTTTTATTTAAAATATAACAACCATTCATGTTAGCTTCGTTGTGCGTGTTTAGAATTTCAAAGTTTTAAAAAAACTTGAGCCAGGACAATATCCCAGTTCAAATCAAGTATTGATTGCAGACCAAAAAAATACAAACGAAAAAACTGAAACAAATGAGCGTTGGCACGGCAAAAGTATTCCTGGGTAACTATTCCTGAATATACACATACTTACATATGGAACTCAATGAGATGCTTGTAAGATGGCATGTGTACTTTATTACTTGGTGCGACTTTTTTACAACAAATGCGGCAAGTGAGTTGTGATTCTCGTTCGTTTGTGAGAATCATCTCCTTATAGAGGCCGGGTTTGATGTTGAAAAGTCGCTGCGAAGCCACTTGAAAAGACTTTTGACATGGTCGAAATCATGATCGTGGTAGTCTGCAGCCAAGTAATAAATGTCACCATGCCATTTGTAAGTAAATTTGCATTCTATTAAATATAGATGCAAAATGGTCTTGAGCCAGGACAATATCCCAGTTCAAGTTAAAAAAAACTTCTATAGGGTGAGTCATTTAAAATTTAAAATTAGAAGCGGCTATAAAAAAGTACTGATTATTTTTTCAAATTTCTGGTTTTCTTGGAAAGGTTGAATTTTGTCATTTAAGCACGACTGGCTCGGCAGTACCCCATCCGATAAACCCAATTTTTCAGTACATGGCCCAAGCTTCGGCAAAAATTAGAAGGAATAGAGCTAGGACCTTGAAATTTCGCATACATCCCTTATATCGTCAAATTAGATCAAAAACAATTTTTTGTTTAAAACAGCCCACAACCACTCCTACCTCCCATGTAAGTTGCAATGAAAAAACGTTGTAAATTTCTTTTTTAATATATATGTTAATACAAATCATTACCAGTGATTTTAGTTGAGTCCACAGTTAAATGAAAATTGTCAGTGCCACGCTCAATGCCCAAATAAAAATTTTAGTTTTTAACGATTTTCGAAATTTTGGATAAAAATTATTTTATTTTTTTTAATCGATGACAGTCGGTTATTATAACTTTATAAATAACTTAGAATAATATCGGCCCAATATTTTCAAGCGCTCGCATGCCATAAAACCCTTACATCCCTAAAGTATGCTTTAAATAATGTTTCCAAAATACATTAACAGAGAACAACGAAGAAAGTATTGTTTAATTTTTGGCTTAGAAGGTTTTACCTTTTCAGTAATTAGATCGATGTTTGCCGCCATAAGCAGAATATTCTTTTTAAAATAAATAAATAAGACCATAGTTTTACAATATTTGTAAATGCCGAGTCATCGGTCGACCTGGCGAATATAGTTTTATACTGTAGAAAATTAACAATACTAAATAAACACAACCTTCAGGTAAATCACTGTCTGAAAAGGGAAGTAAAAACGTAATTATACGTTTTTTAACTGCAAAAGAATACCTCAAGAGCTCCTATTTTCTACGAACTAAACGAAATAGCAATGCAATACATGGTATCCGAGATACATCCCAATAAAGTAACCTCTATTATGATGAAATTTTCAACTATTTAAGTATTTATGAACTTTAAATACATCCACAGCTAAATTTAGCCGCGATATTGGCAAATCTTTTAGAATACGCTTAATAGGAATGTGCTTTTTTGGAAAAATGCAATCAATAAAGTGGAGATTTGGGCTCATGAAATTTGGGAGTTTTTGTCGCTGATAATACATTATGAGCCGCCAGCCCAAAATCCACAATAAAGAGTGACTCGTTATGGATGCATTGGCTTCTCAATAGTCACATGTGGGTTCTCTGAACCCCATATGAGGCAATTTTGTTCAGTGACGTAGCCACCGAGATGAAAATGAGCTTCGAAACACTAAAATTTTCCACGTAAATTTCTTACAGTCGCCGCACCCTCGCCCTACCCTCCACCCTGCATTGCATTCCACAGAGGTTGTCGGTTTTCGTAGAAGTGCAGTAATATTGCAGGAAAATATAATTTTTTTAATATAGCCAAACCAAATACAAATATTGAAAAATTAATTTTATAAATAAATATAATATTATTTAATATAAATAAATATAATATTAATTATTTCAAACCACGCTTATAAGGTAATGCTACCAATACGTCAATTCAAAAAATAAATATTCTTATATTTATATTTTCAAAAATATTTTCAAAGCCACAAATATTGGTAGATAGTGGGTGCTACAGTTGGTTGTAAAGGGTGATTTTTTAAGAGCTTGATAACTTTTTTTAAAAAAAAAACGCATAAAATTTGCAAAATCTCATCGGTTCTTTATTTGAAACGTTAGATTGGTCCATGACATTTACTTTTTGAAGATAATTTCATTTAAATGTTGACCGCGGCTGCGTCTTAGGTGGTCCATCCGCTTAGTCCAATTTTGGCATTTCCACGTTTTTGAGTAACAGAGACCCAATTGGTGCGAACGGCGACGAATCGAAAATTGGTGGTCATCATTAACACTGGCCGATACAGCTGCGATATTTTCTTCAGTTCGCACTCTACGTAAGCGTGTTGGTGGTTTAATGTCCAACAATGTAAATTTGGTGCGAAATTTAGTCACAATAGCCCGAATAGCCGCTTCAGTGGGTCGATTAAACTGACCATAAAATGGAAGCGCGCAATGCACTTTCTTAACAGAGCACGCATTTTGATAATAAAATTCAATAATTTGCAAGCGTTGTTCGTTTGTAAGACGATTCATGATGAAATGTCAAAGCATACTGAGCATCTTTCTCTTTGACACCATGTCTGAAATCCCACGTGATCTGTCAAATACTAATGCATGAAAATCCTAACCTCAAAAAAATCACTCTTTATTTCCATTCTATTTTAATTCCAAAAGTACAAATTTTGAAAATCCATTACCAGACGTACATGTGCAAAGTGCAAAATAACTTCACTTCATGATTCAACCAATTTTTGCCGTAAAAGAAAAGTACGAATTTGGAAAAAAAACTTTTTATTTTGCGTGTCTCTGCAGTCAGAGGAATGTATACACCGAATTCCATGATTCCAGCTGCGCCCATTTGGTTGGTACCATTTTTACCCCCTTGACGTTTCTACGCAATTAGAATTTCATCATTCTAGCTGTAGTCGTTTAGTTGGTACTATTTTTATCCCTCTGTGTGTAATGGGTGTATCCCTTGAAAGTACTAATTTCAAAAAATTCGTCTATTTTCCGTGTCTACGCAGTCAGAGGAATGTATACTCCGAATTTCATGACTCTAGCTGCCGTCATTTGATTGGTACTATTTTTATCCCCTTTTTTAATTTTAACCCCAAAAAGTACGAATTTCAAAAAATTCGTCTATTTTCCGTGTCTACGCAGTCAGAGGAATGTATACTCCGAATTTCATGACTCTAGCTGCGGTCATTAGATTGGTACTATTTTTATCCCCTTTTTTCATTTTAACCCCAAAAAGTACGAATTTTGAAAAATCCGTGTATTTTACTTGTCTATGCAATCAGAGGAATGTATACACCGAATTTCATTATTCTAGGTACAGCCGTTTGGTTGGTACCATTTTTATCCCTCTATTCCTATTTTACCCCTTAAAAGTACGAATTTGGAAAAACTACTTTTATATTATGTATCTACTCAATTAGAGGAATGTACACACCGAATTTCGTGTTTCTAGCTGTTGTCGTTTAATATGTACCATTTTTATGCTTTTTTGCCCCATTTCACCCCCTACAAATAAGAATCACTTTATGGTACACGTTTTTGCTATAAGGGGAATGCGCATACCAAATATCAAGCAAATATAAACAGACATATTCAAATATTCATATGTGATATGTGAGGGAAAAAATTTCCCTTTGGGCCGATTTCGCCCCATTTCAATCCCAACCGATCTACTATAGATATAAGACGCATTTATGGAAAATTTGAACGTTCTAGCTCCTTTCGTTTAGATGCTAGCGTGCTTTCAACAGACGGACGGACATGGCTAGATCGTCTTAGAATTTTATGACGATCAAGAATATATATACTTTATAGGGTCTCAGGTCGATATTTCAAGGTGTTACAAACGGAATGACAAAGTTAGTATACCCCCATCCTGGAGGTGGAGGGTATAAAAATGGAAAATCAGTCAAGGACATGACATTTTTAAAATTTCCTGTTCGTTATGGAATTTTATTGGAGGCCCCCCATTTCAGCATACCTGACCATGACCTTCTCCCACGGCATATTTAAGCTACTTATTAAAAAATATGGCAAAGAATTTTCTGTAATATTGGTAAACTTATTGTAGTTGCCATTAATATTCGCTACAAAAAAATATTTGTTACAATACAATGTGCATGTTTTTCACTTGCTACATATGTACATATGTTTTTGGTTAATTATGAAATTCCCAAAGTTATAAATTCATATTTCGTTTTTTTTCTTCCTCGGGAAATACTCAACAACATTAAAAACTGTAGCTCTTAACCTTTAGTGGTAAAAAACAATATACTCAGTACGATGATAATACTTCAACTTTAATGATGAAACACGACGAAATGAAGGGCATTTTTAAACTTTGGAAATACTCAACATCGTTGAAAAATGTTAACCCTTAACCTTTAGGGATGAAAACCGACATACTCAGCATGATGATAATACTTGTTGAAATACAACAAAATGAAGGACATTTTAAAAAGTTGTACACGTTTTCACATTTTAATATTCTTGGATGGAGGGCTTACAAAAAGAGTTAAATGAGAACATGGATAGCAGTGGAATAATTCTGGAAATCTGGTAACTAGGGATATGGGGTAAGCGCAGATTAGACTGTGCTGCAAAAAAGAATGCATTAGAAAGTGATATTATTTTTCTTGTAGCTATTGTCGAATAGAACAAGAATCTGTATTGTTATTGGACTTCAATTCGTAAAATTATCGTTTGTGAGAATCATTTATTTAAAGAGGCCGGGTATGTTGCTGAAAAGTCGCCGCGAAGCCACAGGGTGGAAATCATGATAGTGGTATTCTGCAGCCAAGTAATAAATGTCACCAAGTCATGTGTAAATAAATTTGCATTCTATATAAATCTCAGTTCAAATCAAATATTGACTACAGACCAAAAAAATACGAACGAAAAAAAAAATTATGAGGGATTTGAACTGGAATAACCAAAACTTGCATTTTTACGACAATTTTGTTTTAGCAAAAACTTCAATAACTCAATCAATTACTGACATTTTTTTAAATTTAAGCGGCGTTTTACTCCTTACCAAATGTGTTATTTAAGCAAATTTACAAAAGGTTTCCAAACAAAATAATTTGCAAAAACATTGTCAAATTTGAAAAATGACTAAAAATTGCTTAAAAAATGTGTTTGCTGGACAAACTCAGACACATTTCTTAAGGTTTCTTAGATAAGCTGTATATCAATCGAAATCTCCAGGTTTCTTCTTTTCAAATCCGATGTGAGGGGTTAATTCGGTTGATAACCAACTATGTTACAGGCATATAAATGTGCAAAGTTAACAAAACCGGGGTTTTACCCCGATTTTGGGGGTGTCTGACAAATTTCAAATACAAATTCTTGATCTACTCGACAATATCTATCAGAGAAATACTACTACCAGAGTTTTTGGACTGCCCACAGTGTTAACAATGAGTTGCGGGCAGCATTGAAAGAACAACATTAGTTCTGCATTGATGCTGCTGTGTAAGGCAACAAATTTATCGGAGATATTGCTTAGGTATATCAGTTGATAGCTGACCTTACAGCATTTTAGAATCTCGCCATTAGCTGATACCTGTCAGAAGAAATATAAGGTAATGTGCTAAATTTAAAGAAATTTTCTCAAAATATGTGGTTTCTAGAGCGAAATTTGTATGGCGGCTATATATAAATCTGAACCAATCAAACTCACTTTCACAAAAGATGTTTTTAGTTCGATTATAAGATACTTATAAGATATAAGATACCAAATTAGAAAATTGGTTAAAATATGTGGTTTCTAGAGCGGAAAAAGTCAAAACGAGAGCGAAATTTGTATGGGAGCAATATCTAAATCTGAACCGATCTGACTCACGTTCACCATTGATGTTTCTAATTGAATTATAAGGTACTGTGCCAAATTTTAAGAAAATCGGTTTAAATATGTCTAGAGCGTAGAAAATCAAATCAATAGATAAATTTGTATGGGAGCTATATATAAATCTGAACCGAATCTGAACTGACTCACTTTCATCCTAGATGTTTATAAAGGGTGATTTTTTAAGAGCTTGATAACTTTTTTTAAAAAAAAACGCATAAAATTTGCAAAATCTCATCGGTTCTTTATTTGAAACGTTAGATTGGTCCATGACATTTACTTTTTGAAGATAATTTCATTTAAATGTTGACCGCGGCTGCGTCTTAGGTGGTCCATCCGCTTAGTCCAATTTTGGCATTTCCACGTTTTTGAGTAACAGAGACCCAATTGGTGCGAACGGCGACGAATCGAAAATTGGTGGTCATCATTAACACTGGCCGATACAGCTGCGATATTTTCTTCAGTTCGCACTCTACGTAAGCGTGTTGGTGGTTTAATGTCCAACAATGTAAATTTGGTGCGAAATTTAGTCACAATAGCCCGAATAGCCGCTTCAGTGGGTCGATTAAACTGACCATAAAATGGAAGCGCGCAATGAACTTTCTTAACAGAGCACGCATTTTGATAATAAAATTCAATAATTTGCAAGCGTTGTTCGTTTGTAAGACGATTCACGATGAAATGTCAAAGCATACTGAGCATCTTTCTCTTTGACACCATGTCTGAAATCCCACGTGATCTGTCAAATACTAATGCATGAAAATCCTAACCTCAAAAAAATCACTCTTTATAAGGTACTGTGCCAAATTAAACATTCTATTTCTCTGCATTCCGTATACAATTAAAATACACATTGTTAATTCAGAAGTATATTTTTTTATTTTGTTTTGCAAAATATATAGGGTGGGCCTTGTAACATTTTAAATTAGAACTACCGATTAGTTTGATTTTCAAAGGTAGAATAGAATTCATTTTTATACTCTCACACTCTACAGAGTAGGAGGGTATATATCATTTGGGACAGAAAAAAAGTGTAACACATTGAAGGAGTGACTTAAGACCCTAAGTATGTTCGGACCAAATCCGTTTCACGACTTTTTAAAATGTTTGAACCGTCCGTCTGCCCGTCTGGCTGGCTGGTGTACACGATAACTCTCGAATGGTGTTAAGGAATCAATTCAAACTTTTCACATGTTAATATTTTTCCCAAACTTAGTTTAAGTTCAAAGATGGGCGAAATTGCCACGCCCCTTCTGGTACCTCCCACACAAATGACCCATATGCCTATGTTAAATTAAAACAATAGTAACTTCCACACGGATATTCAGAATCAGCTATATTTTGGTATTTAATAATGTTTTTATAATCGCTTTAAGTGTACTAAGTATGGCGGGTTTTTCCACGCCCCTTATATCACCTCCCACACAAACAACCCTAAACTACGTAAAATTAAAGCTGCTATAACTTCTATACGGATGATCGGAAAACTGTGAAATTTTATATTTGGTAATGCTTTTATAGAGGTTACATTGGCATGGAAAATAGATATTGCCACACCCATTCTGGTACCTCCCACACAAAGTGCCATAAACTTTGTTTAAATTAAAACTGATATAGCATACATACGGCTAGTCAAAATCATTTGCAATTTGATATTTTAAAATGTTTTTAAAATCACTTTAAACAAAACAAGTAAAAATGGAGTTAAGTTCGGCCGGGCCGAACTTTTTATACCCTCCACCATGGATTGCATTCCACAGAGGTTGTCTGTTTTCGTAGAAGTGCAGTAATATTACAGGAAAACATAATTTTTTAAATATAGCCAAACCAAAACAAATACAAATATTGAAAAAATAATTTTATAAATAAATATAATATTTTAATTATTTCAAACCACGCTTATAAGGCATGGCTACCAATCAATTCAAAAAATAATTATTCTTCTATTTATATTTTGAATTTCTATTTATATTTGCAAAGCATATTGGTAGATGTGTGTGCTACAGTTGGTTGTATTTCCATTCTATTTGAATTTCAAAAGTACAAATTTTGAAAATCCATTATCAGACGTACATAGTGCAAAATAAGAAAAGAAAAAGTACGAATTTGGAAAAAAACTTTTTATTTTGCGTGTCTATGCAGTCAGAGGAATGTATACACCGAATTCCATGATTCCATTTGGTTGGTACCATATTTACCCCCTTGACGTTTCTACGCAATTAGAATTTTATCATTATAGTTGTAGTTGTTTAGTTGGTACTATTTTTATCCCTCTGTACCATTGTATCCCTTGAAAGTACTAATTTCGAAAAATGCGTCTATTTTCCGTGTCTTCGCAGTCAGAGGAATGTATACTCCGAATTTCATGACTCTAGCTGCGGTCATTTGATTGGTACTATTTTTAACCCCTATTTTCATTTTAACCCCAAAAAGTACGAATTTCGAAAAATCTGTTTATTTTCCGTGTCTTCACACCCAGAGGAATGTATACTCCGAATTTCATGACTCTAGCTGCGGTCATTAGATTGGTACTATTTTTATCCCCTTTTTTCATTTTAACCCCAAAAAGTACGAATTTTGAAAAATCCGTGTATTTTACTTATCTATGCAATCAGAGGAATGTATACACCGAATTTCATTATTCTAGGTACAGCCGTTTGGTTGGTACCATTTTTATCCCTCTATCCCCATTTACCCCTTAAAAGTACGAATTTGGAAGAAATATTTTTATATTAGGTATCTACTCAATTAGAGGAACGTACATACCGAATTTCGTGTTTCTAGCTATTGTCGTTTAATAAGTACCATTTTTATCCCTTTTTTGCCCTATTTCAACCCCTACAAATAAGAATCACTTTATGGTGCACGTTTTTGCTATAAGGGGAATGCGCATACCAAATATCAAGCAACTATAAACAGAAATATTCAAAAAACATGCTTAAATACGCTAAAATATTAGGGATTATTATGGGTATTTTTAGTCCTTGTGAGGGAAAAATTTTTCCCTTTGGGCCAATTTCGGCCCATTTCAATCCCAACCGATCTACGACTATAAGACGCATTTATGGAAAATTTTAACGTTCTAGCTCCTTTCGTTTAGATGCTAGCGTGCTTTCAACAGACGGACAGACGGACGGACGGACGGACGGACGGACGGACGGACGGACGGACGGACATGGCTAGATCGTCTTAGAATTTTATGACGATCAAGAATATATATACTTTATATGGTCGCAGGTCGATATTTCAAGGTGTTACAAACGGAATGACAAAGTTAGTATACCCCCATCCTGGAGGTGGAGGGTATAAAAATATTTACGCTTTAGCCCCTTCTTGTACCTCCCACACAATTGTCTCTATCCTAGGTAATATGAAATGCTTTATAACTACTTTACCGGTGCCTGAAATCCATAATGACTTCATATTTGATCATGTTTTTGCAATTATTAACAAATGTGGAAGCTGGATCCAACTGCCACAAACTTCTAGTACCTCCCAGAAACATACATAAAATTTAAGTCCTTCCACACTCATGTTCTCTGAGAATGAGGATATATATGTGTCGGTTCAGCCGACTGACGTTTTCTTACTTGTTATTTTTATTATCAGGTTTTAAAAACAAACAAAATTGGGAAATATTGAAAACTTACTTCCAAAGTAGTGAGTCTTTAACGCAAACTGTAAGAAATTTGCATGGAAATTTTTCGAGAAGATATCGGTCTTCAGTTCAGCCTTCATGAAGCTCATTTTCATCTCGGTGGCTATGTCAATAAGCAAAATTGATACAATAAAATTGAACTGGGCTGTACTGAAAAATTGAACTGATCGGATGAGGTACTGTCGAGCCATTCGTGATTGCCATATGAATTATATTGTGTTTCATTAGTAAATAAACTAAGTTCAACCTTTACAATGAAAACAGATAATTTGAAAAATAATAATTTCAATATAATATAATAATTTCAAATAAATAATAATTTGAATAAAGAAGTTAGCGAAGCGTTGGGTGAAAACAAAATAAAGTAATTTTTATTAAAGGTTGGACCATTTATCTGCTATAAAAAATTATATATATGTGTGTATAAAAAATTATAGCAGATAAATGGTCCAACCTTTAATAAAAATTACTTTATTTTGTTTTCACCCAACGCTTCTCTAACTTCTTTAGCATTCAAATAAAAACATTTATTTAATTTATTAAAAAATTCTCAAGAAACAATAAATACTACAAACTTATATAAATATTAATTTAAGTACGTTACATTGATTTATCGTTACATTTAAACACATAATAACATTTAAACGTACAAAACAACATAAACATGACTTAAAACTAATATCACAGATGAGTTTACAAAATGGCAAAGCTTTTGTTTGTGTCTTCTTTCATTCTGCATGCAACTAAATCAGACATTGTTCATTTAAAAAAGTTTACTGGAACTTACTTTTTATTTTGTTTCAGAAAATATTAAAACCAACGAAGTAGCATTTATATGTGTGTTATAACAATCCAGTACAAAACACATTTGTTTGTGATCTGCGATTGCTGTACACAAAACTTTCTCCCCACAGCTCTGCTATAAACCATCTCCATAACAATTCCCAAAGCGCGGTCTAGTCATCTTTTGTTATTTGTTCTGAAGTTTGTGTAGCATCACTTTACATGATGAACTTAGTGTCAGTCAGTCAGTTAGTTTTCATTAGTTTAAGTAACTCAAAGTATCCCGTAACCACACCTAAACTCAGTTTAACAACTTTCTTCATGGAGCATATTCCATCATAAGCCACATAAACCACAAATTATGTTATGATACTCTGCTGCTGCTGCACTTCACTCCAAAGTAATGCCACTCCAACCGACATAGTTTCCTCGGTTGTCTGCAGGCAATTGGGGCGAGTATGAAGAAAATGTAAAAGTTCTGACGCTGGTGTAGAAACTTGTTTAACGACGTGGTATGATAGGGTTATTGGCAGCATATTTTTGTGAAATTTTAGAAGCGACAAAATGGCAAATCTATGTAACAAAAAATTCTTACAGAAACCAAAGACTATAGAATTTAATATAGACAATGTATGTTTGTCTGTTAAGACAGTAATATGAAAGCCCTTTGTAGATGATGTTAGAAAATTGTCGCTCACATACAAATGACTGAGAATTTACGCCAGTCCCCATTTTTTCGGAAAAGGTTTGAATTGAGACAGATTTCACTTCTCGATAGAACTTACACGTTTGTTTTCAAGTCTCTAATTTAATATGAATCTGAAACACTCATACATTGCAAAAAAAATAATAGAGTCGCCGTACCAACTTGACCTTTTAAAAACACAACTGCCTCTTCACGAACTACAGGCCTTCAATCCCTTCAGAATAGGCTACCTATGTTGTCGGAGTTTAAAAACCACAGTCTTAGTATTAGAAATGCTTTCATCAGTAAGTTTGTAAGTTCGAACCTTTATAAACAAACAAGTTTAAGTTCTTGCCTACACTGCGTATGAGTCAAATATATATATTTATTGCACATTATATATTCGCCATGATGTACTAATATTACTAATACGCTACCCAGTGTTTTCAGTTAATAAAGAAACTAGGAAATTAGTGAATTGAATGCTATAATGGCATTGTAGAGAAGGAATTATGATTATCTGAAAGTCATGGACTTGGCGGCAATGAACGAATCGTTTCATTATAATGCTAAGCATTCCTATAAAAATAATACTAATATGCTGTCCTGTTTTCCTGAATTAATAAAGAAGCTTGGAAAATAGTGATTTGAAGGCTATAATGGATTGGTAGAGAAGAAACTAGTTTATCACAAAAGCTGTTATCAGCTAAGAATATCAATACTCATCATATTTGGATGCCATGGCAATATGACTGAGGAGCATGCCAGATTAGGAGAGGCCTTAAAAGTCCCACCGGTATAACCCTATCGACAATCAAGCCACAGCTTAGACCGAAGACACTGCCAAAGGCGAACAGCAGATGGTCAGATCTAGACAAGTGCAGAGCTGCTGTGAATAGTCAAAATACAAATCAATCGGCCAAAATTCAATAACTTTTGTTCTAGTATATATTTTTGAGTTTTGTAAAAGACCAAAAATCTAATTTTGGTTTTTCCACACATTTTTTAGTTCTGGAAAAAACCAAAATTAGATTTTTGGTTTTTTACAAAACTCAAAAATATATACTAGAACATTATATAAATCTTTCACTATTGACCGGACACTGACTTATAGGCATATATGCCTGGTAAATCCTATCGACATGCGAGATACACCTAAAACATAATGTACTACAGATGGGCAGATATAGACAGAGTTATAGCGCAGAGTTATAATTATTTCAGAAAATCTTAAATGGCTACAGTCATATCAGTTTTGACCGAACACATATACCCAAAGTCTTTTGGCATCAATTCAAACGAATTTTGAAGAATCTGTAAGAATTAGTCAAAATGAAAAAACGATGAATTACTAGATTTTTTCAAAATACCCGAAATCCCAAAGTGGTGAAAATATCGGTTGACAAACAAAATAATGTCAAATAACATTGCTAAATTCGAAAAATGGCTAAAAATTGCTTTGAAAGATGTAAGTAAACTTCAGTCGACTAAACCGACTTATATATACCCTCACTCTCAGAGAACAAACATATGGAAGTTAATAGGAATTAAAATTTTCTTGTGGCACATGGTCCCAGCATCCACATTTATAAAACAATTGTAACAAGTAAGGAAAGGCTAAAGTCGGGCGGGGCCGACTATATGATACACTCCACTTTCTAACGGAATACAATTCAATTCAGTAAAAAAGTGAAACGGGAAAATTTTTTGTATGTTTCCTAATCACAGGCTAATATGACCTGGTCCAATTTGTCAAATCGAGAATAATATTTGTATCGGGGCTATATGCAAACATGGAATGAAGTGACTAAATTTCACAATAAGTTCTTCCAGTTGAAGTATAACGTGTTACGCTCAATTTTAAGAAATTCTCTGAAAATACGCGGTTTCTGGGGGAACGAAATTTGTATGAGATCTATATGTAAATCTGAATTGATGTGACCCATTTTCACCATAGGTGTTCCTAGGTTAAATATAAGATGTTTTGCCAATTTTGAAGAAAATCTGTTAAAATATGTGGATTCTGGAGCGGAAAAGTTCAAATTGGGAGCGAAATTTGTATGGGAGCTATATATAAATCTGAACCGATCTAACACATTTTTACCACAGGTGTTTCCAGTTGAAATGTAAGGTGTTTTGCTAATTTAGAGGAAAATCTGTTAAAATATGTGGATTCTAAAGCGGAAAACTCCAAATTGGGAGCGAAATTTGTATGGGAGCTATATATAAATCTGAACCGATCTAACACATTTTTACCACAGGTGTTTCCAGTTGAAATATAAGGTGTTTTGCGAATTTTGAAGAAAATCTGTTAAAATCTGTCAAATTGGGAACGAAATTTGTATGGGAGCTATATATAAATCTGAACCGATCTAACATATTTTTACCACAGATGTTTCTAGTTGAACGATAAGATGTTTTAGCAATTTTGAAGAAAATCTATTGAAATATGTGGTACCTAGAGTGAAAAGGGTCAAATCGGGAGTGAGATTCGTCTGGGGGCAATATCTAAATCTGAACCGATTTTCTTCAAATTAAATAGTGCTCGTCCTTGTCCCGAAAAACTTCGTTGTGTAAAGTTTCGTTTGGTTCTGGCTACAATTGCGACCTAGTTTTTTCCTAAGTTTTCTGAAATAATCTCTATATCGGTCGAAAGCTCTAGTGTTATTTTTTCAAATCCGATGAGAAAGCGTTATACAACTAAGTTACTGGATTACCCATAACTCAGGGTTTTGGGGTGTCGGGAAATTTCAAATACAGATTCTTGTTCTACTCGACAATAGTCACCAGATCAGTGCATCTTTCTGGCCCTAGTGCAGATGCATCACTCTGGACCTATACTTGTCTAAGTGAACCCGCTATGCTATACTTACTTTCTTTCAGCTACCATAACCTAACATAGATATTTCCAACCCTGCGTATAAGTAATATGCATTTATTCTACGTTATGTATACGCCTCCTTATATTATTATTTCTACGGCTTCGGAAGCTAATATAAAATTACTTTTTAGGAGAATTTACTGTTCCCTAATTAGTTTATGTTGATTTTTTTATCAATGGACCTATGGACCCGGATTCTTACTTTCTGTTCGCCATCATAACCTAACAACCTAAGCTAGATATTTCCTACACTGTGTATAATATGTATTAATATTGCTAATACGCCCCACATGGCTTCATAGTAAAATAAAGCTATTATTAAATTACTCTTTAGAATTTACTGTAACCTAATTAGTTTATGTGGAATTTTTTCCAATGGTCCAGTTTTCAAAATTATATCATATAAAGTTAGACTACGCACATATAGAATTTCACAGAAGAACTTTCCAACTAACCCCAAAAACTATTGGCCTTATCGACGACACATCAAATTTCACAAAATTGACCCTAATCTCAATTTATTAGCAACGTTATGACATTGGGAGGTGGATGTTTAAAGAGCAACAGTTTTGAGAGCCAATAATGGACTACAACATCACTTGATACTGAACGTCCGAATACATGTAATAACTGAAACATGTATAGTTCATGCTCATGCACACACACCGCAAGGACGATAGAGTTAAGGGCAGCACTGCCCCTTGGTTGTTGTTATACATGGCCTTCTATACCAGGATTTATCAGCCTTGCTTGGTTAGCATATTTATAGCATGGCCACAGCCACATGCACACATGGTTGTGGTCCTGCAACTATGTTCCACATCCTTGTTAGTCTATTTTATCGTAGATGAGGTAAATACGCCCAACACACACACCATTTGTTGCACTAGCCGGGTATTGATCAGTGGTTGTTGTGCATATGCCTTTTTGTCATGGCTGCTGTTTTTATTGTTTTAATTTATTTAATTTACAATTTAATTAAAAATAGTTATAACAACTCACTGTTGTTAGTGCTGTTGCGGGACCAGCCAAATGCATGTTATTTTTTCCATGTGGTGGGGAAATTTACATGTTTATTGAAAAACACGCAAATGGAGTGTATATATACATAAATATATTACAGGTATTTTTATGTAAGCTATCCATCATTATCGACGATAAACTACATGACGAGACATTTTTTTACATGACGTATAATTTTATTATTATTAATGAACTTAAACCTATGTAAATATTTGTATTATTGGCAGAGTTTATTTGATTTATTTAATACGGCGCACAGTGGAATACATTCATACAAGCTGCGACAAAAATTAGAAGGAATAGAGGTGGGACCTTGAAATTTCGCATACATCCCTTATATCATCAAGTTAGATAAAAAAAAAAACAATTTTTTGTTTAATTCCGCCCACAACCACGCATACCTCCCATGTAAGTTACAATGAAAAAAAACGTCATAAATGTCTTATTTTAATATATATATATGTTAATACAAATCATTAACAGTGATTTCATTTGAGACCACAATTAAATAAAAATTGTGAGGGCCACGCCCAAAATTTTAGATTTTTACGATTTTCGAAATTTTTGATATAAATTATTTTATTTTTTAAACGATGACAAACGGCTATTTTAACTTTATAAATAACTTAAGATTAATATCGGTCCAATATTTACATGCACTAGCATGTAAAACCTTACATCCCTAAAGTATGCTTTAAATAATTTTTCCTAAATACATCAACAGAGAACAAAGAAGAAAGTATTGCTTCATTTTTGGATAGAAGTTTTACAATTTCAGTAATTAAATCGATGTTTGCCGCCATTAGCAGAATATTATTTTTAAAATAAATAAATAAGACAATATTTGTAAATGTCGAGGCATCGGTCAGCCTCGTGAATATAGTTTTATACTGTAGAAAATTAACAATCCTGAACAAAATACAACCTTCAGATAAACCTCTGTCTGCAAAGGAAAGCAAAAACGTAATTACACATTTTTAAATGCAAAAGAACACCTTAAGAGCTCCTATTTTCTACGAACTAAACGAAATTTCAATACGATACATGGTTTCCGAGATACATCCCAATTAAATAACCTCTCTTATGATGAAATTTGCAACTACTTTAGCATTTATGAACTTTAAATGCATCTAAATTTAGCCGCGATATTATCAAAATCTTTTAGAATATGCTTAATAGGAATGTTCTTTGCAAAATTCAATCATTAAATTTGAGATTTGGGCTCATGAGGTTTGGGAGTTTTTCCGTTGATAATACACTGTGCGGCGTACTAATTCGAATATGACGTACGAGGATGTGTGTCGGTCTGTACACATTTACAGGTAGAAGCTTTAAAAAGTTATACGCACTCAAACATTTAAAAAGCATAAATGTTAAAATGTATCATTCAAAATCGAGGCAATTGAAAAGAGGGGCTATGAAAAAGACTCCAAAAATATAAAAAAGTCCCCAAAAAAGGAAGTTATTTCATATTAAAAGCAGCCCAGAAAATTAGAACCTAATGTATAGGATAGGTCAAGAAATTTAACTGCTGCGCGCCGCCCCGCAGCTAAAGGCTCCTAAAAACCTCTACAAATCATGTTTTCCCGTGTATTTCTTTATGTTGCATTTTTGTCCAATTTTTTTTTCAGAATTTATAGACCCTTTGAAGCGCTTTAAATAAAAATTGTTATTCTTGTCTTAGAATAACTCATTGGCCGTATTATTAAACGTTTAAATAGATTTGTTTGTGCTTTTTCAATGCTACAACTAAAAGCTCATATTTCTTGGAGACATTTTGTAAGAAATGTTATTAAAAATAATAGAAGGAATCAATTTCAATCTAACAACTTAACCTAGATATTTCCTACCCTGCGTATAAGTAATATGCATTTATTCTACGTTATGTATACGCCTTGATGTATTATTATTGCTAATACGCCACAACATGGCTTCGGAACAAAACAGAGTTATTATTAAATTATTGTATGGGATAATTTACTGTTCCTATTTAGTTTATGTAGCCATCTGTGAGCTAAAGGCTCGTAAAAAACCTCTAAAAATCACGTTTTCCCGTGTATTTTTTATGTTGCATTTTTGTTCAATTTTTTTCTGAATTAATAGAATCTTGGAAGCACTTTAAATACAAATTTTTATCATTGTCTTAGAATAACTCATTGGCTGTATTACTGAACGTTTAAAAAGATTCTTTTGTGTTTTTTTCAAGGCTGCAGCTTAAATCTCATATTTCTTGGCAACATTTTGTAAGAGATGTTATTAAAAATAAATAGAATGAATTAAATCCTTTTGAATGATGCCTAAATGCTGAATATCGGAAAAATTAGGTCAATGACTTAATAATTTAATTCAGGAGATGGTTGTCAGAGCCAAATGCTCAAACTCTTTTTACAAAAATTAACGCTGCGGCGTCAATTTCATTGCGATGTTCATCATTTAGACATCATTCGAAAGGTATTGACCGCAGCTATTAATTTTTAACAAAATACTAGCACCAAATACGAAAAAGTTTTCAGTTGTCACTGTGATAAACCACAAAAAATTACTATAAACGTCCAATAATTTGACCAATAAGTTACTCTAAGATAAGAATCAAAATTTATATTTAAAATGCTTGCAAGTGTCTATAATTTCAGAAATTTTTTGACAAAAATCCAACACAAAAAATTGCACGGGAAAACATAATTTTTAGGGGTATTTTCATGAGCGTTTAGCTCGCAGATGGCTTGATCTAGGAACGAAATATTTTGCAAATCATCATTAAACATTATTTTCGTGTGGTGACTGGAAATTGTGTTTCCATTTGCATGGTCCGCGACCCACCCTACTATAAATATCACGGTGCTACAAAAAATTAAGCATAAACCTCTGGTAAGATATATTATTTTTCTAGTAGGAATTGTCGATTTCCAAAAAAATTGTATTTGAAATTTTCCAGACACCCCCTAACCGGGTATAAAACCGGCTTTTCGTACCTTTGCACACTTATAAGCCCACAACTTAGTTGTTTATGACCTGATTTTAACTTTCTCACATCTCTTATTCTTTTACGAATTGAAGACCAATAAGAATACTTATAATTCGTCAAAATGATAAAAACGATGCGATTCACATTTTTTTAAATACCCGAATTTTCAAAGTGGGGAAAATTTGTTCCAAAATTGGGGATGTTTTTTACACTTTTTTTTGTAAAAACACAAGTTTTTGGCATACCATCTCACATCTCTTATTATTTTACCAATTTAAGGCCAATAAAATTACTTATAATTCGTTAAAATGAAGAAAACGATGAGATTTTCCTTAAAAAAAACCGTATTCCCAAAGTGGGGAAAATGTGTTCCAAAATTGATGACCAATACAAATACTTCAAATTCGTTAAAATGATAAAAACTATAAGATTCCTTTTTTGAAAACAATACCCGAATTCCCTAAGTGGGGATAATGAGTTCCAAATTGGGGATTTTTATTAAAATAATTTTTTATTTTTTTTTTTTGTAAAAATGCAAGTTTTGGTTATTCGAATTGAAGGCCCATAAAAATATTTAAAATTCGTCAAAATTATAAAAACGATGAGATTTCCCGTTAAAAAAAACCAGAATTCCAAAATGGGGAAAATGTGATCCAAAATTGGGGATTTTTATTAAAATGTTTTTTTTTTTTTTGGCAAAAAATACAAGTTTTATGTCATTCCAGCTCACATTTGAAGGCCAATAAAAATACTTAAAAGATGTTTTCTAAAAAATACCCGATTTCCCAAAGTGGGGAAAATGTGTTCCAAAATTGCGGATTTTTATAAGTTTTAGTCATTCCAGCTCAAATATCTCTGAAGTACAATAAAAATTCTTAAAATTCGTCAAAATGATAAAAACGGTAAGATTCCCATTTTTTGTCAAAAAAAAAAATACCCGAATTCCCAAAGTGGGGAAAATGTGTTGCAAAATTGGGAATTTTTATTAAAATGTTTTTATGCTTTTTTGACAGAATACATGTTTTGGTCATTCCAGCTCACATCTCTTATTATTATACGAATTGAAGGCCAATAAAAATACTTAAAATTCGTCAAAATGATAAAAACGATGAGATTCCCCTTTTTCCAAAAAAACGAATTTCCAAAGTGGGGAAAATGTGTTCCAAAATTGGGGATTATTTATAAAATGTTTTTTCGTAAAAATAGACGTTTAGGTCCTTCCAGCTCAAATCTCTTATTATTTTACGAATAACGATGAGATTCCCCATTTTTTTTTCAAAATAATTCCCGAATTTCCAAAGTTGGGAAAATTTGATCCAAAATTGGGGATTTTTATCTGTTTTAATGAATTTTTATTGGACTCCAAGTTTCTACTTTTCCAAACCGATCGGTTGCAAAGGTACGAAAACCCGATTTTTTTATCTGTAACTCAAGATTTTGGCGGTATCTGGCAAATATCAAATACAGTTTTCTGTTCTACTCGACAATACCTACCAGAAAAAATATCACTTCCCAGAGTTTTTGGACTGTCGCACAGTGTAATTATTGGGCGATTTTTTTCATAGAATCAAATTCGAAAAATTTCCGAAATATGGGGAAAATTTGTTCCAAAATTGGAGATTTTTATCTGATTTGATGAATTTTAAGAATTTTTATTGGACTCCAGTTTTCTAGTTTTCTACCCGTTTTCTTTACCCGCAACTGAAGTTTTTGGCTGTGTTTGGCAAATATCAAATACAGATTCCTGTTCTACTCGACAATACCTACCAGAAAAATAATATTACTTCCCAGAGGTTTTGTTATGTCGCACAGTGCAATTGGCGATTTTTATTTTCATAAAATTCTCGAACATATTTTACAAAAAATATTTTACATCTCTAAAACGTATCTATAAATGAACCACCCATTATTTACTAAATTATTATCTACCATGAAATGGCATTATAACAAAAAATATATAAAACTTTTTTATACGCACAAACTGTTTGTTGCAGTCACATTTTATCTTGTGTGCATGTGTGATGGGTGGGGGCATATTTCACATTCACAGAACTAGAACCACAGCAGCAAACTTTTCCTGTGTTTTCCATAATCTCTGTTAGTTGATTTGATGTTGAATTTATAACTTTTTTCATATGAAATTGCTGGAAATAAAAACCATAGATAACATACCAGAGAGAATGAAAAGGCAGATTAAATTTCTGGGAAAAAGTAAAAAAACAACACAATTGCCAAAGTTTTTGTAGTACAAAATAATTGCAAAACAAATATAAATTTGAAATAGTTTCGAGTGAGTGCTTATGTACATGGAATATTACATATCATGAATTTAATAACATTATTATTAGAAAAAAGTGATTTGCAGTTGGTTTAATTCAACCAATATTTGCAGCTAAATTAAATACAATATGACAAGAATAATCTCCATATAGGGTGGGTCAATTAACATTTTAAATTTGAACTGCCGGTTACTTTGACTTTGAAAGGTAGACTAACGTTTTTATTTTCAATTTTATGTTTCACATTTGCAAAATGGCACGCTCGAACAAAATTGGGAAATATTAAAAACCTACTTCTAAAGTAGTGAGTCTTTAACGGAAATGTACCTGGAAAATTTTCATGTTTTCAGATGAAGTTCATTTTCATCTCGGTGGCTATGTCAATAAGCAAAATTGCCGCATATGGGGTTCAGAGAACCCACACATGACTATTGAAAAGCCAATTCATCCGCAACGAGTCACTGCTTGGTGTGGATTTTGGGCTGTACAGAAAAATTGGGTTAATCGGATGAAGTACTGTCGAGCCAATCATGGTAGTCATATGAATGGTATTGGGCTCCATTATTAAATGACAAAGTTCAACCAATAAAACCAGAAATTTGAAAAAATAATCAGTACTTTTTCCAATTCTAATTTACAATTTTAAATGAACCACCCTTTATTTGTTACAATCTGTGATATTATCCACCAAAAGGACCGAAGTTCCGCTTTAGGTTTTCTAAATTATCGCACCAGAAACTATCTACACACAGCCATCATTTTAAATTCAAAATATCTGAAAATGTTATAAGTGGCAACGCTGTTAGAAACACCCACGTTGATATACCTTGCGCCGAAAGGTAGGCAGCGCTTTCAAAACTTAGCGCGGCCATTAACCAAATCTTTGGTCATAATTGATTGGATTAAAGTATGGATAACGGATAATCCATAAATTACCTGTGCGAGCATTTAGAATCTGAACCTAATTTTAACAGATATTGAGAGGTTGCCATATGTGGGGATTTATCCACAAAGCAAGGTATTTTATGATAGCGCAGAAGTCGCAGAAGTCCCAAAAATAAGTTGAGATGCCTGGTAGACGCAAAAGCCACAAAGAAAGGATACACAATGTGTATCCTGAAAGGACTCAATTTCTATTTTCGAATTATATACCCAAATATATTTTATACATGCATGTGACTTATAAAAATCATTTCTTTAAAACTTTCCATTTTAACATCTTTTTCGGAAACGTAACACTGCATTGTTCGTGGTTTGGTCTATAATTTAACCATGAATCGTCTTACAAACGAACAACGCTTGCAATTTATTGAATTTTGTTATCAAAATGGGTGCTCTGTTAAGAAAAATTCTGTTACCGAAAAATTGTGTTCAGCGACGAAGCTCATTTTTGGCTCAATGGGTACTTAAATAGGCAGAATTGTCGATTTTGGAGTAAATATCAGCCAGAAGCATTGCAAGAGCTACCAATGCATCCAGAAAAAGTCACAGTTTGGTGCGGTTTATGGGCTGGTGGCATCATTGGACCGTATTTCTCCAAAGATGATGCGAATCGTAACGTGAAATGATATCCAACTTTTTTTTGCCCAAAATGCAAGAGCTTGACTTGCAGACATGTGGTATGAACAAGACGGTGTCACATGCCACACAGCATGCGCAACAATGGACTTATTGAGAAGCGAGTTCGGTGAACATTTTATTTCACGTTCGGGACCGGTCAATTGGCCGCCTAGATCGTGCGATTTAACGCCTTTAGACTATTTTTTGTGGGGCTATGAAAAAGCTCATGTCTATACAGACAAGCCCGCTACAATTGACGCATTGGAAGACAACATTGAAGCATTTATTCGTGAGATACCGGGCGAAATGTTGGAAAGAGTATGCCAAAATTGGACCATTTGAGGCGCAGTCAAGGTCAACATTTGTATGACATTAAATTATATGGACCGTACTATCGATTCAAATAAAGATTTCATGCATTTTTCAGAATTTTATGCATTTTTTTTTTTGAAAATCTTTCCTATAGCTTTTAAAAAATCACCCTTCAATAGTTATCTTTAATTTGACATCAAAATTTATTAAATAAAAATTTGTTTTTGGACTTTTGGCCGTTTGTTACCTCTGTACATTGTTCTTACTACGTACGGGCGCGACATAACGGAATTTTTTCCAAATTTTTACTTTTAACGTGGAAGCGGGACGAAAAGGGATAAAGATTGTACCCTGACTACATTGACGCGCAACATAATTTAATTTTTCGATTTTCTTACCTTTTTCTTGGTACAATTTTTATCCCTTTTGTTCCGTTTCTGTCTTAAAATTAAAAATATGGAAAAACTAATTAATGTTGCGCGTCTACTTAGTCAGTGTGATACATGCCGAACTCTAACTGCAACATTTTGGTAGGTACCCTTTTTATCCCCTTTTCTCTGACTGTCTCCTTTTAAAAGTAGAAATTTCAAAAAATCCATTTCTGCAGTCAGTCTGTTGTACACGCCGACTTTCAAGTTTCTAGCTGCAGCTTTTTTGTTGGCGCAATTTTTATCCCCTTTTTGTCCCGTTCCTCCTTAAAAGTGGAAATCTACACTGTCGGAGGAAAATACACAACGAATTTCATGATTCCAACTTCAAACGTATTGTTGGTACCACTTTTACCCCTTTTCCCCACTTCCTCCTTAAAAGTGAAATTTGTGAAAAATCTGCTTACGCAGCGTGTCTATGCAGTTAGTGTGATGTTCACATCTACTTCCACTATTGCAGTTTGGATTCACAATTTCGTTTCCCACAATTACGTGCAATGAAAAAACATTTAGTTGGTACAATTGTATCCCTTTTTGTCCCACTTCCTCCTTTTAAAGTAAAAGTTTCAACAAAAAAAGTGTCGCTTCTACTGTCAGAATTTCATGTTTACAGCTTCAGCCGTTGGGTACCATTTTTATCCCTTTTCGCATGTATGTTTCCATTTGGTAACGGCGATCCTTTAATTAAATTACAACTTCCAGCTTGAAAGTATAACGGATGAATCGGTGCTTGCTGGGGCATTAATTAGTATTTTTTTAAGAAAATGGACATTTATCACTAACAATATAACAAAATATACCCTTCAAAATTTGTTATATTTTTATAAAATTAATTAATTTTATTATTATTATTGTTTGTAATTAAAATATAGTAGATATATATTAAATAAGTTATTAGTATTTATGTACGTTTATAGATAAAAATTTCTTTCTTTCGAAACAGGATTACATAAAATTGGAAAAACCTTAACTAACGGAATAGATACAGTAATTTTGCAACTAAAACAATTGACGAAATGTTAATAAAATTATATTAAAAATATATATTCTTATATATTTCTATGTAGTTTTTTTTTTTTTGAATCAGAACACAACTATTTCACTATATATGTAATGGAATTCAATATTATTATTGTAAATTGTTTTTATTATTTCTTTTCTGTTTCTGTTTCACATCGAAAACAAAAATCTCGGATAAAAATAACTACAAATTAATAAAAAAAAGTTATGTATCATGGTAATGTAATAATAAAAAATAAATTACTACATTTCAGTCTTCAAGAAGTGCTTAGAAATTGTTTTAATATGTATATGTTTATAAATATGTTTATATATTAAAATATATATTTGTTTATAAACTAAGCCGGTATCTAAACTAAGCTACACATTTTACACTGAAAATAAATTTAAAAGAATAATTCACTTAAGCCAACTAATTATCTCAATTTTTATCTTGGACTACCTCTTTGCTCTTGTCCTCTTGTTCCTCTTTAGGCTCCTTGCTAACGGCTTCCGCTTCGGTTCGTGTATGCCCACCACTACCAAAATCTCTTTCGTGATAGCTGATGTTCTCACTGTGCTGTGGTGTTTCGGCAACACTTCCTTCAATTGCCGGTTTCTCCTGCTGGTCCTCCGGGTTTGTTTCACTGATCGACCGTTTGGGTGACATCGAAGCTGGCGAGGATCCTGACGAGGGGCTCAATGAATTTGAGCTGGGCGATTCCGAGGCGTTGGTATTTATTTCCATTTCCAATTCCGTGTAGATGTCAATGAGATTATTGATGCCAATCAGATAGCCATCCTCGTGATTGCCCACCTTCCAGGTGCTGCTGTGATTGATGAAGTGATTTTCGGGCAAATGGACAGTTTTGGCGAAATCAATCAGCCACACGTTGGCCTGCTTGCGATCATGGACGAAGAGTAGAGAACTGCCGATGACTTCGTGGCTGCGAAAGAAATCGGAACATTCTAAAGTGGCTCGGATAGCACGTAAACGTTGGAGATAGCGGGCCTGCAAGGGACAACGACAAAGGTAAATATTAAACAATTTTTTGCGAATGGAGGATTAATATAGTTTCATTATTTTCAATTTTGAAGACATCCATTTTCAACACCATTTTCAGTTGAAATTGAGAAAATATAAATTGAAAATGAGAAATGTAAATTGAAATTTAGAAAATACAAATTGAAAATGTGAAATGTAAAATAAAAACAATTTGAAAACGAAAAATTTAATTTAAATTTGGAAAATAAAAACTGAAAGTGAGAAATGAAAATTAAAATTGATAGAATACAATTTGAAAATGAGAAAAATTGAGAAAATGCTAATTGAAATTCAGAAAAGAAAATTGAAATTCAGAAAAAACAATTCGAAATGAAATTTAAAATTGAGAAAATGCGAATTGAAATTCAGATATAAAAATTGAAATTGAGAAAAATGAAACTTGAAATCGAGAAATGAAATTTAAAATTGAGAAAATGCTAATTGAAATTTAGAAATGAAAATCGAAATTCAGAAATGACAAATAAAATTAAGAAAATGCTATTTGAAAATGAGAAGTGTAAATTGAAATTCATAAAATATAATTTGAAATTGAGAAATGAAATTTAAAATTGAGAAAATGCAAATTGAAATTCAGATATGAACATTGAAACTGAGAAAATGAAAATTCAAATTGAGAAATGAAATTTAAAATAGAGGCATGAAAATTGAAATTGAGAAAATACAAATTGAAATTCAGAAATTTTAATTGAAATACAATTTGAAATTGAGAAATGAAATTTGAAATTGAGAAAATACAAATTGAAATTCAGATATTAAAATGGAAAATGAAAAAATGCAAATTCAGAATAAACAAATTGATATTCAGAAATGTAAATTAAAATTGACCAAATCAAAATTGAAATTCAAAAATGCAAATTAAAATTCAGAAATAAAAATTGAAATTGAGAAAATGAAAATTGAAATTAAGAAATGCAAATTGATATTTAGAAATGTAAATTAAAATTAATTTTGTATTTTGTCATTTTCAATTGTTTATTTCTCAATATCATTTTGTAAATTCTCCATCTTAATTTACATTACTGAATTCCAATTCGTATTTTCTCAATATCAGTTTACCTTGCTGAATTTCAATTGATTTTTTGTAAATATCAATTTACATTTCTCAATTTCAATTTGTATATCCTCAATATGATGATGTATTTTATTTGAAAATGGTGTAGTATTCAAAGTTAAAGTCTTCAATATCAAAGTTTTCAAGGTTAATGTCTTCAATACTAAAGTTCCTAATATTAAAATTTTAAATTTTCAAGAATTCCATTTTCAAGACTAAAATTTTAAAGTCTTCCAGCTAAAAGACTTTAATATTTAAGTCTTCCTTATTAAAGTCTTACAGATTAATGTCCTTAATATTAAGATCCTCAATATTAAAATCATCAATATTCTGGACTTCAATATTAAAGTCTTCAATATTAAAGTCATCAATACTAATGTCCTAAATACTAAAGTTCTCAATATTAAAATCCACAATATTAAAGTGCTCAATATTAGAATCCTCAATATTAATGTCTTCGATATTAAAATCTTCAATATTAAAGTTTTCAATATTAAAATCTTCCAGATTAAAGTCTTCAATATTAAATTCTTCAATATCAAAGTCCACAATATTAAAGTCCCCAATATAAAAATCTTCAACTTTAAAGTCATCAATATTGAAGTTTTCAATATTAAAATCTTCAATATTAAAATCCTCAATATTCAAAATTAAAGTCTTCAAAATTAAGAGCCTTCAGTATCAAAGTCATCAATATTAAGTCTTCAATATTAAAATCCTCAATATTAAAATCTTAAAAATTAAAGTCTTCAAAGTCCTCAACATTAAAGTCGTCAATATTAAAATCTTCAATATTTAAGTCCGCAATATTAAAGTCTTCAATATTAAAATTAAAGTATTCAGTATCAAAGTCCTCAATATTAAAGTCTTCAATATTAAAGTCCTCAATTTAAAAATCTTCAATATTAAAGTCTTCAATATCAAAGTCCTCAATATCAAAGTCCTCAATATCAAAGTCCTCAATATCAAAGTCCTCAATATCAAAGTTCTCAATATTAAAGTCTTCAATATTAAAATCTTCACTATTAAAGTCTTCAATATTAAAGTCTTCAATATTAAAGTCCTCAAATTAAAAATCTTCAATATTAAACTCTTCAATATTAATATCTTCGAGATTAAAGTCTTCAATATTAAAGTCCTCAATTTAAAAATCTTCAATATTAAAGTCTTCAATATCAAAGTCCTCAATATTAAAATCTTCACTATTAAAGTCTTCAAATTAATAGCCTTCAGTATCAAAGTCCTCAATATTAAAATCTTCAATATTAAAGTCCTCAATATTAAAGTCTTCCATATTAAAATCTTCGAGCTTAAAGTCATCAACATTAAAATCTTCGAGATTAAAGTCATCAACATTAAAATCTTCGAGATTAAAGACCTCAATATTAGTCTTCAATATTAACGTCTTCAATTTAAAAAACTTCAAGATTAAAGTCTTCAATATCAAACGCTTCAATATTAAAATCTTCAAGATTGAAGTCTTCAATATTAAAATCTTCAATATTAAAACCTTTGAGATTAAAGTCTTCAATATTAAACTTCAATATCATATCCTCAACATTAAAGTCTTCAAAATCAAAGTCCTCAATATTAAAATCTTCAAAATTTAGAGTCTTCAGTCCACAAAATTAAAGTCTTCAATAATAAAGTCTCCCATATTAAAATTTTCGAGATTAAATTCTTCAATATTAAAATCTTCAATTTTAAAGATCTCAATATTAAAGTTTTCAATATTAAAGTCTTCGAGATTAAAGTCTTCAATATTAAAATCTTCGAGATCAAAGTCCTCAATATTAAAGTCTTCAATATTAAAATCTTCAATATTAAAGTCCCCAATATTAAAGTCTTCGAGATTAAAGTCTTCAATATTAACATATTCGAGATGAAAATCTTCAATATTAATGTCTTCAATGTCAAAGTCCGCAATATTAAAATCCTCTATATTAAAATCATCTATATTAAAATCTTCAATATCAAAGTCTTCAATATTAAATCTACAATATTAAATTCTTCCAGAATAAGGTCTTCAATATTAAAGTTTTCCAGATAAGTCTTCAATATTAATGTCTTCTTCATTAACGTCTTTAAGATTAAAGTCTTCAGGATAAATTCTTCCAGATTAAAGTATTTATATTAAAGTCTTCAATTTTCAAATCTTCATTTTTCAAGTCTTCATTCTTCTATCTTCTATCATTAAATTAAGAAACTTACCATGGCATGTGGAAAACCGCTCACGAACTCACGGAAGGCTGCCTTAATCTGTTCGCGAGATTTGGTGGTTTTGAAATCTTTCGTACTGGTGCCATCACATTTCTTAATACCCTGCAAATAAAAATCCAAGTTAATTTCTCCCTTCATATCATGCTCCAAAAACCCACGTTAACTCACCTCTATGCGAAAACCCAAAGTGGCCGTACTCGAGATGGTCTCTCGCCACACCATATAGCGTGGCTTTGTAACACCCTTGGCCTTGTGCTCCTCATCACTGGGAGCATTCGGATCTATCTGTATCATTTTCTCGTACATATCCTTGCGCAGCTTGGGCTTCTCTTTAGCCTTGGACAGTTCCTCTTCGAGATAAGTGCGCACCCCGATTTTACAGTCCATGACACAGGGTTGATAGAAGTCACTGAGAAGATCTTGCAGCTGTAGATATACTGGAAAACGTACAGAGAGGCTATAGAGCTTAGCTTTTTGTGTCAGTCCTTGGTGTTACTTACATTCCCCATCCTCGCTGGTGACTTGTCCCTTATACTCGGGCACATATGGCCTCAGGACATCCTTCATGAGTATGAGAAAACAATCTTCTTCCTTGGGGCACAATTTCTTCAAAACGGTGCCCTGTTCGGTGCCAGCCTTGAAATTGCCCTGATGTCCGGCCAATTGGACCCAGGGATAGCGTTGCTTCTTGTAGGTTTGAAAGAAGGGCGTCCATTGTACAATGTTGCGTATCTTGCGCCAACCAGAAGGCTAAAGGAGGGAAGAGAAAGGAAAATACAATGAATTTAAATATGAATAAAGGGAAAAAGAAAAGTTTTATTGATGCTTAGAAAAATTACCTAAATATTTTCTCACCGGCTAATCTTACTACAATTCTTCCGAACATGAATTTGAATCATATTTCATCCCCCTTTGACAACTAATCCTGCTCCTACAATCCTTCCCCAAATATGAATTCATATCATATTTCTTCCCCGTTAAATTTATTGCAACCAATGCGAAGAAGCAATCTTTTTTAAGTCATCGAAGATCACGAAGATTTTTTTTAATTTTCTATTAGGCAACTTGATTTTCAAAAGAATGTCAATGAATTCTCCGGGGTGGTTTCAAATCTCCCTAAAGTCTTTTTTGCCAACATCGTTTCTTCTCCAAAACATCATTAGCACCTTTTGGACTTGAATGTCAAATGCGATTGAGCACAGCCCCAGCCAGCCAACCATTCAACCGATCGGTCAACAAGTGTTGAATTGCTCAAATGCCAGCACGTGCTATACGACTATCATACGCTAATCAACTTCAGATTATTGGCCAAAACATGAGCAGACCAACAAAAAACGCTTCGCCACCAAAAAGGCCATAAACAAAACTTCACAAAAAACACAAAAGCCAAAACAGCGACATGCAACACGCTTCGGACCAACAGTTCAACATCAGCAGCCAAATCGACACCGCCACCACCATCACCATCATCAGCAGCAGCAACAACAACTAACTAAATTTGTCAAATTAAACTAAATTTGTAAATGGCAACCGAATGTTGCAAATGAAACGTAGAGCCAAAATGCAAAAAAGCTGCAGCGCGATAAAAACTAGAATCACCAACCGACGCCACACGACTGACAGAGAGTGTAACTGATATTCTATATGCGAAACACGTTCCAAGAAAACTGTTAACAAAAATTCGCTTGGCTTAATTGTTGATGAAAGACAACAAACGGCAGCAGCACCAGCACCGGCCGCTATTACTAGCGTGGACAAACTAAGAAATCAACATACATACATAGATTGGCGGTACTCGTAGATATCGTTTTACAGGCCAACAACAAATTTGGCTAAGACATTGGCTGACATTTATATAATACTCAAGAGGTGGTCCGGTTTATGTTTAACACAGTGTCAATTCACATAAATACACCTGTAAGTGGTGCGATTACACAGCACCGTGACAATCTGTGGGGTAGGGGGATCAAAAGGTGTAGCTTCTCGATCTTGAGTAGTTGAAAGGGGTGCGAGGACACATTATATCAGTGGAAGATGCTAGCATCAGGTCTATAATTAGAAGAGCAGAGGATCATCAGCAAAACGACCCAAGGTTCACTTTCCACACTAAAGTTCGTCGATCCACGACATAGGCTTGACAAATGGTTAAGTTTGGAAGTTTTCGGGAATAATGTAGGCAAAAGAACTCTATAGAATACCAGAGGACTCCATCTATCGGAAATTTGTGTCTATGCAGCATTGATACAAACCGGTCAAAAATTCAAATTTTAATATCTCTGGCTCTGCAGGGTGATTTTTTAAAAGCTATAGGAAAGTTTTTCAAAAAAAACACATAAAATTCATGAAATCTTTATTTGAATCGATAGTACGGTCCATATAATTTAATGTTTGAAGATTATTTCATGCAAATGTTGCTTAGTCCAATTTTGGCATTTCCACGTTTTTGAGTAACAGAGGCCCAATTGCTGCGAACGGCGACGAATCGATACGCATATAGTACTCTCTAGAATACCATAGGACGCCATCTGTCGGAAACTTTTGCATATAATCCAAGATCTTGTAAAAGTAGTTGTTTACATATAGAACTTTATTGAAAACGTTTGCATATGATCCAAAATTAGTGATAAATGCAAGATGTTGAATCTTCAGCGCCACCTGTCGGTTATATTCCCTTCACGTAGTTAAACAGTAGTAGTTGCTTCGAAACATACATTTAAATCGAACCTAGAAATTGTCCACTATCGTAGCCTTGTGCTTGGATGAGCTTTCCGTACTGAGCTGTCTCTCCAGAGTTGTCAACAGTTCGAAGTCACCCTTACATGGATCTCTCGACATTTATAGCAACGAAAAGGTGGCCAAGTTAAATAGTTGACTGGATCTGCTTTCAGGCCATCTCCTCAGCATTCGATATAACTCCGATAGTCTATTGAGATTCTATAAATTTTTCTAAGAAAGATAGAAGAGTAGACTTGTGCTTGGATTTCCGTACTGATCTGTCTTTCCAGAGTTGTCTGTTCGAAGTCTACCTTACATGGATCTCTCGACATTTATAGGAACGAAAAGGTGGCCAAGTTAGATAGTTGACTGGAACTGCTTTCAGGCCATCTCCTCAGCATTCGATATAACTCCGATAGTCTATTGAGATTCTACAAATTTTTCTAAGAAAGATAGAAGAGTTAGACTGTATGTGATCGATAAATCTCGCCACCAGCGCCATCTTCCGCATCCAAAGAAGAAATAAACGATTTTTTTTCTAAAAAAAGATAGACGAGTTAGAGAGTTGACTGTATCTGATCGATAAATCTCGCCATTTATTATAAATATTCTGAAGTCCGTCGTGGAGATGGCAGAGGACACCTAAGAAAATTGAATGAAAGAGTCAATAAAACTAATATCCATCCTTCGCCTACGACATGTATAGGATGATCAATGGACTACTGCGGATATGATAACCCAAAAATGCAACAACTTGTTCCGATAAGGAAAAAAATGGATCCCGAAAGAGTTCAGAATGAACAAAATTCCTGTAACATACAAAACAAATTTATTGAAGACTGATAGACCTCAAGCTTCATTTCCATCCCTTAGATCGAATTATATTATATATGGACTATATTACACTTGAGAAAGATGATATACCTCTGAAACTATGGAAGAAATGGAGTTAATTGCCGTTTTTAGTTTTTCATTTCCTCATCCTGTTGCCCCATCACAGGACTACAAAGTTCCAAAGGATACAATTTTGCAAAAAAATATTTTAAATACTCATTCACACGCCATGTCAAATTAAAGAAGAGAATGTGTGCTAAAGTACTTCAAAGTGCAAAAATTAGCATTAACAATCATTTCATTTCAAAATTAGTTTAGATACTTATTCGCCCGCGATTATACCGGTATAAATGCCAAATTAAAGAAGAGAATTTGTGCTAAAAATACTTCAAATTGCAAGCTTTCTATCTGTATTAGGTTAGCATTAACAAACATTTCAGGTTTTCTCTCTCTTAAAAAGTAAAATATGAATAAACTGAATAAATTAAGGTGTAAACTTGAAATTGTTGCTAAGGCTAAAATAATACAGATAGAATCATGATATTTGAAGTATTTTTAACAGACATTCTCCTCTTTAATTTGCCACTATTACTGCTGTCTGGCAACAGGTTGAGGAAATGAAAAAATAAAAACGTCAATTAACTCCAATTTGTCTTTCCTTACTTGTTTTCAATTGTCGAGCGGTGTATTATCCACTATACGTACTGAGCTGTCTGTCCGAACCCTGACAATTTCTATTGAGAATCTATCTTGAAAGAGTTATTTACACGTGGAAATAGCTGTAACAAATCTAAGCCTGAGAGAGCTCAGGAATCAACTACTTTATGACCATACTTAGATATCACAGCTAATATAGGCGATCTAATCAAATATCTACTGGATCTAGCTTGATCGCCTTCTTTGTTGAGTTCTACGAAAACCTCATAGAGTCGTATTCATTACCTAGAATGATCAAAGTCTAGGTGGAAAAAGTAAGTAAGATTCAATTTGCTAAACCGATTTATATATACCCTCACTCTCAGAGAACATATCGAGGGCTTATATTCATTCATGAACAAAAACACAACTTTTCAGGAGAGCGAAAAAAACTGATTTCTCCTTAATTTTAAGAGTAATTATGAAACATTCTTCTACAGTTTAATCTAAAGAGGATTACTAATTACTAAGATTAAAAATTTGCAATTATTCGTTTACAATTGAGCACTATGAATGTTGAAATAAGCACATATCCATTTATGCCAAAATATATAAATAAGACTTATTGCAAACTCGATAACATTTCCTTATGAAATGTTGGCAATGTTGTGTAGAAAACGCATTTTCTGGGATGTACACAGCGAATTTAAAGATTATCCCTTTTTCCAAATTTTTTACAAAAAGTGGATATTGCGGTAGGGCATGGTAAACAAAAATTACAAATTGGATATTTTTGTAAAATTTTCATTTTCGCGGCAAATATGGTTAAAATGATTTTCACACATGACATTTTTGTTTTATGATTTTCTCGCGATCCGACTGAATTTTTGTTTGTGTATTAAGAACCAATGTCGCTTGCAACATATATGTAGCCATCCGCGAAAATCGCTGCAATTGTTGAAAAATCCAAAATTCGCGGTTGCTTTAATTTAATTGCTTTAAACTTTCTCTGTTCAGGATTCTGAAACTTTTCTGACAAAAATATTCCGAATGAAGTCAGCAATCATATGCCATAAAAATATGTTGGTATTCTCAATATGATAAAAAGTGACAAGGGTTTTTCTAAAGATACTTTTCACAATTTGTGAGTTTACAGCTACTATTTATTCTATTTTAGCCAACCGTAATGATGGATAATGATAATGCGATATGCCCTAAATCTAGAAAAATGTTTTAAACAAAATCGTTGTAGCGAATTACAACCTTCGGTTATATGCTGCTCCATTTTGAACTATATAAGTTATATTATTTTTATGTCCATAGCCACTTTGGCAGTCCCAAATTAACGTGTGAGTTGATAGCCAAATCAGAAAAATTAAAAAAAAAATGGATTCAGAAAAAAAATTTCTTCTCCAAATTTATATGACAGATGACATCCAAATCTGTGAATAGTTTGGCATCAAAAAGTCATTCTCGAGAAAATGGTTCATTGCCACTTATGAATATAAGCCCTCGATATATACAGAAGTTATAAGGGCAGGATAATTTGTGTAGAAGTACCTTCTAGGAGGTTCATGTCACACATTTCGTCCACATTTATAGATCAATTGTATAAACATGATCAATTATCAAGTCATAGTGGATTCCATGCACCAGTATATGGATTTAATACTACCTAGGATAGTGTGGGAGGTACAAGAAGGGGCGTAGTTAAAGCGTAAATATTTTTTTTACGTTTAAAGTGAATAAAAATAATATAAAGGGTGACTTTTTAGCTATCATCTTTTTGGCAACACTGGTTTAAACAGCTGACGCACGTTTCGTGTTTTGTTTCACTGTCAAACATCTTCAGTTTGGTCTATAATTTAACCATGAATCGTCTTACAAACGAACAACGCTTGCAAATTATTAAATTTTATTATCAAAATGCGTGCTCTGTTAAGAAAGTTCATTTGCCGAAAAATTGTGTTCAGCGACGTAGCTCATTTTTGGCTCAATGGGTACGTAAAGAGGCAGATTTTGAAGTGAATATCAGCCAGAAGCATTGCAAGAGCTACCAATGCATCCAGCAAAAGTCACAGTTTGGTGCGGTTTATGGGCTGGTGGCATCATTGGACCGTACTTCTTCAAAGACGATGCGAATCGTAACGTAACTGTGAATGGTGAGCGCTACCGTGGGATGATATCCAATTTTTTTTTTTTTGCCCAAAATGCAAGAGCTTGACTTGCATGACATGTGGTTTCAACAAGACGGTGCCACATGCCACACAGCACGCGCAACAACCGACTTATTGACAGGCTAGTTCGGTGAACATTTTATTTCACATTCGGGACCGGTCAATTGGCCGCCTAGATCGTGCGATTTAACGCCTTTAGACTATTTTTTGTGGGGCTATGTTAAAGCTCATGTCTATACAGACAAGCCCGCTTCAATTGACGCATTGGAAGACAACATGAAGCATTTATTCGTGAGATACCGGCCGATATGTTGGAAAGAGTATGCCAAAATTGGACTAAGCGGATGGACCATTTGAGGCGCAGTCTAGGTCAACATTTGCAAGAAATAATCTTCATACATTAAATTATATGGACCGTACTATCGATTCAAATAAAGATTTCATGAATTTTTCTGAATTTTGTGTTTTTTTTTTTTTGAAAAACTTTCCTCTTCACCCTTTAATAATAGAAGTTAGAACAGCTTTATTTTTAATCATTTGGGTGGGAGGTACCACAAGGGGCGTGACAATTTCGCCCATCTCTGAACTTACACTAAGTTTGGGGAAAATATTACCATATTCAAAGTTTGAATTGATTCAAACTCCTCCTTTCGAGAGTTAACGTGTACACCAGCCAGCCAGGCAGACGGACGGACATGGCTCAATCAACTTAAAAAGTCGTGAAACGGATTTGGTCCAAACACACTTAGGGTCTTAACTCACTCCTTCGATGCGTTAAATTTTTTTTCTGTCGCAAATGATATATACCCTCCTACTCTGTAGAGTGAGGTTATAAATATCTGTCTCGAGCACCTTCTTTCGTGCATCTCTCATCTTGATGACCTAAATCCAGGTGGAACCAGTAAGGAAAGGCTAAAGTCGGACGGGGCCGACTATATGATACACTCCACTTTCTATCAGAATACAATTCAATTCGGAAAAAAGTGAAAACGGGAAGAATTTTTCTATGTTTCCTAATCATAGGCTAATATGTCCTCGTTCAATTTGCCAAATCGAAAAGAATATTTGTATCACGGCTACATCCAAACATGGAATGAAGTGTCCCATTTCACAATAGGTTCTTCCAGTTCTCAATTTTAAGTAATTCGATGAAAATACGTGGTTTCTGGGGCGGAAAAATCAAGTCGGGAGCGAAATTTGTATAGGAGCTATATATAAATCTGAACCGATCTGACTCATTTTCATCCTGGGTGTTTCTCATGCAAATATAAGATATTTGCCAAATTTGAAGAAAATCTGTTAAAATATGTGGTTTCTGGAGCGGAAAACTCAAATCGGGAGTGAAATTCGTATGGGGGCTATATCTAAATCTGAACCGATCTGACCAATTTTCACCATAGGTGTTTCTAGTTGAAATGTAAGATGTTTTGCCAAGTTTGAGGAAAATCTGTTTTAATATGTGGCATCTAGCGGGAAAAGAGTCAAATCGGGAGTAAAATTCGTGTGGGGGCAATATCTAAATCTGAACCGATCTGGCTAATTTTCACCGTGGGTGTTTTTAGTTGAAATATAAGATGCTTTGCCAATTTTGAAGAACATCTGTTAAAACATGAGGTTTCTACAGCAGAAAAAGACAAATCGGGAGTAAAATTCGTATGGGGGCTATATCTAAATCTGAACCGATCTGACTAATTTTCACCATAGGTGTTTCTAGTTCAAATGTAAGATGTTTTGCCAAGTTTGAGGAAAATCTATTTTAATATGTGGTATCTAGAGTGAAAAGAGTCAAATCGGGAGTGATATTCGTATGGGGGCTATATCTAAATCTGAACCGATTTTCTTCAAATTAAATAGCGTTCGTCCTTATCCCGAAAAAGTTTGTTGTGCAAAGTTTCATTTGGTTCTGGCTACAATTGCGACCTGTACTTTGATTACAAGAATAGATGGACAGACGGACGGACGGACGGACGGACATCGTTAAATCGAATCAAAAGGTGATTCTAAGTCGATCGGTATAATTAACAATGGGTCTATCTCGCTTCCTTTTGGGTGTTACAAACAAATGCACAAAGACATAATACTCTCGCGGAGTGTATAAAAATTTGAACATTTGTGAAGTATCAAGACAAACAACACAACTTTAAACGAACCAGAAACCTTTTCAGCCATAAGAGAAGAGCTGAGTGTTAATCCGAAATCATGCGCTACGAATTGAGCTAAATTTGAACTAGGAGCACGAAGAAAATGTAGAGATGATTATGAGATGATTTTCCTTCTGTGATTGTCCAGCTCTAGCAATAATAATAATAACAATAAACAACTATTTTATGACCTTACTTAGATATCAGAGCTAATAAAGAAGATGTAATCAAACATCTCGATATTTTCATTGTGGAACTGAGGACAGTTTTGATAACTTTCTTCAATTTTTCTATTTCAAATCCATATATATGACTTTTAGTTCGTAAGTTCACCACAAAACAAACACCAGGTTTAAATCTGGTCAAATGCAGGCTTCATTGCTCACATAAAATAACTACTTCATGACCTTACCTATATATCGGAGCTAATATAGGCGATCTAATCAACTATCTCAATCTTGAGAACTTATAACTTAAAAAAAAATCTATTTCAACTCCATTTGAACGATTTTTACATCGTCCATCCACTGCAATACCTTTTCTCTCTCTCTCTCTCTCTCTCCTCTGTTTACAAGGCAGACAACTCCAGTTGGAAATCTGGTCGATTATAGGCAACATTTATAAGAAAAACCTTGTAAGCTTCCCTAAAAATGGTATGACTGGCAGAGTTGCCAATTATATCACAGGTCTATGAGTGATAGAAACTCCCAAGTTCCCCAATTTTTCGGTGTGGGCCATAATTTATTGGCTGGGTCATCAATCTCTTTCTTCACTTCCATTCACTCCATTTAGTTTGTCTTTTCGATCCATCCACCTGGCGGTTGATTTAGAAACTCGTCCATTACAATATAATTTTAAGTGCGCGCCCAATTTGTCATCAAAAACCGTTGTGTTTTCGAAACTTCGAAATTCAATTTCAATACAGTAGGGGTGTGTTTTTGTTTGGTTGTCCAGTGGCTATGCCTATTGTCTATGACATTGTTCGGCGTACAACTTTATTACGACGACGATCACCATAATTTTGTTTCCACTACTACCAGATCATTATCTGTGTTGAAGGTGGGGGCTTCTAGTGTTCCCCCGGTTGTGGTCGTTTTTCTGTTTTTTTTTTTTGTTTCTGTTGGTTGTGCTGTTTGAATTGACGTCAATGAATGCTTTGTGTTCTCAAAGATTTTTGTTTTGTTATCTTTTTTATTGTATTTTGTATGAGCCCCATACTGGGGCGGGAGAACTGGGGAAGCAAACATAGAACAAAAAGCGCGCTGGGTATTGGTAAACAGGGCACATAGGCGGGGAGCAAATTTGTTTCGTGCGTTTTTTGTAAATTAGAAGCGTAATAGAATATGAAAGTAAGTGAGAAGGGACGGGAAGGGAGTAGGCGTAGGAGTCTTTCCAGAACATTACTTATTTGCGCACAAGTTTGGTGTCAACCACAATTGCCACCATTCCACGCCATGCCATTAATTAATTAATTGCCACGATGATCTTGTTGTGTTTTCTTGCCCGAACAAGTGACCAAGCAAAGTCACTGGCCATGAACTTCGCTAATCAAGACTAATCAACACCAATCGCCCACATATTTCATGGCGCAGCTCAGGCGAACTGCATCATCTTGCGATACGGGTTTGCAATTCCTCCATGAAATCATCAGAGGACACATACACCCATAGCCATAGACCCGCACATCATCCGCACAATTAACACGCTTCGCTACACTCTGGGATACACACGGTACAATGGAATGGCCATAAATTAAGGCGAGCGCTCTCTCGCGACAGACCGTCAGCCGGGTAGCCAACCAGCTCTATAGATATAAACAATTAGTTTTTATTGTTTTGAAGCCAATTAAAAATCAAATGAAGAAAACAAACAACACTTCACTACTAGATTTTTCGCCAGCGGCATTAAAATGTATTCAATACTTTCTATTGTAAATGAGCGGGAGTCACTTGAAGCTGCCAACCGTCCGTATCAATTGTATGCCGATCAATCATTTGATGGGATTAGTTGAAGGGAAACGGATGCCGGGAAAATATTTGCGAAGTAATTGATAGTACCCGGAGGAAAGAAGGAGAATGTTAAAGAGATGATCGATACTATTGTCGATAATGAATCATAAGTTTCGGCTCCATGTGGATTTAGGTCACCGGAGCCTAAATATAAACTCCCAAAGATCTTGAAAAGATTAGGCCTTTCGAAGTGAAATCAAAATGTTTTTTCTAAAAGCTTAGCCTATTCAAGCCTCCCAAGCCGCTTTTAAGATTTATTTCTGTTACTTATCTTTTTTATTGGCCGAGGGATTTGGACTTACTGAGATTGGTCTCCATAATTAATTTCAAAACCCCGACGGAATTATGTGATCATTCTTGGGAGGCTTGAAAAGGCCAAGCTGCTCCCTGGGGGACTATAAAGCTAAGGGAATATTGGAGAACCGAATGTTGAATGAAAGACCAATCCATACTTCCTGTAGACTATGATCCTCCACATCAGATTAGAGGATAAGAGATTCCAAACATAGACTTCAGGCACACGTGATAGTAAGAGGCCTCATGAACCGGAACAAAATCGATTAATTTGTAGAACAGCGCCATATAATTAGACTAGAACAGAAGCGATTCATTTATAGAACAGCGCCTGGCTTTTTATACCCTCCACCTCCAGGATGGGTGTATACTAACTTTGTCATTCCGTTTGTAACACCTTGAAATATCGATCTGAGACCCTATAAAGTATATATATTCTTGATCGTCATAAAATTCTAAGACGATCTAGCCATGTCCGTCCGTCTGTTGAAAGCACGCTATCATCTAAACGAAAGGAGCTAGAACGTTCAAGTTTTCCATAAATGCGTCTTATAGCCGTAGATCGGTTGGGATTGAAACGGGGCGAAATCGGCCCAAAGGGAAAATTTTTTCCCTCACAAGGACTAAAAATACCCATAACAATCCCTAATATTTTAGCGTATTTAAGCATGTTTTTTGAATATGTCTGTTTATATTAGATTGATATTTGGTATGCGCATTCCCCTTATAGCAAAAAAGTGCACCATAAAGTGATTCTTATTTGTAGGGGGTGAAATGGAACAAAAAAGGGATAAAAATGGTACATATTAAACGACAACAGCTAGAAACACGAAATTCCACACGGAAAATAGACGAATTTTCGAAATTCGTACTTTCAAGGGATACTATGGTACAGAGGGATAAAAATAGTACCAACTAAACGACTACAGCTAGAATGATGAAATTATAATTGCGTAGATTTTTTACGATTTTCGAAATTTTTTATATAAAATATTTTATTTTTTAATCGATGACGAACGGCTATTATAACTTTATAAATAACTTAAGATTAATATCGACCCAATATTTTCAAGCGCTCGCATGCCATAAATCCTTACACCCCTAAAGTATGCTTTAAATAAATTTTCCTAAATACATTAACAGAGAACCACGAAGAAAGTATTGCTTCATTTCTGGCTTAGAAGGTTTTACCATTTCAGTAATTAGATCGATGTTGGCAGCTATAAGAAGAATATTCTTTTTAAAATGAAGAAATAAGAAAATAGTTTAACAATATTTGTAAATGCCGAGGCATCGGTCGGCCTCGCGAATATAGTTTTATGCTGTATAAAATTAACAATACTGAACAAAATACAACCTTAAGCTAAACCTCTGTCTGAAAAGGAAAGCAAAAACGTAATTTCACTTTTTTAAAGCAAAATAACACATCCAAAAGCTCCTATTTTCTACGAACTAAACGAAATTTCAATACGATACATGGTTTCTTATGATGAAATTTGCAACTATTTTAGAATTTATGAACTTTAATAGCATCCACAGCTTAAGTTAGCCGCGATATCGGCCAAATCTTTTAGAATAGGCTTAATAGGAAAGTTCTTTGCAAAGTTCAATCATTAAAGTTGATATTTGGGCGCATGACATTTGTGAGTTTTTGCCGCTGATAATACACTGAGCGCCGTTGGACGGTTCATGGAGTATGTCTTGCTTAAGGGAAAATCTCCCTTGTTATCCGGATATGTGATATTGTTGATGTTGTCACGACTCTGTGGATCATAGCAAAATGTCCCTACTGGCAAAGCAAGCGCTCGGTCATGGGGATGGAAACTTGAGGGAGTTTTGAGAGCATCCATGGAGATCAACCCAGACAATAAACAAATTATGGGAAAGGTAAGAGATACTCGAGCAGAGTTATTCCAAACTACTAATACTACTTTGGAAATATGGGAGAACTGATAGTGATCCTTCAGTTCATTTGAAAGTAGAGCACACGTCCTCTAAACTATAGCCCACGTTAGACCTAGTGTAGATCAAAAGGGAGATGAAATATAGACCTCAACCATAAACCGCAACAGAAACGATTCATTGTGATAATATCAGCGCTAATTCGATAATTGTTGAGAGAAGATTTCTCTTGTTCCTTCCCGGATGTATGTTTTTGTTGATGTTGCAACGACTCTTTGGGACGTAGTAACTATTCAGCAATAACTTGTGGGAAGAATGGTTGGTATGTGTCCCAGATATTATTATCATCTATTATATACAAACTTATATACTATTATATGCAAACAGCTGACGAAACCCGCTATGCAACTTTTTAAGATTTATCATTCAACAAACAGTGGCGCGTGCCACCTGCTATCGATTACAAATCCTTCACGGTCCAATAAGCATTAAACTAATCCGTGTGATCCGATTAAATGGAAGATTTTGCATTATTGGCCAGCGATTGAAGGGTAACATGTGATCAAATTACTAAAGCAGCTAAAAATACAAAATGTGTTCAATTGGTAAAGACGGGCTACAAGTTATTGCAAACTAATGTTGATTTAAGTAGTGAGGGATTATAAAAGGTGGTTAATGTTAGAGTAATATAATATAATATATAATATATATAATAAAAATATTTTTGGGTCCAGGGATTGAGTCGGAGGACGAAGACTATTAAACTAGATATTGCAGCGACAGGCCAGAGCTTCTGATGGGATCGAACTCTCCGAAGCCTTTTGGGCGACGCTGCGTTTTTCTTAAATAGCTGATTGGGCAACCCATAAGAATAGAAAACTCACAACAAACCAAATTAAACTTAACCGGGAGCCTGTTTCCTTCTTCTCAATCTAAGAGAGGTTTGGGAATTATTTATGAAATGCTTAAAATATGGGGGAGTAAAATAAATTTATATCGAAGAATGAAGTAGGGAAAAGTAATAAGAAATGTTACCAACCAAGTTAAAGCACTTAACTTTATAAATAAATTTTGTCTGAACACGTCATTATAAGCTCTCATTAAATATTTTCTTGCATCCCAACATTACCAGTGGGATGACGAAGATGCATTATACTTCTTTGGTTTCTAAATGCAATATTTTGTTTCTGAGGTATTGATACTTTAGATTCTGGTTTTTGAGCTGGCCCAGGAGTTTTTAGTCATAAAATGATTGCCTAGGTGATAGTAGAATGGATTAATGTTGTCGGAGATGAAATGTTTAGTCAACTGGACCAATATAAACATCGGTAAAATAAAATATTTTATGAGTCGTCGCCTGCGCAGCTTGAACATGTTCCACGACAATGACAGAATAACTTCGGCGTATTATGGACAAGAAGAGACAATGACATTCAGTCAATATCTGCACCACCTAAATCAGGTCTAAGATGGAATACAACTCACATATATGATCGGGAGAACCAGGATTGTTATTGGAGCTGCTTGACCGTGTTCAAATGAGAGCGATGGTGATGATAGCTAAATGAAGGATACACCACTCTATTGTCTCTCTAGAACACCGTGGTAATGTGAGATGTGTGTATGAAATATGCCAATATATACACCACCTAAATCAATACAACTCCCATATAAGTTCAGATGCCCCGAGATCATTATCAGAGTTACTTAACCATCCTGAAAGGAGAGTAATGGTGACGATCACTAACGGTACGATATCCCATTCTATAGTCGTAATGTGAGATGAGTGTCGTTGTTCTATCAATACTTCTCATGGAGTTTGTTCCTCGGATATTCGTGATCTTTTCCATGATTCTCTGATCTATGGACCCAATGTGAATTCTCTTATTGATTTTAAGAATATCAAAATTTGAAATGGTTGTTAACGCTAAACTATTGCCGACAGAATAATGCAATTATAAGTATTTTTTTGCTCTTTTATTTGACACACACGACGGTGTCAGAAGGTGCGAATAAGTATTTAAAATAATTGTTGAAAAATCGTATCTTTAGTAATTTTGTAGTCCTGTGAAGGGCCAAAGGATCAGAAAATGAAAAATTAAAAACTCCACTCATTCAGACTTCCAGATTGCTGGGGCATCTTCAGCATAACATCTACTCTCGTGGGGCATGGCAATAAGAAGCCGTTCAGATTGAGTTGTATGTCAGTATGCACCCTTTTATGGATCCCTGGATATAGGCGAAACAATAGGCTTCGTTGGAATATTCAATATTCCCAAGCCGAACTAATATGAAGCGAAGAACTTGGACACTTCTAAAATAGCCCGGCAAATGTGGATAAAATAAAACAAAAGATATATCAGAGCCCTTCTCGAACACAATAGAATTGATGTCAAACTTTTGGCAAATTTCAAACAGTCTTCGACGAAAGAAGCTGCAGTTGAACGATCATTGCCGTGGCTGCGACAACCGAGATGAAGAAGAAACAGTCGAGCCTATGCCACTGTATAGCTCTAATAAGCCCACGGCACAGGGTCCTCGGAAACAAGTGCTTTACTGCATTGACGGGTTATTTTTGGGTGGGATAATGGGAGAGTGAAGCGAATACAGTGAAGATACAATCCTTTCCAACTTTCAATCTCACCAAATATCCATCGGAGACTTGCCACCCTCGGTCACGACAGTCATTCATCTAAAATTCAGATTAACCTTCCCTAGTGGTGTGATCCATTCATTCAGTGCAGAAGTAAAGGAAATATCGAGATATATGAAATTGATATTAGAGATCTAATCAAATATCACAATCTTTCAGGAGATCTTTCCTTTGATTACTTCAAGCACTTGGTCACTACCTGAAGCTCCCTTGAAGCGTTTCCAATGACAGTTTTTCTATTAAACTGTACAAACTTTACCTAGAGTACCGTGGGAACTTTATCTTCGATCCAACTATGAGCAATGAGTATTTCCGTTTCCTTCACAATTCCAACTATCCGCTACTTAATTTCCATATCAAAAGCGTTGGCGGTGTTTTTTTCTATTTATTCGTTTTGCTTGCACTTGACAGTCAGCGAAAGAGCGAACAAACGTTTCCATTGTAAAGCAATAAAAACCACAAACGCAAAACTCTTGCAAGACATTTACAAACAATTCAATTGCATGCCTGGGCCAGGCAATTCAGTGAGTGACTGCCCCGCGGTCGTTGTTTTTTTTTTTGTTGCTGTTGTTGAAAATGTTGCAACTGCGATGTGGCTCTGGCGCTGTTGGTTGGCTCTTTTTTTTTCATTGCAAATGACAGTGTAAATGCTTGTATGTCAGACGGCAGTCAATTGTCAAACGTAATGAAATGAAATGCCTTACAAATGTTAACCAATCTCACGCCGCTGCTGAGGTAGGAGGTAAGTGAGTGCAGGAGCAGCAGCATCAGCGATGACTTGCTTTACATTACAAGACATTCATGCACGGAACTCATGATGATGGGGGCCCCTTTAAAGCGAACTGACAAAGTCTCCGAATGATATGCAACTTTTTGAAATGATGGTAAAGCGTTGTAAATTTAAATAAATAAAATTTGATGTTGGCAAAACCGCCCGCCTCTGCAGCAGTTCATGAGCCTCTTGAAGAATTCAAGAGCATGATTATGACCTTATGAACTACTGTAAACGTTTCCCAAACTTAAAGGTATTTTTAAATATAAACTTACGTATTTTTATGGTCTTTAACTAGGGTTTACCTGCAATGAAAGAATAGAAAAAATATAAATTAATTATGTATTTTTTCTCTTTTATTTTTAAAGTACACAAGCTATGATTTTTTGCTTTTGTTTTAAATTTAATTAGTATTCAAATGATTATTTTTTTCACATACGCGCACAATTGACGCAAATGCAAAATAGAGGCGTCAACCTGTTGCTGTGTTTTTTTTTTCTAATCAAATGTCAAACACATCAATTACGGGTTTGGAAAGCAAACCACACTCCAAAGAACACCACTGAACAGAGCACACACACAAAATTGAGTCCAATAAATGTACTAAATTCAACTACTTAATTCAATAGATTAAAACAGTAATTGTCGGTCTCCAGAAGACAATTTAATTAATTAAAAAAATACTAATTTATATAACACTCTGGATTTCAGTATTTTAATAATATCTATGGCTTAATATAGAAAGGGCGAAGGAAGAAACTTTAAAAATTGTCAAACTCTTAAGTCAAATAGAAGGCTCATGCAAGAACGCCATATCGTTTATTTGGTATCTTTTTAGCAGAGCAATTTACAGATTATAAACCATAATATGATCCTTACTATAATTGTGAAATTATGGATGTTTTTCTTTAAGACTGCGTTAACAATAACCTAAATAAAAACTTAAAACTTCACTTAAAAAAAATTAAATTGTCGCATTGTGTATGAGAGCAAATGTTGAAAAACAATTTTGTGTTAAAAATGTTAGACTTAGCCTGGATAATTATCCAGTGTAAGTCAAATTTATGGTTATCGAGGCTAAGTCCAAAAAAGCCAACACAAAATATTTATACACTCCATCAGAGTATTATGTCTTTGTGCATTTGTTTGTAACACCCAAAAGGAAGGGAGAATTAGAATCACTTTCTGATACAGGTCGCAATTGTAGCCAAAATCAAACGAAACTTTGCACAACGAAGTTTTTCGGGACAAGGACGAACGCTATTTAATTTGAAGAAAATCGCTTCTGATTTAGATATAGCCCCCATACGAATTTCACTCCCCATTTGACCCTTTTCACTCTAGATACCACATATTTCAACAGATTTTCTTCAAAATTGAGAAAACATCTTATAGTTCAACTAGAAACACCTGTGGTAAAAATGTGTTAGATCGTTGCAGATATATATATATAGCTCCCATACAAATTTCGTTCCCAATTTGAATTTTCCGCTCTAGAATCCACATATTTTAACAGATTTTCTTCTAAATTCGCAAAAAACCTTATATTTCAACTGGAAACACCTGTGGTAAAAATGTGTTAGATCGGTTCAGATTTATATATAGCTCCCATACAAATTTCGCTCCCAATTTGAACTTTTCCGCTCCAGAATCCACATATTTTAACACATTTTCTTCAAAATTGGCAAAACATCTTATATTTAACCTAGGAACACCTATGGTGAAAATGGGTCACATCAATTCAGATTTACATATAGCTCTCATACAAATTTCGTTCCCCCAGAAACCGCGTATTTTCAGAGAATTTCTTAAAATTGAGCATAACACGTTATACTTCAACAAGAAGAACTTATTGTGAAAGTTAGTCACTTCACTCCATGTTTGGATATAGCCCCGATATAACTATTATTCTCGATTTGACAAATTGAACCAGGTCATATTAGCCGGTGATTAGGAAACATACAAAAATTTTCCCGTTTCACTTTTTTACTGAATTGAATTGTATTCCGATAGAAAGTGGAGTGTATCATATAGTCGGCCCCGCCCGACTTTGGCCTTTCCTTACTTGTTTTAACATAAAATTATATTTTCAAAATTTGTTTTCATACAAACATTGCTATTTCTGTTGGCGACAATTTTAAGAAAAGTATATTTTATCTTGAGTGAAACTCAAACTTTTTATATAGGGTTTTGTTGTTGCAGCTCAGTTATCCAGTCTTAAAAAATAGCTTTATTGGCGAGATGTCGGAAATTTATTCTAAAGGTCTAATCAAATATCTCAATTTTTCAGGCAGTATAAAACAGGCTTTTCCCAGTTTTGTGGGCCATTTAAAACGGCGCACTACTTGACGCTCCCGTGGAAATGAGCGGCACATAAACCAACTTGGTTGGTTGTGAAGGTTCCTCAATAGTAAAATTCAAAGAATTAATTTTCCTTAAAGCTCAAATAAAACATAGGTCAGCTAAACTTCAGTACGCCTCATAACACTAGTTTACATACATTTTGAAACATTTTTAAATAATTTTGACCTACTACCCAGGAAAATATTTTTTAACCTGTTCCAAACATTATGTGTTCTAGGAACCGATAAAGTGAAACCTGTTATAGAACTTGTTCTTCAGAATACCTTACTGTTGACAATGTGTATACACAGAAATTTAGCAAAATCTTCGTGAAAAATCGATGTGTCGATTTGACCTTTTTCCCCCTAAATATCTCATCTATAGTTGACGTGTAATTTAGCTATTTAAACGTGAAGAGCTTTATTTACAACCCTGAGGTCTTTGGGACTTTGGGTCTGGAAACTTTAACAGATTTTCTTCAAATTTGGCAAAGCAGCTTATATTTCAACTAAAAACAGCTCTGATAAAAATAGGATACATCGGTTCAGATTTATATATAGCTCCCATACAAATGTCTCTTCCGATTTGGCTCTTTCCGCTCTAGAAACCACAAACTTTGACAGATTTTCTTCAAATTTGGCAAAACAGCTTATATTTCAACTAAAAAATAGGATAGATCGGTTCAGATTTATATATAGCTCCCATACAAATGTCTCCTCCGATTTGACTCTTTCCGCTCTAGGAACCACATATTTCAACATATTTTCCTCCAATTTGGCAAAACAGCTTATATTTCAACTAAAAACAGCTCTGGTAAAAATAGGATAGATCGGTTCAGATTTATATATAGCTCCCATACAAATGCCTCCTCCGATTTGATTCTTTCCGCTCTATAAACCACATATTTAACACTCCAGAAAATTTGGAAAAGCGTCTAATATTTCAACTAGAAAACCTTTGCTAAACATGGGTCAGAAGATCGGTTCAGATGTGTATATAGCTCCCATTCATAGTTTGTGTTCAAATTTTCTTACAAATACAGATCGAAGTATGGAATTTGTAGTATATTCTCCTCTTATAGCTGCATCGTATAGCACCCGGTTCAAATGTAATGACCTTTTTATATCCTACACCATAGGGTATAATGACTAAGTGTAGGGTATCATATAGTCGGCCACGCCCGACTTTAATCTTCCTTACTTGTTTCGCTTAGTATAATGCTCCTTTCGAACAAATAATTAAAACGTTGACCCACTGTAAACTAGAAACTCAGACCAGATGGACTATAAGTTTATTCTACAAAAATCATCTACTCAATATGCCCTTTCAGAACTATAGGGTCGTTACTCTGTTCCAAAAATGCTGTTAGACAGTGTTATTAATACTTAACTAATAAAGATATAAGCATGAAATTTGATGTGTTTTTAACAGATATTCTCCTCTTTAATTTAACACTACGATATTGATGTAGAGTGCGAATAAGTATTTAAAACATTTCTTATATAAACAAAAAAGGAAATATATATGTAACGAACATTCTTATACAAATATAAGAATCAATATATGATATACGAAGTTCCCCATAAACACAGAAATTCAAAGGTTACCGGCAAAAATTTGAAATCATTCCTTCCCAAAAACCACATACACATTATAGATTATTACAGCTAGTGTAATAAGTCAGCAATTTTCTAGTAAAATATTTTGTGATCTATTTAGTGTTCTAAACTCGAAAACGAAATAAAAAAATTAAAGATTTTTCTTAGAAAAGAAAAATTATTCAAAGTAATTTTGGTATAAGTCCGACTATGATTTGGTTATGCATTAAATTAAAAATAATTATGAGCATACAAGTAGAAGTGAGGAAATTCAAATCAGAAAATCCTTTTTAATTCATATATTTGTTTTATTTGGCCATTAAAATTTTAAAGTTTTAAAATTTAAATAAAATAATTTTTTTTTTTTTAAATTTTTTTGTTTTTAATTTTTGTGCCAAAATTATAAAAAACATAGTTTTTAATATATTTTACTTCTGCAGGAAGTATCATAACTTATACGTCATCCTCGTGAATCTTTATTTCAAATAGCTTTTAAAAAATAAATAAAATGTTTTTGGATATTTTCTATTTTTATGGATATTTTCGTGGCTGCAAAAACGGCATTTAAACAAAAACTAAAAACGTGATTTCTTTGTTAACATGTTTTTAAAATGTAAAATAAAATTATTACAACTTTTTGATATATTTATTATGTCATATTAATAAATATAAAAGTTCATTAAACTAAAATTTCCAAATGAAGTAAACTATATTCTTTATAATTGCAAACAAAAAATATTGTTCTCTTTTTGTGTAAATTCCAGCAGGACTATAATCTGTTATAATCAGTTATTAAATTATTTGAACTTAGATATTCTTCTGAATATTTTGCAATTATATACTGTAGAATGCAAATTTATTTACATGGTGACATGTTCACAACAATTTCTAATCCGAGACAACCGTCTTCCGTAGGCTTTGCCACGATTTTTTAAAAAATCTTATTTGTATATCTAATATGTCTATTTTATTTATATTTATTTTGTGAAGATTTATTGCGGCACCAGACACATTAATTGTTTTTTTGTTTATAAATGTATTCCACGTGAAGGAGATTTATTTATTTTTTACCTTTTCATTCATTCACTTGAGTTCTTTGAGTTCTATTAATTAATTTCCCATGATCTGTCGATATGTCAATTAGCCCAATTTACATTTGACACCTTTTATAGTTTCCAAAGAAAGTTTCTATTAGAAATTTTCTTTTGGCCCTCTTTTCGTGGCCCTCTAAAACTTAAGATTAAAATTCATTTTAAACTCACATTTGCTTTCTAATTATTATTATTTTTACTTTGTACTAAGTTATTATTTTAATTTTATTTAAATGGTTTTTTTTATTATTTTTTTTTAACTCTGATTTTTATTTTTAATCCAGTTTTTTTTCCTCTTTTCATTTGGTATTTACCTTTGCACTGGTTTCAACGAATAATTCACACGTATGTGCCGATGATGACGAGGTTATTAGCACCGTTGGATTGACCACATATTTGCCGTGATTGCGAAAACGTTTGCGCACGAAGGCAAATGAAGCAAAACAGTTTGGCGCTTTGCGGAAGGCGACGTTGTCGCAATATCGCTGAGGATGGGCAGTTGCCAAAGATGTGGATGAGGCCGTAGAGGAGGCGTTAGAGTAGGAGTAGTCGAAAATGTCTGGATGTGATTTTGTGAAAGGCATTAAAATGCAAACGAATTTAAGCGAACATTTGGGAGACAATTTTTCATTTATTTTCTCGATATTTCACGGAATTATTCGTTTTGTTTTGGGGCTTTTTGCACTTAAGGGAAAGTTTAATATTTTATTTAAAAAATATTTTTTTAATTTCCAATAATTTGTCAAAATTTTAATATTTTATTTCACCATTTTATTAAAAAAATAATATATTTATAATTTTTCAAAAATTTTGTGTTTTCACAATTTTCAATATTTTGTCAAAATTTTAATATTTTATTTACCGTTTTATTGAAAAAAATATATTTTTTTAAATTTTTTCAAAAAAAATAATCTTTTTCACAATTTTCAATATTTTGTCAAAAAGTTTCAACTATTTTTTAATTTAATTATTTACTAATTTAATTTTTTACTAAATTTTCAGTTTGTTATTTAAAAAAATAATATTTCATCGCAAATTTTTAATATTTAATTATAAAAAATTAATATTTTGCTTCAACATTTTATTTATTTTTTTCAAAAATTTCAATATTTTATTTTAAAATTTTCCTGTTTTATTTCAAATTTTATTTTTAATATTTTTTAAACAAAAAAATTATTTTACTATTATTATTAAAATAGATTGGAATGTTAAAAATTGGAATCTTTTTTCAACGATATAATATTTTTTTTAATTTTCTTAATATTTCATCAAAAAGTTTTAATATTTTATTGAAAAAGTATACATTACTTTAGTAAGTTTTATTAAAAAAAATAATATATTTTTTAAGTTTTTTTTCAAAAAAATAATCTTTTCACAATTTTCAATATTTTGTCAAAAACTTTCAATATTTTTTTAACAATTCAATTTTTTACTAAATTTTCAGTTTTTTATTTAAAAAAAATAATATTTCATAGCAAATTTTTAATATTTAATTATAAAAAAATAATATTTTACTTCAATATTTTATTTATTTTTTTTAAAAATTTCTATATTTTATTTTAAAATTTTCCTATTTTATTTCAAATTTTATTCTTAATATTTTTTAAACTAAAAATTTATTTTACTATTATTATTTAAAAAAATCAATATTCTGTTAAAAATTGGAATCTTTTTTCAAAGATATAATATTTTTTTTAAATTTTCATTATTTAATTTAAAAAATTAATATTTCATCAAAAAGTTTTAATATTTTATTGAAAAAGTATACATTACTTTAGTAAGTTTTATTCAAAAAAAAAATACATTTTTTAATTTTTTTTTCAAAAAAAAATAATCTTTTTCACAATATTCAATATTTTGTTAAAAAGTTTCAATATTTTTTTAACAATTAAATTTTTTACTAAATTTTCAGTTTGTTATTTAAAAATCGCAAATTTTTAATATTTAATTATAAAAAATTAATATTTTACTTCAACATTTTATTTATTTTTTCAAAAATTTCAATATTTTATTTTAAAATTTTCCTATTTTATTTAAAATTTTATTTTGAATATTAGAAAAGAGTATTTTGCTATTATTATTTAAAAAATCAATATTCTGTTAAAAATTTGAATCTTTTTTCAACGATATATATATTTTTTTTTTTAATTTTAATTATTTAATTTAAAAAATTAATATTTCATCAAAAAGTTTTAATATTTTATTAATAAAGTATACACTACTTTAGTAAGTACTTCAAAATCTTGATATTTCTTCATAGAATGTTAATATTTTCAAACAAAAGATTTTATTTTATTATTTAAAAATTTTGATGTTTTATTCATTTCATCATAAAATGTTAATATTTTCAAACAAAAGATTTTATTTTATTATTCAAAATTTTCAATGTTTATTTCATAATTTTAATATTTTGTTAACAGTTCCAATATTTTTCCAAAATTCAATATTTCTAAATGTTAAAATTTAAATAATGATACTTTTAAATTTTAATAATTTGTTAAAGTAATATATATTTTTGCTAATTTTAATATTTTTCAAAAATTTGATCTTTTTCAAAAATGTAATCTTTTTCACAATTTTCAATATTTTTTCAACATTTGGAAGATTTTGTTTAAAAAATTCAATATTTCATCACAATTTTAGTATTTTATAAGAAAAATAATATTTTAATTCAATATTTTATTTTTTTAATCATATACATATTTTATTTCAATATTTATTACTTTTTATTTCAAACATTTCGTATTTTATTTCAAATATTTATTTATATATATATAATATCAACATTTTATATTTCATCATAATAGTTTTATTATTATTATTTAAAAATGTCAATATTTTAATTCAAAATTTTCTATATTTTAATTTGAAATTTTCTATATTTTAATAAAAATTTTCAATATTTTGTTAAAAATTTCAATAATTAAATTTTAATTTTCAATATCAATTTAATATTTTTTTCAAAATTTTCAATATTTCATTTAAGAAATTTTAATATTTCAAGTTATATTTTTCGTCAAAATTGTTTTTTTTTTTTAAAGTTCGTATTTCTTTAATTTTAATATTTTATATAAATTTTTGATATTTCATAAAAAATAATATTTTGAACTATTTTCTTTTATTATTATTTAAAAAAATAATATTTTTAAAGATTAATATTTTGTTAAAAGTTTCAATATATTTTTTCAAATATTCAATATTTTAAAATTATAATATTCAATATTTTATTTGAAAATTGTAATATTTCATTAGAAAATTTTAATATTTTATTAAAAAAAGTATTTTACTTCAAATTATATTATTTCAAAATTTTCCTATTTTATTTAAATTTTTTATTTTTAATATTTTGTATCAAAACTATGATATTTCATCATAAAATGTTAATACTTTTTATTTTACTATTTTTATTTAAAAATTTCAATACTTTATTTAAAAATTTACAATATTTCGTTAAAAATTTATTTTTTTTTCAACCTTTTATGTCAAAATTTTCAATATTTTATTAAAAAATAATATTTTATTTCAAAACTTTCCTTTTTCATTTTATTTCAAAATTTTCGTATATTAGTTCAAAATTTTATTTTTTAATTTTATATTTTATATCAAAATTTTAATAATTCATAATATTATTTTAACATTTATTATTTCATTTTAACAAAAATTGTATGTATTTATTATTATTTAAAAATGTAATATTTTAGTTAAAAATATTAGCATTTTTTAAAAAGTTTCAATACATTTTTTCTATTTTTTTTTTTCAATATTTTATTTGAAAATTTTAATATTTATATTTCATCACCAAATTTTATTAAAAAAATATTTTACTTCAAAACTTTTTTTTAAAATTCAATATTTCATCACCAAACTTTTATATTTCATTAAAAAAATTACTTCAATATTTTTCTCAAAAATTTCAATTCTTTATTTAAAAATTTTTGTATTTTATTACAAAATATCTATATATTCGTATAGTATTTCAAAATTTTCCTTTTTGAATTTTAACATTTCATCACAAAACTTGAATATTTTTTTACAAAATTTTAATATTTTAGTTTAAAAGAATAGCGTTATTAAAATTGTCTACATTTTAACGCTTTAAGTTAACAACTCACACTGATTATGGAATGGTGATGCATTTGCTGCAATGCACAGACAATCGTCATTGTCATTTGAAATGCTTTGGCTTAATCCAATGGTGGTGGTTGAGTGCTTGCTCGAGAGCTCTCTGTGTTGGTACGCTTCAGTGTAAACAAGACATTAAACACTGTGCCAGCCATGTGAGCAGTCCCTCTGGCTGCTGTTGTTGCAGCTGTTAAAATTTATTAAGCCATTTGTGTTGTTTTATTAAAAATTATGATTGTTTTAATTATAATACTCTCTGACATCCCTGTTGTTGTTGTTTGCTGTTGTTTTAAAATCATTTCGAAAAAAGTGATACGCCACCAGAAGAAAATAAAACATCATCATCATGACCACCAACCAGCACTCTACGTTCGCTTCGGTTTTTACCGCTTCTGTGTAGACGTGCCTGTTTTGTATAATTTATGACGCTTTTGGAAACTTTGATGATGACGTTTTTCCACAGATTTCTTTGTAAAATGTCAAGAGCGTTGAGCGAGCCAAAGCCGAAGCCAACTGTCATAATCTGTTGATGTTAAGTCAACGCTGGGAATTTATTTTTATTAAAAAAGAAAACAACGGCGCATTTGTTGTGTTGGTAGAGTTTGAGAGGGATAAAGCAGGGTGGGAGGGAGTAGATGTTGCGGAACGATTGACTTGGAGTATTTTCGATTTAAGGGGTTCATATGAAAGGCTATTGTACGTGCTTCAGAAATGCTTGTGTAATTCCTATAAATTCTGCTAAAGATGGCAAGCATGCGCAGTTTGTAGAATTTCAAATTTATATTTTATTCGAAGAGAATACACCCACTTTCTTGTTGCCGCCTAATATCCACATATGGGTAGTGCCATGAGAAATGGCGTATTGTTTACCAACCACTTTATAAATATGATAAAATGCATTATATTTCTTTTTAGATATAGTTAAAAATTTGTAATTCAAAAAATAATTCACAATATCACGAAAAACTCCACAATCCACGAACTAATCGAGATTGGACAAATTGGTTTGGCTTAACAATAATTATAATTTGAATTTTAATCTAATCCTTCATAATTTATGTCGTTCCAATTAATAGTTATCATTTCAATGTTTAAAAGTTTACGATTCCTTGCATGGAATTGCCCATATGATAAATTTATATGCATTTCCTTTTTCAATGTTGTCCACATCATTATGTCAGACATTAAGTCATCAATTGAGTTAAATGATATCATAATTTACTTTGAGAGAAAAGTTGATGCTTTATTAACAGAAAACATGGTCGATTGTAGCGTTATGACCAAAACATGAGCATGCCACACATACCACAGAATAAGGAAACTTTAACTGTTTTTAAAAATTTATTTATTTATATGACTTAAAATGCATAGTCACTTTCTATTCTAATAGTGTGTCCAGGGATAGAGACCATATTAGCCACAGATAGATTCGCTGTGATAGACCAGAGCCTCAGTTGTGAATTGAATCCACAATCAACAGGATGATAAACGAGCACATGATTTATTTCAATTTTAGATATATAACAATTCTCTTTTAAATCATATGTCGATGATATCATTCAAATTTATGGTAATATATAAATATTTATGGTAATAATAATATTTTATCATTGTAATTGTTATATTATTATCGGTATTATAAAAATAGTGAACTTTTATCATTTTCTTATTCCTTATATATCGCCATCATCAAACATGGATTTTCAAGACACAAAAGTACATTTTTTTGGGCATTGCAAATAGCAGCAATAGAGCTCAACGCGCAAGGTCCATACTATCAGCTCCCCCATAATAGTAAATCTATTATTCTATAATGTACAGTACTTTCACATAATCTTTATGTTTTGATGGAGAATGAATTATGCATTACTTTGTTACATTGATCAAAGATTTCACGTCAAATCGAATGAAGCAAAGAACATAATCCAAATCATTATAAATTTTGCATACATTTTTATACCCTCCACTACAGTTTGTCATTAAATTTGTAACACCCTGAAATATCGTCTACCCAGTCCGTCTACATCCAAACTAAAGTAGCTAGGAGATCCAAATTTTCCATAAATGCGTCTTGTAGTCGTAGATCGGTTGGGATTGCCACTAGGCAACATCGGTCCAAAGGGAAAAATCTTTCCCTCACAAGGACTGAAAATACCCTAATATTTAGAGTATTTAGTAATATACTTAATATTTTTCTATATCTGCTTATATTTACTTGATATTGGGAAGTTTGGTGTATACATTCCTCCGACTGCGTAGACACGTTTTTCCAAATCCTTTTTATAAACTCCACGTCCAGGATGGGGGTATACTAACTTTGTCATTTCGTTTGTAACACCTTGAAATATCGACCTGAGACCCTATAAAGGGTCTCGATCTAGCCATGTCCGCCAGTCCATCCGACTGTCCGTCTGTTGAAAGCACGCTAGCATCTAAACGAAAGGAGCTAGGAGGCTCAAATTTTGCATAAATACGTCTTATAGTCGTAGATCGGTTGGGATTGAAACTGGACGAAATCGCACCAAAGGGAAAAATTGTTCCCTCACAAGGACTGAAAAAAACATAATAACCCCATAATATTTTAGAGTATTTAGGCATATTTTTTCAATATGTCTGCTTGTACTTACTTGATATTGGGTATGCGCATTCCCTCTACAAACAAAAACGTGCACCATATAAAACTATTTTTATTCCTAGGGGGTGAAATGGGACAAAAAGGGATAAAAACGAAAACAGCTAGAAACATTCCTAATTGAGTATGTACATAACATGAAATTATTTTTTCCAAATTCGTACTTTTAAGGAATAAAATGTGAATAGAGGGATAAAAATTGTACCAACCAAACGGCTGCACCTAGAATAATGAAATTCGGTGTGTACATTCCTCTGATTGCGTAGACAAATTTTTCGAAATTCGTACTTTTTGGGGTTCAAATGGGAAAAAGGGGATAAAAATAGTACCAACCAAATGACCGCAGCCAGAGTCATGAAATTCGGAATATACATTCCCCTGGCTACGTAGACACGAAAAATATAAGTTTTTTCCAAATTCGTACTTTCAAGGCATACAATGGGTACAGAGGGTTAAAAATAGTACCAACTTAACGGCTACAGCTAGAATGATGAAATTCGGTGTGTACATCCCTCTAATTGCGTAGACACGTACACTAAAGAGATTTTAGAAAGTCGTACTCTTAAGGTGGTAAAATAGGAAAAGGGGATATAAATGGTACCAACCAAATGGCCGCAGCTAGAATCATGGAATTCTGTGTATTCATTCCTCGGACTGTATGGACACACAAAATAAATAAATATTTTGCACTATGTACGTGATATAATAGATTTTCGGAATTTTGTACTTTTGGAATTAAAACAGAATGGAAATACAAGAAACAGTAGCACCCACTATCTACCAATATTTATGATATTTAAGCTTTTTGAAAATATAAATATAATAATATTTTTTTTTTAATTGACTTGAAATATTATTTCGTTATGTAAACATATTGATAGCCTTGCCTTATAAGCGTGGTTTCAAATAATAAAAATATTATATTTATTTATAAAATTATTTCTCAACATTTGTATTTGTTTTGGTTTGGCTACATTAAAAAAAATTATAATTTCCTTTAATATTACTGCACTTCAACGAAAATCGACATCCTCTGTGGAATGCAATCCATGGTGGAGGGTATATAGAGTTCGGCCCGTTTTTACTTGTTTTTAACCCTTTTTGTAATGGATGAAAGATCAAATATTTCAGGACTTTCAAGTATTCAGCTTCAACCTATGGTATTGGAATATGTATCGAAATCTGCTCCTATCACTTCGGCGACCTAATCTTTCGTTTGCACAACCACCTGCGAGACAATCAGGCGTTCTTTAATAATAGCATCTTGTAAAAATATTATCATTCGAAAAAGTCACATAGTAGTTGTAAAATTCTAGGACGATTTAGGCAGCTGACGAATCGTGAATTCGACAACCGTAATAAGGATGAACATTCAGTGCAACAGGACTGCTGAAGGATTGTGAATAGGGTTTGGGGTCCGGGAATTCCCGAATCGTGTTTCCCGGGAATTCCCGGAAAAAATTGGACGGGAATTCCCGGGAAAAAATTTTCAATTTCCCGGGAATACGGGAAATATTAAAAAAAATAATTTATTTATTATGTTGATCAATAATTTAATGTTACTATATAAATTGGAATTTTTAGATGTATTTCAAATTCATATATGTATTTACATTACTGACAATAATAAGTATTTGTTGAGTATTTGTTTATATTATATTACTACAAACTAAACTTTTTAAATTCGCTAAATAGCCATTTTATGCGAAACCCAGCTAGGGGAATAAAAACTTTCTGTGTTTGCAAGATCTTTATTGTGAAATAAAAATATCATACCGACAATACTATGGCTTACATAATGTAAATTTTCTTGTGTTCCTAGAAGAATCGAGGTGAATATCTTCTTCAAGAACAATTTACTTTACATTTGTAGCCAGAAAGAAATGGTCTAAAAATAGGAATACAATAAAAATTGTTCGTCTGGAAACTTTCAAGAGAAATCTAATAGGAATATAAATATATGCTACGATGTATTTAAATGGCCCTTTGTAAGAATTAATGACTGGACTATTTCAATATTTGTATGTAATTTATAATCGGAATATGTAAAGGGTGATTTTTTAAGAGCTTGATAACTTTTTTTTTAAAAAAACGCATAAAATTTGCAAAATCTCATCGATTCTTTATTTGAAACGTTAGATTGGTCCATGACATTTACTTTTTGAAGATAATTTCATTTAAATGTTGACCGCGGCTGCGTCTTAGGTGGTCCATCCGCTTAGTCCAATTTTGGCATTTCCACGTTTTTGAGTAACAGAGACCCAATTGGTGCGAACGGCGACGAATCGAAAATTGGTGGTCATCATTAACACTGGCCGATACAGCTGCGATATTTTCTTCAGTTCGCACTCTACGTAAGCGTGTTGGTGGTTTAATGTCCAACAATGTAAATTTGGTGCGAAATTTAGTCACAATAGCCCGAATAGCCGCTTCAGTGGGTCGATTAAACTGACCATAAAATGGAAGCGCGCAATGAACTTTCTTAACAGAGCACGCATTTTGATAATAAAATTCAATAATTTGCAAGCGTTGTTCGTTTGTAAGACGATTCATGATGAAATGTCAAAGCATACTGAGCATCTTTCTCTTTGACACCATGTCTGAAATCCCACGTGATCTGTCAAATACTAATGCATGAAAATCCTAACCTCAAAAAAATCACTCTTTAAGTTCACGAGGAGATGTAAATTCATAACAGGAAATGTAAATTCATTATAGGAGCATGATAATTCATAATCAGCACTGTAAATTCGTAATTTGAAATGTAAATTCATATTGATAAATATAAATTCATAATAAGAACATACAAATTGATAATGAGATATATAAATACAAAATGAGAAAATCCAAATTGATAATGAGAAAATATAAATTCTTATTCAGGAATATATATTCATAAAATGTAAATTCATAATCAGGAACTCTAAAATTTATAATCGAAGCTATGTATGTACGATTTTCTATGGATATTTTCGTAGAAACACATATTTTATCAATGTTCTCATTATAAATTTACGTTTTCTCAATATGATTTTATATTTTCTCATTATGAATACATATTTTCTGATTATGAATATGGATTTTCTGATTACAAACTTGTATATTTCATTATGAATTGGTATGTTCCTATTTTCAATTAATTGTTCTCATTGAATTATGATTTATATATCTCATTATGAATTAACATGTTCCTATTATAAATTTACATTACCCATTATGAATTTATATGTCCCTAATATGAATTTACATTTCTCAATATAAATTTGTATGTTCCGAATATAATCTTGAAAAGTGTAGAGTAAAATATTTGTAAAATGAAAAATAATTTGTAAAATATTTTGACAATAATATTAGTTTTTAATTTGTAATATGACAGTATTGAAAAAAAACACACCAGTTATTAAATGTTGGTATTTTAAACCATATTGAACATACCTATAAATAAATTACTTTTTCCCGGGAATTCCCGGGATTCCCGGGAATGAAATTTTTCATTCCCGTTTTCCCGGGAAATGAAAAAAGTCCGGGAAACCCCAAACCCTAATTGTGAATAAAATCGGCAATACATCGATCAAAAATGGCGCCAAACACCATTAATCCCACTGCTACTCTCTACTTGAGCTTGGATTCACATAAATGTTCGATCACAATAGAATTTTAAGTGGATTAAATATTATATGATAACTCCAGTTGTAAGCAATAAAGAGTGGATTATGTTTAATAATTTAATTTAATATTTTTCCAAATATTATTATTTAATTGACAACAACAACACTCTCAGCAATTACTGATGGAATAAAACTTCATTCAAGTCCTTCCTATTAAAATTTATAATTTCGATGACTTCGGATTCTCTTCGCGTAATTTTTTTACGTTGCATTTTTGTCAAAAATTTGTTTCTGAATTAATAGACCCTTGGAAGCACTTTAATTATAAAGTTTTATTCTTGTCTTAGAATAACTCAATGGTAGTATTATTGCACGTTTAGATTGATTTTTTGTTGTGTTTTTTTTTTTTTTTCAAAGTGCCAGCTATAAAAGAAATATTTCTTGGAAACAATTTTGTAAAAGATGTTGTAAAAAATAAATATTAGGGATCAATATCCTTCGAATGCTGCCTAAATGATGAATATCGAACGAATAATGAATCCATGTTTGTAAAATAATTTAATACAGGAGTTGAATTTTCAGAGCCAAAATTTTCAAACTCATTTTACAAAAATAAGCGCTACGGCATCAATTTCCTCCCGATGATCCTTATTTAGACATCATTGGAAAGGTATTGACTGCAGTTTTTTTATAAAATACTACCAAAAAATACAAAATAGTTTTCAGTTGTCACTATGGAAAACACACAAAAACATACTATAAACGTCCTATAATTCGACTAATAAGTTACTCTTGGACAAGAATAAAAATTTATATTTAAAATGCTTTCAAGGGTCTATTAATTAAGAAACAATTTGAAAAAAAAATACAACATTAAAAAAATTACAAGAGAAAAACACGATTTTTAGGAGCGTTTAGCTCACAGACGGCTTGATCTAGGGACAACAAAATATTTTGCAAATCATCATTAAATAATCCCAACTTTATTGTCATGGGGTGATTGGAAATGGTTTCCCATTTGTATGGACCGCCACCAAGCCTATTATACATGAGATTTTCAGAGTCAACATTTTCAAACTCTTTTTAGAAAAATGATCGCTGCGACGTCAATTTCCTTCCGATATTCTTCATTTAAGCATCATCCGAAAGATATTGACTGCAGCTATTTCTTTTTGTAAAATACTAACACCAAATACAAAAAAGTTTTCAGGAGTCACTATGAAAAAATACAAAAAATATTATAAACCTCTCCTCTAAGATACTCTCAGACAAGAATCAAAATTTATATTTAAGGCACTTTCTAGGTTTTATTATTTCGGCTAAAAAATTTTGACAAAATTGCAAAAACAAATACACGAGAAAATATGATTTTAGGGGTGTTTTCAGGAGCGTTTAGATCACGGATCTAGGAATGAAATATTTTGAAAATCATCATCACACAATCCAAACTTTATTTTCACGGGGTAAGAGGAAACTGTTCTTCAATTTGTATGGATTTGTTTCTGTTTTTTCAAAGGATGTTATGAAGAATAAATATAAGGAATCAATGTCATTCATATGAAGCCTAAATGATTAATATTGGACGATAAATGATGTCACTACTCCATTTTTTTTTTAATAATTTAACACAGATGGTTTTTCAGACCCAACATTTGAATAGGGTTAATTGAATAGGTTTAATCAAATAAAGTGATATTTTGGATTTTCAGCCAAGTCTCCTATCTACCGCTTGGTTAAGATCACCGTTTGACCTTTCAATGACCTCTAAAACAATTCATTCGTATCGCATTATTTTATTTCAGGGCAACAAACGGATGTTATCGTCGTTATATATTTGAAAAAAAATCGTGTAAGAACCATTAAAAATTCCATATTTATAAATTGCTGTAATTTACCGGAACAAATCAAAGTTCGATACAAACAAAACGTCTTTCATCTTTCCCTCCATCATCAGAACAATGTAAATCGAAAAAAAAAAACAATTTCTACCATCATAATTTTATGACATCATTGTGATCGTGCCGGCATGTCAGGCAAACATAGCACTTCAATTGATTGTGAACATGCCGAACATCATATCAGCACGATCGAATGCAAGTGCAGAGTTATTGCACAGTGACGTCGTACGTCACAGTGCAGCACTGTCTCTGTCTGCTAAGACGTCACATTTACATCGGAAGGTTGTGACTTGCAATCGTATCAGTTTCCCGGTGTACTACACATTGTCCTCAATTCCAGTGCTCTAGCTGACTAGCAGTTTTCTTTGAGTGTAAGTACATATAAAACAAGTTGGAGCTTCTACGTCAGACATGCCCTGCTTTTGCTTTGCCGCCTTTGTCTTGTGTCACGGCGATGATCGTCGTACTCGTAGTCGTCGTCGCTGTTGTTGTCGTTGTGTGACGTCAAATAGCCAAATTAGCTGAAGCAACTTAAGTAGGCAACTTCCTAAACATCATGAAAAGCAAGATATAGAAAAACAAACGACGCTTATAAAATTTAAATAAACAGCTACAAACAGAAATTAAAAATGCTCAGCGTAACTAGAAAGGGAGGCAGAACACCCAGCCATGTAGTCAGACAGAAGGTGCGTCTTAAGCTGCCAAGAGCAGCAAAAATGTAGCTCGTTGAATTCAAAAAAAAAAAAATACTTAACACGTGTTTATACAACAGCAAACAGCTATTTATATAATGATTATTAATAATTATCAACGTCAACGTCATCATCATCATCACCATCATCTGGTACATGCATAAGGCGACACTTCGAAATGTCAAACGTCCACAAATAACCGGATCTACATCCGGTAGTTAGATTTGAATGGAACTTTTATTTGCTACTTAAAATTGAAGGGGCAGCAAAAATTAAATAAAATATTATTCAGATAGACAGAATCTTCACAAATGGAGGTCACAAGGCGAATCTATATGGCCTATAAAATACTATCACAGACGAGCGAAGTTGTCATATAAGATCTGTTACCAATTTATCGATCAAGAAACGACCAACTCGTTTTCTAAGCGATTAATTTATATAAAAATATTAGTTTATTGAGTCCAATCGAACACTCCCACAGATTAATATTCAAAAGCATAGTCTGTAATCTCACATAATATATAATATATATTATATAGGACAACTCTGTACTCAGTTTTCCATTTGCTGATCTTTTCTCCAATTTACAGGACAAAGGATATAGATGTTTTAATAATTTATTTTCGTACTTTTCCAAGCCATATAAAGCAGATATGGATATTAAATAAAAGAGAATAATATCTTTTATATATATTTAAAATTTTATGCTTCTATCTATATAAGTTTAGCATTAACAGTCATTTAGAGTTTTCCCCTTAAAAATAAAAATAAATAAACTTTAACTTTTTAAGGGGGAAATTTTGAAATAGTTGTTAATGCTGAACTAATATAGATAGTTTCATCAGACTTAAAGTATTTTTAGCAGATACTCTTCTCTTTCATTTGATACCCATATCGCCTTTCTGTGGCTCACAAAAATATGAAAATAAATTATTATCTCTTCTATATCCTTTGGAAATTCGAAGTCCTGTAAACAGGAAAAAAGATGGCCAAATGGAAAACTGAGAAAACAGCTTTTCCACATACGATCTCTAGTTTCATGGGTATATAGTCTTGTTCAGCTCTAATGTAAAAAATGTGCGACAACAGTGTAATCACTAAAGGCGTGTTTACACATGAAATTTTGAAATAGTTGTTAATGCTGAACTAATATAGATAGTTTCATGAGATTTAAAGTATTTTTAACACATACTCTTCTCTTTCATTTGATACCCATATCGCCTTTGTGTGGCTCACAAAAGTATGAAAATAAATTATTAAATCTTCTATATCCTTTGGAAATTAAAAGTCCTGTAAAATAGAAGAAAAAAATCACCAAATGGAAAACTGAGTGCACAGCTTTTCTACATACGATTTCTAGTTTCATGGGTATATAGTCTTGTTCAGCTCTAATGTAAAAAATGTGCGACAACAATGTAATCACTAAAGACGTGTTTACACATGAAATTTTGAAATAGTTGTTAATGCTGAACTAAAATAGATAGTTTCATGAGATTTAAAGTATTTTGAACAGATACTCTTCTCTTTCATTTGATACCCATATTGCCTTTGTGTGGCTCACAAAAGTATGAAAATAAATTATAAAATCTTCTATATCCTTTGGAAATTAAAAGTCCTGTAAACAGGAGAAAAGATCGGCTAAAGAAAAACTGAGAGAACAGCTTTTCTACATACGATCTCTAGTTTCATGGGCATGTAATCTTACTCAGCTCCAATAAAATATAAAATTGTCTCACAGTGTAATCACTGAAGGCGTGTTTACACATGATGATTTATTGTACAACTTGGAGTCTGAAGTATTAATTCTGAGAAGAGAAATTCAGAGAAAATATGGTTTAAAGTGTTAAGTCCCCTATTTTTTGTGTTGTCTTTTTGTCAAAATATTTTTTGCAATAATAGACCCTTGAAAGCACTTTAAATATAAATTTTGGTTTTTGTCTTAGTTAACTTATAGGTCGAAATATTGGTCGTTTAGAGTAATTTTTTGATGTAAATAATTTTCATAGTCACAACTGAAAACTTTTTTGTATTCGGTTAAGTTTTCATCAAAAAATGTTTAAGTTCTAGTCACAATCTATGTTCATAATCATATTGTACATTAGACTGGGTCCGGGTCCATACAAATGAAAAAAACAATTTCCAGTCACCCCATGAAAATAAAGTTTGAATTGTTTAATGATGATTTTCAAAATACTTTCCTTCCTAGATCAAGCTGTCTGCGAGCTAAACGCTCCTGAAAACACCTCTAAAAATCATGTTTTATTCGTAAATTTTTTTAATAATCATAAACAAAGTCTGTAATGTCATAAACATAATATATAAGTTAATTTGCTCCATAATCATTAAATGCGTGTTTACACGTGAAGAGAAGACTTCAGAGAAAATGTGGTTTAAATAAGTGTCAAGTAACTAAAATGGCTAATTTTTCATTAAAAAATGTTTAAATTCTAGTCATAATCTATTTTCATAATCATATTGTACATTAGGCTGGGTCTGAGTCCATACAAATGAAAAAGCAATTTCCAGTCACCCCACGAAAATAAAGTTTGAATTGTTTAATGATGATTTGCAAAATATTTCGTGCCTAGATCAAGCTGTCTGTGAGCTAAACGCCTATAAAAATAATCTTTTACCCGTGTATTTTTTTTAATATCCATAAACATAGTCTGTAATCTCATAAACATAATATATAAGTTAATTTGCTCCATAATCATTAAAGGCGTGTTTACACGTGAGAGAAAATGTTGTTTTAAATAAGTGTTAAGTAACTGAAATGGCTAACTTTTCATCAAAAAAATGTTTAAGTTCTAGTCATAATCTATTTTCATAATCATATTGTACATTAGGCTGGGTCGCAGTCCATATAAATGGAAAAACAATTTCCATTTACCCCACGTAAGTAAAGTTTTGATGGTTTAATGATGATTTGCAAAATAGATCAACTGAAACTCGTGAAAGTACCCCTAAAAATCATATTTTACCCGTGTAATTTTTTTGTTTTTTTTTGTCAAAAATTTTTTTAATCAAATAGACCAAAATAAAACAAACCAAATAAAAATTAATTGTAAAATATATCAACAATGTCATTGCTGCGTTTAATGTTCTATAATTAGCTGTCGCATATATTTGCGTATTATTGCAAATGTTCAAAACCTGAGACCTTACTTTATCGTCAATGTACGTCATGAGTGACCTAGAATCTTAAACCAATAACTTCTGCTTATTTGTTGTGTATTCACATTCATCATTCAAGCTGCCGCTTATCATTGCAGAATGACATTATCGATCAATAACCTACCTTAAAATAATAATAAACAATTAAAAGATTTTTTTGGGGAACACGTGACATTTGGGACCTATCACATGATGTATTTTCAAAAATTCGTACACTACATATAATCTGGTAAACAAAGTGTAAGATTATTGGCCAATCTTACCAAGTACAACAATTATGGAATAGATATTAATATAGCTTATTCTGTGGTAAAATTAAAAATAAAATATATAATAATCAATTCTATAAACACCATCGTTACAATAATTTTTTCGATCCACAGTAATATTTCATAACATGTTTATAATTAGACTGGCCAACAGCATTTTTGAAACAGACCCTGTAATTCTGAAATAGACCATGTTTGCCGAATAAACTAATAGTCCAACTGGTCTGAGTTTCTTTTTAAAGGGGATCAATGTTTTAATTTTTTAGTCGAAGGGAGCATTATAATAAGTGAGAAAAGTATTGTAAGTTAAAGTCTGAGAGAATTCTTATTGTCAGAACTATATTGTGGAATTTTATGAGGATCATTTTTGTGGAAGATCTTCGCCCTCTAGCTCCACTTTTTATGGGTCAATTTCACCCTTTGTCGTGAAAATAAAAAATCCTCTTAAAAAGGACATGTTCAATGATAAAAACTTCAGTGGGGGTCACCAAAGTGGGTACTTCGGTAGAACAAGACATATAAAAAAACACAAATTAGATATTTTTGCAAATTTTCGCGGGAATCAATCAAAAAGTGTTAATATACTGAATCAATTGTATAATTCTATAAACATCACCATTAAAATCATTTTTCGACCTTAATCTATAATTACGATACAACCGTATCGACCCATGGCCTTAAATAAATAAAATCAAATTCAATTCAATATATATTTTTCTGTTTATAAGGTTTTTTTCCATTGACCTTCTGTTTTGCGGAGCTCCCCTTCAAACCGCAAAAATACCCTTAACTAGAAGACTTCAAAAATAAAAATCCCCAAGGGAATTAACATCAATTATATTTAATATAATTATCTTTTTATTTCATATGGGTAAAAAAAGTCCCTTTCATCCACTTCAAAAGAAAAAAATCCCCTAAAAATTATTCTAAAATAACAAAAATAATAAATAATAAAATTTTTGTTATAAAACAAAGGAAACAATTGAAATAATTATATTTGTATTTAACCTTGTAACGGTTAAGGTTTCCGTTTTCTGTGCATTGTACCGAACTATTAAAACTTTTTTCAATACAACCTTCTTCCTCACACAAACATAAAATATTTGAATACGTTCTCGAATTATTTATTTGTTTACACATATATCTTCGAAAAAATCGCAGCATTGTAGCATTAAAATTTGGCATTTGCCTTTTAGAGGGTTAATTCGTTCTTACAAATTATTCTAATTAAACAATTATATAAAGACCTGTTAAAAATCACAACACTTGGCATTAGAAATAATTTATTGAAAACTTAAAAGAAAAGGTGTTCAAACTCCTGTAATGTAACGAATTCGATCTATGTTTAATTTGAAATCCACATCGGCATTACAGAGTAATAAATTTAGCAAATTTTTAAACCAGCATATGAATAAATCCTATGTGATGGACGTTTTAAATTCGAAATTCGTTTCATATAACTTTGAGAGTACTTTGAAATGTCATTTAAAAATTTTCTTAACCATTTTTGAGGAAAACAAAATTCGTGCCGTAATGGACTTTACAAAAATGGACGGCATATTTTTAGTAAATTTTGCACAGGATTTTTGAAATTGCTCTAATGAGGATTATGAAGTTAATGGTTCGTCAAAAAATGTTAATTTCTACTTTCTTTTTATGTAAATAAAACAACAATATTCCTTTAATACAATTTTATACAATTAAAAAATATGGACATTTCTCTAGAAAGGGCCATCATGCTCGAATAATAAAAAGTTGAAAAATATTGTTTCTGACTTGTATTAGCAAACGAAAATATAATTAAAATAAAGAATCCAAAGCGTAGCTTCCCAGCAAAAACTCTCATTACCAAGTAATGTGGGGAATAAGGCAAAACCAAAAACCTTCACTACTTATTTTTCGGATCCGTTTCTAATTATTTTTATAAAGGGATTGTAAAATGATAAGTACTTCCACGCACGCTTACAAAAAGTTGAGAAATAAGTACTTCTAAACGATTTGTAAAATAAGTGGTATCAGGAAAATACAAAATATGTCATTATTGATAACTAGCCAAATAATGTATTTACTATCAATAATGGACTTAATAAGTTGTATCGATTTTTTAACAATCTGAATACAGAATTTAGGGCTCTTTTTCATTAAGCCTGGATAACTAAGCTGCGATAACAAGAGCACTGCTATTCTCTGACTCACCACAAAAATGTAGAAAATTAATTTTTAATATCTGAAGTTCTATGAAATTTAACTTACCAATAACTACTTATTTAAACCATTATAAGGAAGTAGTTATTTCATACTTCAAAATAATGCAGGGCGTAACGAGATGTCATTCTAGGTAATGCTAAAAATAATGAGGTGTCATTACCAAGTTTTTGCTGGGTTAGTTACAATTATGATCATACGGACTGTTGTAAAGAGTGATTTTTTTGAGGTTAGGATTTTCATGCATTAGTATTTGACAGATCACGTGGGATTTCAGACATGGTGTCAAAGAGAAAGATGCTCAGTATGCTTTGACATTTCATCATGAATCGTCTTACAAACGAACAACGCTTGCAAATTATTGAATTTTATTATCAAAATGCGTGCTCTGTTAAGAAAGTTCATTGCGCGCTTCCATTTTATGGTCAGTTAAATCGACCCACTGAAGCGGCTATTCGGGCTATTGTGACTAAATTTCGCACCAAATTTACATTGTTGGACATTAAACCACCAAAACGCTTACGTAGAGTACGAACTGAAGAAAATATCGCAGCTGTATCGGCCAATGTTAATGATGACCATCAATTATCGATTCGTCGCCGTTCCCAGCAATTGGGCCTCTGTTACTCAAAAACGTGGAAATGCCAAAATTGGACTAAGCGGATGGACCACCTAAGACGCAGCCGCGGTCAACATTTAAATGAAATTATCTTCAAAAAGTAAATGTCATGGACCAATCTAACGTTTCAAATAAAGAACCGATGAGATTTTGCAAATTTTATGCGTTTTTTTTAAAAAAAAAGTTATCAAGCTCTTAAAAAATCACCCTTTATTTCATTCTTTTTTTAATTTTTTATTTTTAAGACAATTTCTTCTCAAAAACTTGCTTCATTGAACAATGGTGCAAATACTCTCTTATGACGAAATATTTATTACAAAAATAACAAACGTCTATAATATGAAAGAATAGATAATAAAGATCAGTTAAGTGCAAAATTTTGATTTGCTTTCATTGGTCGGTATAGTAGCTTAGTATCTTATGTCCTGTAACATATAGAAACTTATAAAAAAAGTAAAAAAGAGTTTTATTAACTCGCCAAATTGTGAAACAAACTAAGAATATGCCAAATAATTTAAAAAGTTTTATCAAAAAAAGGTCCCACGAAATTCGCGCTACTGTGCGAATTTGGAAAGAATAAATAAACTGACTTCTATTTTTGTCACGTGACGTCACCGTCCTTAATAGATAATATCTTAGGACAATGCAGTTCAATTGTTTTCTTCTTTTAGGTCTTCTTAAAAATAATTAATTAAAAATTATGTTAAGTTTTCCAACCCTTTGAAACGCAAGACCGCCACACATGTGACCATATGTTTTTTTACCAGTTTTATGGGCATCTAAAAACCATAAATTTTTTTGGAAAAATAATTCAAAATGTGAGGTAGGTGTGAGGTAGGTACTGAAAAGACTGACTTGGCAATAAATATAAGAAAATTCCAGTATAAGAATTATTTGCTTAGTAACGCTAAAATCAACAGATTTATTAAAAAGAAAGTTCAGTCATCAAGTTAAAAAGGGTTCATACATTTATCCATAGATAGATTTATCATCTAGGCGTTGTTTTCTTAATTATAACTTTTTTCTATTTCTATACCCTTACTCTTCAGCGTATATACTCTATATATCATTTGGGACAGAACAAAATGTAACGCATTGCAGGAGGGACTTAAGGCCATAAGTATGCTTGTACCAAACCTGTTTCACAACATTATAAGTTGTTTGAGCCATGTCCGTCCGTCCGTCTGGCTGGATAACTCTCGAAAGGAGTTAAGGAATCAATTCAAACTTTGAACATAATAATATTATGTGCGTGAAGATAAATTCCGAATTTAACTAGCGGAGACACAAACCACCCACGTTAACAGTGGGCTGTTAATGGGTTAACAGAGCTATGTTAATCTTGATAGAGGAAGATAATATATACACAAAATCGGATCGGGAGAAGATATATTATTGATATTCAAAATCTGAATAGAAAACATATCAATCTTGACATATAAAGAGAGAAAATATAAAATTTTGTATTGCATATTTGTATTTTTTCAACATAAACAAAATTGATTAATTTTTAACGCAGTGGATAAACGGCAAAGTCTGGGTGCATGACTTGGGTACCAAAAAATAGGTCTTCCAATGAGCTTTCAGAAAATATGACCCAAGTTTCCCAAAGCAATTTTGTATTATGAAAATACTCTGTTACAAGTCTAAATTCTGTTTTTATACAAATATATGACCCAACTGTGCGCAAACCGCTAGGTATGGGTCCATGACTTGGGTACCAAAAAATAGGTCTTCCAATGAGCTTTCAGAAAATATGACCCAAGTTTCCCAAAGCAATTTTGTATTATGACAATACTCTGTTTCAAGTATAAGTTCTGTTTTTATTCAAATATATGACCCCACTGTGCGCAAACCCCTATTTCTGGGTCCATGACTTGGGTACCAAAAAAAATGGCGAAATTGCCACACCCCTTCTGGTACCTGCCACACAAATGTCCCATATTCCTATGTTAAATTAAAACCGATGTAACTTCAACACGTATCTTCAGTATTAGCTATATTTTGGTAGGTAATAAAGTTTTTTTATAATCACTTTAAGTGTACAAAATATGGCGGTTTTTGCCACGCCCTTTCCAGTACCTCCCACACAAAGCTCCCTAAACTACGTAAAATTAAAGCTGTTATAATTTCTGTAGGGATGATCGTGAAATTTGATATATATCAATGCTTTTATAGAAGTTACATTAACATGACATATGGGTGATCGTTGTCATTCCCCTTCTAGTACCTCCCACAAAAAGTGGCATAAGCTTTGTTTGAATAAAACCGATATAACATCAACACGGTTAGTCAAAATCAGTTGCAATTTGATATTTGAAAATGTTTTTATAATCACTTTAAACCTAAAAAGTATTTACGCTTTAGCCACGCCCCTTCTCGTACCTCCCACACAATTGTCTATATCCTAGGTAAAATTAAATCCTTCCTCCGTGCACCAGCATAGACGTTATATGCTGGTGCACGGAGTCCACTATGACCTGATATTTGATGATGTTTTTACATTTGTTTTATAAAGTTTTAAGTTGGGATCATGTGCCGAGAACCTTCTAGTACCTTCCTGCCCTAAGTAAAATTTAATTTCTTGTAAATACCATATATAAGTTATCTGAGAGTGAAGGTGTATATAAGTCTGTTTAGCCGACTGAAGCTTACTTACATGTTAATGAGGTTTTCGTGCCAGCAAAAACGATTTTCCTATTTTTTAGAGACACAATCTTCGACGAAGATTTCAACTTTAGAGCAAGACAATTATAACTATTATTTATTTTATGAATCATTATTCCTGAATGCACTCAAAAATTACATTTTTAAGTCTCGCACTCAAAAATTCTTTTTCCATCGTTGCATAGTATGAAACATTTTTTATTTATTTTCCCCATAATCAACACTTAAATAAGCGTTGTTTGAGTGCTACTAGAAACAACTGCTGGACAGACACATATTTAAATACAAAACAATTTTCTAAATTGTTCTAAGTGAAATCATAATCAAGGGGGGGGAGAAAATCAAGTGTTTGCTTAACAACTTATCGAAATCGATGTAACACTTTATTAACAACTCAACAAGTTCTCAGCACCATGTTAAATGTGATAGATCTACGTTAAGTGTTTTCCTTTTCCCCTATTGCAACATTAGATAATGGTGTAATTAATTAATTGTCTAACCAGAGTGAGTGTTTACTACTTTTAGGAATATAACATACAAAATAGCATTATTATCGACCAAAAATAAAATAAAGGTTAATATGTAACAGCTGATTGGCTTCGGCTTTAGTCTAAAATAGCACTATTATCGGCCAACGCTAAACTAACATATGTAACAGCTGGTTAGCTCTAAATTTAGTTTAAAACAGCACTATTATCGACCAAAGCTGATTAGCATTAACTTTAGACTAACCGCAGATGATAAAATTAGCTCTAAATTTATTTTAAAACAACACTATTATCGACCAAAGATAAACTAACACATGTAACAGCTTATTAGCTTCAACTTTAGACTAACCGCAGATGATAAAATTAGATCCGCAGATGGTGAAAGTGGAGGGGTCTGACTAGTGCTTGTGTGGGAATAAAAATGTTGAATAATAAATGGAACGGATATGGTTAACTTTAAACACAGTTTCTATCCTAAATTATTAACACACAAGATTACTACAACCTGTGGTAGATTTGAACCAACAAACATACCCATATAAAAACACATTGTGGTTCCAGAACTGGGACCTAATTACGGCTTACGTGTCGTATCGAAACACACTTTTTTCATGGTCCAAAATATGGCAACTTTTCATTGAAGTTTTGATACGATTCAAATAGGGTGGTTAAACAAGCGAATAAAAATTCAGCTCCGAGCAGAATATAATATTTTGAAGACGTTGTTTTCGATACGATATGTATGCCGTAGTTAGGTCCCCTGCTTTGAGTAACTCCCTGTAACATTGTTATCGACTCGAAGTCGGTAACATGTACTTCAATGTGCAATCCAAATTAGCGTAACATTATTATCGACCAATATCGATCGGTAATCTACCATCAAATCAACTGTTAGCATGTCAGCAGCTTATGTTTGTTGGTTTTTCAATCAGTTTCCTTGTGGAATATAAAACAGCTCTGACTACGGCGCGGCTAAACGACATACTAACATATTGACTTCATTCAAAACTAAGTCACGTTTCATGGGGTGCCGCCGCACTTGCGTTCAAGTACTCCAAACATGTCTCAGATTTAAAAATAAAGATACACATGAACAGCATTTGCATAAAACCAATATATGGTACATAAACATTTACAATGAATTTATTAATAATAAACAGTGCGATACTATCTATCATTGGGTGGGATAGTATATCAAGTGGGTGAAACAGCTTGTATATAGTTGCTATCAAAGTCCAATTTGTAATTATGGTTTGGCTACAACTGAAAAATAAATAATTCTCGACGCTAGGAGGCGGTCAATGCCTTATGTGGCGTTAAGCTTGTGCGTCAGTTCAAATCAAGTGGAATATCTCATATCCGTTCACTCTTTCAGCTGTCCTACCAAAACAATGTCCATATGTTGAATATTTACCCTCTAGATCTTCCTAATCAAGGCAGTCCGTCCTCCATGTAACTCCTGAGTCAATGTGCTGATGTCTTGGCTTATCTACCTTCAAACTAATATATTCGATGTGAAGGAAGCTAAATTCGGAATTGAATTAGCAAAGACACAAACCGCTGTTAAAACTGTCAGCTGTTAATGGGCTAACAGAGCTATGTTAAGCCGTTAACAGCGTCCAGAATACCTGAAGAGGTGGATATGTGCGATCATTGTGGCCAAATGGAAATACTTTACTCGATTGGACTACTACCAAATGAAAGCTAGTAAAATCTAGTTTCACTGTGAAGTTCTGAAATAATCTTCAAAGTATCAATTTTTAGTCAAAAACCTCAAATTTTACGGAGAGGATGGCTCGTGCGTCCATTGTGACCAATTACTTTAGTCGATGTGCCACAGTGGAAGCACAATTTATTCTCTCCAGAATTTTTGAAGTTTTTGGCTAAAAATTGATATTTTCAGTTATTTAGAAGCTCTGTTAACGGCTTAACATAGCTCTGTTAACTTATTAACAGACGACAGTTTTAACAGTGGTTTGTGTCTTTGCTACTTAAATTTATCTTCATTCACAAATATATCCACCCTTCCGGCAATTAAAATCAATCTAAAGTTTTCTGATCCATGACCCTCGAAAGAGCCAAATAACAATTCTGACATTACTTGCCCAGCAGCTTAGTCGTAAGATACAAAGAACTAGTTCGACATTATATCTGTCGAACTCCGATAAAGAAGATTCCTTATTGACCGCCAATCTCGGTTTTCTCGCAGTTCTTCACATGATCTCAAACTAAAGTCTCGTCTGTCTACCCTTCACATCAAAGGCGAAGAAGACTAGATGACCGACCAGATGTGACTTATGAACGGTATACTACTATGCCAACAGTATTAATTCTATATGCTCTTCCTTAAATTCAAACTAAAGTTTTTTCAACGTTTTGTCTCTCTCTCTCGGTCACTTATATGTCCTTTCTTCCCTTAATCGACTTGCTCAGATTCTTAGTGGTAAGAGCCAAAGAACTGGTGCGGCATTACATTTGTCCAACTTCGGTAAATCAATCTCAGTTTTCTCTTAGTTCTTCACTTGATTTCAAACCGAAGTATTTTTAATCTTTAGACTCTTCCTATGTCATCTGTCTACCCTTCACATCGAAGGTGAAGTATAAAGAATGACTGTCATCAAATTTCGTCTGTCATCTGTCTACCCTTCAAATCGAAGGCGAAGGAGAATGGATGGCTGCCTTCGACTTTCCGACCAGATGTCACTTATGAACGATATACTACTATGCCAACAGTATTAATTCTACATACTCTTCGTTAAATTGAAACTAAAGCTCCTTCAACATTTTATCTTTTTCTCCGTCACTTATATGACCATCCTTCCCTCAGTTGACTTGCTCACATTCTTAGTGGTAAGAGCCAAGAACTGGTCCGGCATTACAACTTCGGTAAATCAATCTCAGTTTTCTCTTAGTTCTTCACTTGATCTCAAACCGAAGTATTTTTAATCTCAAGACTTTTCCTCTGTCATCTGTCAACCATTCACATCGAAGGTGAAGTATAAAGGATGAATGCCATCAACTTTCCCCTGTCATCTGTCTACCATTCACATCGAAGGCGAAGGAGAATGGATGGCTGCCTTCGACTTTCCGACCAGATGTGACTTATAAACGATATACTACTATGCCAACAGTATTAATTCTATATACTCTTCCTTAAATTCGAACTAAAGTTTCCTCAACGTTTTGTCAGTTTCTCCGTCACTTATATATCCATCATTCCCTCAATCGGCTTGCCCAGCTTCTTAGTTGTAAGAGACAAAGAACTAGTCCGACATTACAACTGTCCAACTTCGATAAGAAAGATTCCTTACTGATCTCGGTTTTTTTCTGAGTTCTTCACTTGATCTCAAACCAAAGCGTTTTTAATCTTTTGACTCTTCCTCTGTCATCTGTCTACCCTACACATCGAAGGTTAAGGAGAATGGAGAGCTAACATCATCTTTCCGACCAGATGTCTCTTATGAACGATACACTATTCTCACAAATGTAATGTACGTTCTTCCTTTAAATCAAACTAAAGTTTCTTAAATGATTTGTATCTTTCTCCGTCACTTATATGCCCATCCTCAATCGACTTGACCAGCTTCTTAGTAGTAAGAGCCAGAGAACTAGTCCGACATTATATCTGTCCAACTTCGATAAGGAAGATCTTGATCTTTTTAACCTTCAGACACTTCCTCTGTCCACCCTTCTCATCGAAGGAGAATGGATGGCTGCCATCATCTTTCTGACCAGATGCAACCTATAAATGATATACTACTATTCCAACTTCTTCCTTAAATTCAAAAGTTTTCTCTCTTTCTCTGTCATTTATATGCCCATCCTTCCTTCAATCGACTTGCCCACCTTCTTAGTCGTAAGAGCCAAAGAACTAGTCCGACATTACATCCTTCCAACTTCGATAAAGAAGATTCTTTACTGCCCAGCAATCTCGGTTTTCTCTCAGTTCATCACTTGTGTTTTAACCCTTAGACTCTTCTTCTGTCATCTGTCTACCATTCACATCGAAGGTGAAGGAGAACGGATGGCTGCCATCAACTTTCCCCTGTCATATGTCTACAATTCATATCGAAAATGAAGGAGAATGTATGGGTGCCATCATCTATCCGACCAGATGTCTCTTATGAATAATAGACTACTTTGCCAACATTAATGTACGTTCTTCCTTAAATTCAAACTAAAGTTCATTCAACCTTTTTGTCTCTTTCTCCGTCACTTATATGCCCTTCCTTCCCTCAATCGACTTGCCCAGCTTCTTAGTAGTAAGAGCCAATATTACATGTGTCCAGCTTTTATAAAGAATATTCCTTATTGACCGCCAATCTCGGGTTTTCTCGGTTCTTCTTCGACCTTAAGACCATTCCTCTGTCATCTGTCTACCATTCACATCAAAGGATGACATCAAATTTCCGACCACTTATGAACGATAAACTGCTCTTCCAACAGTAATGTACGTTCTTCCTAAAATTCAAACTAAAGTTCCTTCAACCTTTTTGTCTATTTCTCCGTCACTTATATGCCCATCTTCCCCTCAATCGACTTTCATCCCCCAATAGCTTAAGATTCCCTCTAGTCCTTTCCAACTATCCAGACTGCTCTTCAAGCTAATAGTTCTTATGCCTTTCATGCTCCTTTTAGCAGATATAAATCATAAATGGCCGCTCTTTCATCGGGCCAATCTAAATCTGAAACAACATTCAATTCACCAACCCTTGATTCGACAACAGAAATATCTGACATCCTTTCCGTCTATGTAGCCTGTTATTTAGACGATTATCAAGCTAAAACCTTAAAACTTTCATCTCCATATTCTCTGACAATAAATACTATCTGTCCGCACTTTGTCTCTGACGCTTATATGTCCATCCTTCCCTCAATCGACACTCATCCCACAGTAGCTTAGGATTTCTTCTCTGCGATTGCGACGACTGCATCTGCAAGTTACAGTTCTTAGGACTTCCATTATCCGTTTCTCAGACGATAATCTATATATGCCCGCTCTTTAATCTGTCCGAGCTAGAACAACATCCAATTCATTAACCCTTGACTCTACAATCGATTTCATCAATCCTTTCCATCATTCTAGCCTACTCTTTAGACGATTAGTAAGCTAAAATCTTGAGACTTTCATCTTCATATTCTCAGGCAATAAATCACATCTGTCCACTCTCTAATCATTCCAGCATAAACATTCACTTCATTAACTCTTGACTCGACATCTGAAATATCTAACTTCCTTTCCATCTGTCTAGCCAACTCTTTACGCGATTAGCAACATAAACGCAATCTTGAGACTTTCTCAGACAACTAACTCTATATGTGCGCTCTTTATCTCTGTCCATGATAAACATTTACTTCATTAACCCTTTCACTCACCTTTTTCACTTGATTGTTGGCTGTGGGCACATCCGAATCCCATTCCGAACTTAAATCATCACTCGATGCATAACCATAGTCCCTGGGCAGGGGCACTTCCAGAAAGGAGCGCGAGTACTGAGCATAACCTGGACACAAGCTACTAGCGCCGTGCGGCGAAGGTGAACGACGATTCAAGAGGGAATGTTTGCGCAGAGAGGAGATGGTCTCGCGCGATTCGAACAAACACTTGGGCGGTACCATTATGGTGGGCGTGGGCGGCGGCGTCTTGGGTATAGCACCCGTGGTGGTAGCAGCCGTGGAGGCCACAATAGGCATGCCATGAGCCTGGGCAAAGGCCATGCTCACCTTACGGCCATAGAGTAAATTGCCGGAGGACTTTTTGCGCAACGTCTTCTTGGAGAGCTGAGGCGAGGAAGTGCTCTTCTTGTCAACTTCATTGGCCTCGGCATCATCGGCCTCGTCGGCTTCTTTCTCCTCATCCTCTTCGTCGTCGTTATCCTCGACGGCGGTTTCATTGCCCTCTTCTTCCTCCTCTCCATTGCCCTCCAGCTGTTCCACAGCCTGAGGAGGAGGAGGAGGCGGAGGTTCCACAATGGGCTTGTTGCCATTTATAATCTCCAGCTGCTGCTGCTCCTCATCGTCAAATTTCATTTTGTTGATCTCCTCGGGCGGCACCTCGGGGAAATGCAACAGCTTAACGGTGATCTTCTTGCCGGCCTCGTTGTAGTACACTTCTTTGGCGCTCATTTTATCAAAGTCTTCGTAGATTCTGACTTGAGGATAAGCACATAGAGACATCTTCTCGGGCAGCATAACATTAAAACAAATTACGCGACACGGGGATTTTAAACATTTTCGGAGCGGATATTTTTTTAATAAGGATTTAAATTACGATTTAAAAAAGGATCTAGAGGAGGGAAGGGGGGTTTTAAATTGAGTTTAAATGTTACAAATTCTCTTCGCAAGGCTTAAACTTTGTCCAATTTCAAAACCGCGCGAACTAGAACTGTCTTGCACCGCTAGCCATGAATTGCAAATGAATCATGGCTTTGATTTTAAATCGTCGTCGTTTCACGCCAAAAACCGCTGCCAACATGAAAACTCTGCTCTCGCAGCATTATATAATAATTATTGCATTTGCGTCATTAGAATTTTAATTATCACAATTAAAAATAACACAGCGATATCGCGCGAATGCGCTCGAACGCGCGAGCGTGTGTGTTTGTGTTTCCAATTAATCTGACAATTTTCTGTAAATTGTACAATATTTTCTATTTGTTTTCCTATCGGTTTCCTTCCACTGGAGCTGTGACTTTTGTTTGGCGTTTTTTTTTTGTTTTATTTTTCTATTCAATTTTATTGCAAATTTGCAACAAACGCAACCAGGCGTATTATTGGCATAAATTAACGATTAATTCGCCAAAAGTGTTGAAATCATGCGACAACAAACGGAATGTCGCCAGTTTTGTTGGCTAAACGACTGCCACACACGACGACATCGTCGACGATAAAGTGTAGACGAAATATTTGCAGAATTTAAAAGTGAAAAAAAACGATATTGCACAATATTCGAAATTTAATTTAAAAGTCAAACATGTCATTAAAACTGAGTAAAGAGACAAATTTATAGTTAATATTTTTATAATTTACAGATAAAAAACCTGCTGAGTGGAAAATATTAACTTTTGAAAGCTTTTTCGAAACTTAGCAATAAAATAAATTTCTTAAAACCATATATAAGCCGACCAATGTTAAGGTATTACATTCAAAACCCATGAAAAACTACACAAACAATACAAAAACTAAGGATAACCAATTTAGTTTAGCCAAAAATAAAACACAGTGGACGTTGACGTTGGGACTGAGTTCAGCGCAACAAAGGACGCCTACATGAACAATTTGAGAGTATGGTTCTGAAGTGGTGTGAATAACAACCAAAATTGTTCAAAAAATACCTAAAATTTATCAAAAAGAAAGAAAAGAAAAAAGAATGAAAAAGTACTAGATTTTCCATGTTTTCAAAAAAAAAAAATACTACCAAAGCGGGGAAAATGTGTTCCAAAATTGGGGATTTTTTATTTTACCATTTTTATTTGTTCGGATTAATTTTAAGTATTTTTATAGGACTTCAATATTAAAATAATGAGAGATGTATATGATTGTATTTTTGCCACAATTTTTTATAAATAACTCAGTCAATTACTAGAGAATTTTTAAAAACAAAGCGGCATTTTATTTCTTACTAAATTTTTTATAAATAACTCAGTCAATTACTAGAGAATTTTTAAAAACAAAGCGACATTTTACTTCTTACTAAATGTGTTTTTCAAATAAATGTTCTAATGGTACGGTTACCAAATAAAAAAATGTACAAAACCATAGCAAAAGTTGAAAAATGCAAAAATGCGATTTTTTATACGCATATTCGGCAAGTAAGTTGCACTTCTCGTTCGTTTGCGAGAATCATTTCCTTAAAGAGGTCGAGTTTGATGTTGAAAAGTCGCTGCGAAGCCACTTGAAAAAACCTTTGACAGGGTGGAAATCATGATAGTGGTAGTCTGCAGCCAAGTAATAAATGTCACCATGTCATTTGCAAATAAATTTGCATTCTATTAATTATAGATGCAAAATGGTCTTGAGCCGGGACAATATCCTAGTTCAAATGCAAAAAAGAATTACAACATTTGTATTTGGGCTACATCTAAATCTGAACCACTTAACCACTTTCACCATAGGTTTTTTAGTTGGATTGCCAAATTTAAAGAAAATCGGGTACAATATATGGCTTCTAGAGATGCAAAAGTCAAATCGGGAGCGACATTTGTATGGGGGCTATATCTAAATCTGAACCGATCTTACCCAATTTCCGCATAGGTGTTTCTAGTTGGACTATAAGATGGTGTGCCTAATTTAAAGAAAATCGGGTACAATATGTGGCTTCGAGAGCTGAAAATGTCAAATCGGGAGTGACATTTTTATTGGGGCTATATCTAAATCTGAACCGATCTTACCCGCTTTCACCATAGGTTTTTTTAGTTAGATTATAAGATGTTGTGCCATTTCTAAGAAAATCGGGTACAATATGTGGTTTCTAGAGCGGAAAATGTCAAATCGGGAGCGACATTTGTATGGGGGCTATATCTAAATCTCAACCGATCTTACCCAATTTCCCCATAGGTGTTTCTAGTTGGATTATAAGATGTTGTGCCTAATTTAAAGAAAATCGGGTGCAATATGTCGTTTCTAGAGCGGAAAATGTCAAATCGGGAGCGACATTTGTATGGGGGCTATATCTAAATCTGAACCGATCTTATCCAACTTCTGCATAGGTGTTTCTAGTTGGACTATAAGATGTTGTGCCAAATTTAAAGAAAATCGGGTACAATATATGGCTTCTAGAGCGGCAAATGTCAAATCGGGAGCGACATTTGCATGGGGGCTATATCTAAATCTGAACCGATCTTATCCAACTTCTGCATAGGTGTTTCTAGTTGGACTATAAGATGTTGTGCCAAATTTAAAGAAAATCGGGTACAATAAATGGCTTCTAGAGCGGCAAAAGTCAAATCGGGAGCGACATTTGCATGGGGGCTATATCTAAATCTGAACCGATTTGCCTCAAATTAAATAGCGTTCGTCCTTGATGCACAAAACTTACTTGTGCCAATTTTTGTTAAGATCCGACTGCAACCTGTAATTGGATTACAACAATAGATGGACAGACGGACAATCAGACCGACAGACAGACAGACATGGCTAAATCGACTCAGAAAGTGATTCTAAGCTGATCTGTATAATAAACGATGGGTCTAACTCGTTTCATTTTGGGTGTTACAAACAAATGCACAAAGGCATAATACTCCCGTGGAGTGTATAAATACTATAAATTGGTTGCAGCTTTTCTAACAACCAAGTCGTTCACCGGTACCGCTTTTCCCCTAGAGAAATTACAATACAAAGTAAATTCATATTCTAATTTTGGCATTGAGTCCGGTGGCAGACCAGAGCCTCTGGTGGGATTCCAACCCCCAACCCCTCAACTCTCAGCTCTCAGAAAAAATATTGCAATTTATTTTCTCAAAAAAATAAATAATAATAATAAAAATAAATACACAACAATTATCACAAATATTTAAGAAAACTTGGGATTCCTTGGGGAAATTCATCTCGTAAATTACTGTGTCTAAGGGAACTTACACAATGTAAACCAAATATATATTTGAGAATAGCTTAACCTTCAATGGGAATCTTAAACTGCAGTGATTTCTTTGCAGTTTCTAAGGAAACTGGTAGCTGGATTTATTCAGATAAAGAGAGAAAGGACTGCTCCGAAGGCTGGTATCTATATTAATTGATAAATGCCGATCGAATAAACATATTTTCTGTGAATGGACATAAAATAGAAACAAGATTTGAACGAGGCCAGCCCCATAATTAAGCGAATGAGTAATATTATAATCAATATTATAATTATAACTCATACGACACCATGTACAGTGGAATTACTACATTTGAGTACAAGGAGTGCTCATAGAGCGATAAAAACATGGCACCAAGCATTTTCTGAACGAAATTAAGAAAAATATGAACAGACATCAAAATCGGCCACACCCATTAATACCGCCCATATAACTCCATATTAATTTTTCATGCAAAAATTGTTGTTTCGCTCCGAATGTCTTGAAATTTTGCACAAAGTTTAAAATTAACAAAATGAAAATGCTCTGAAAATGTCATCAAAATCGGCCACGCCCATCATATACCCCCACCCCCCCTATAACTCAACATGAATTTTGTATACAAAAAATTTTGTTTTGATCCGAAATTTTTGAAAATATGCAAATATGAGTTTAAAATTAATAAAATGAAAAAATTTTGGAAATTTTATAAAAATCGGCCATATAACTTAAAATTAATTTTTCATATAAAAATATAGGAAAACATTATTTTTTTATTTTGTAAGAGCTACTATTCTAATGAAGAAAACAATGCTTATTTGAAAAAAATTTAGAAATTTTTTAAAAATCGGCCATTAAATTAATTTTTCATATAAACAAATAGGAAAAAATTATTTTATTTTATTTTGTAAGAGCTACTATTCTAATGAAGAAAACAATGCTTATTTGGAAAAAAATCTTTGAATAAATGTAGAAGTTACGAGCATATTGGTAGACCTAAGAAAAAATTTCAAAAATAATGGTTTTGGCTAAAATAACGATTTTTGCAGACACGATTAAAATCCTTTAAAAATTAAAAATCCTAACCGTGAAATCAATACCTCTTTTTATAGAAACTCTATAAATAAATGCAGAAATTATGGACCTTGTGGTAGATATTTCATATTTTTTCCCATTTTCAATGCATTTTTTGCTTAAATTGATTTCGGCACACTTTTTATGTTTTTTTTGTGTTTTATGTTTTGAATGTCCTATGGAAAAATGGGACATATTTCATCTGAACTTTTGAAGAAAATTTTGAACGACGAAATATATCTACAAAGAATAGGGTATTTTATGGTCGCTTTGGCAGTCTTCTTTATATATTTATATCATTATATACTCGATTGTGATTGTATGTGGATTATAAATTTTCATTTTGATTATATCCGCCTTTAAACGATTATTGGATTATTGTTGTTATTTTCTGCGCGAATTCCAAACAACAAACGAAATTGTTTACATTCACTCAATATTTTCCATAAACATTTAAGATGAAATGAAAATAAAAATACATTTTTTATGTTTATCAAACGGAAAAAGAGAACAAAACAATGAGAGAAGAAGAAGGAGAGGAGAAGAAGACACAAACAAACAACAAATTATTGAATTTTAAATTATCGGCATTTAAACGAAAATTTAATTTAATTAACAAAAAGGCAAAATATAATTATGGCCAGGATTTTTGTTTAGGTTTTTTTGGGAGAGTGGTGAAGGGAAAGAGGAGAAAAGGGGATAAACATCCACACCCTGTCATTTACAGAATTTCTTATTTTTTTTCTTAAAAAATAACCACACCTTGAAATGCATTATTTATTAGCTTTAATTACAAATCTTATGGAAGTTTTTTCTTGCCTTAAAAGAAAACAACGCCACATCATTTATTTCAACGCCCACTTTCTTCCTCTTGTGTGTTAAGCAAAAAAGTAAATCTCCACATTGTTCTTTGGATATGTATTTGAAAATCAAATATCAATAGCCGTTTGCTGTACTCTCCTATAAAATATCTTTAATGCCGCTGAGCTTTTGTCGGATAATTATGGCCAGCCAGCAACGGGCACAGCCACAATCAACAGCACCGAAATGATTAACTGTGCTTAAATTATATAATGGCTTTTACGTCATTGCCTGAATTTCTCAATTGCAGCAGGTTTCCAGTTGCCCGTTGCCAGCTCAAATCACGGCTTTCAATTTTATTCTTTCTTGCTGTCGTGCTGCGGGCTATATTTGAAATTGAATTTCTTGTGTGGAATTAGAAGTACAACAACACTTTTTTCAAGTGGGTTTCGTTGTCGTGTTTGAGGGGAGTGTGACAAAGAGAGAGAGAGATAATGAATTTCATGTCATAAGAATATTCTTAAAGACATTTGCCAACAAAACGCCCACTGTCATAAACAACAAACATATACAAAAGCCACAGCCATATAGCATTGTTAGCGGTGTGCAAATCTTTTCAGCAAGTTTTTGGACAAGATAATAATAATAAAAAGACTTGGAAATAAAATTAAAAAGAGTCTAAGCAAAAATGAACGCAGGGATATACATAGCTTAACGTCTATAAGGTTGAATGTCAAAAATAAACTTTTTTCCCAGACAAGGAAACCATAAAAAAGAGGTTTGAATTGTTTCGAGGTGATTAAATGCTATTAAAGCTTGAAACTTTAAGCAGAAAAATCTCATACAAAAATTCCTAGAAAAAGTCTCAAATTGTTGGGGAGCATAACTTTGCGCATGCGCAACCCTCAACCTTGAAATAGGATAAATGTTGGCTGTAAAGTCAAAAATTGTGAAAAGTGTCTTTAGGCAAACCCGCGTAACTTTTTATCATATAGAGAATACCAAGATAATTTTTGGCAGGTAATATTTGTGACAGAATAATTTCAGAAATCCAGATACAGAAAGTTGAAACAAATGCAATTGCAACAGCGAATTTTGGATTTTTGTAACATTTGCAGCTTTTTTCGCGACTGACTACATATATGTTACAAGCAACATTGTAACATATCCGCTAGATCCGTTGGCTAGATCGCGAGAAAATCACAAAATAAAAATGTCCTGAGTGAAAATAATTTCAGCCATATCTCCTGCGAAAATAAAAATTTTCCAAAAATATTTAATTTATATTTTTTTGATTATCGTGCTCAACCGAAATACTCAAACTTGTTGTCGAAAATCATCGATGTTCCAAAAAACATGGGCGAACTTTAAGCCTAGTAGTTTTGTAGAACTTTGGTGTCTTTGAAATTTTCCGGCAAAAATATTTGTAGAATATTTTAAACCTCTTTTCTGAAACGACTTTTTTGGTTTTCTCAAAAAAAGGGTCAAATTGACCCACAAAGAGAGGAGCTAGAGGAAATTAAGAAAAATATGAACAGTCATCAAAATCGGCCACACCCATTAATACAGGCCATATAACACAAAATTAATTTTTCATGCAAAAATTGTTGTTTCGCTCCGAATGTCTTGAAATTATGCACAAAGTTTAAAATTAACAAAATGAAAATGCTCTGAAAATTTGGCCACGGCTACCATGTACCACCCCCCCCAACTCCATATGAATTTTGTATACAAAAATTTTTGTTTTTATCCGAAAGTCTTGAAAATTTGCACAGAGTTTAAAATTAATAAAATGAAAAAATTTTGGAAATTTTATAAAAATCTGTCATATTAATTTTTCATATAAAAAAAAATTAATTAAAAAATTAATTATTCATATAAGAATTAAAAAATAGAAAAAAATTATTTTATTTTGTAAGAACTACTATTCTAATGAAGAAAACAAAGAGAGGAGCTAGAGGGTTAAGATCTTCCACAAAAATGATCCTCAGAAAATTCCACAATAAAGTCCTGACAATAAGAATTCTCTCAAATATTAGCATACAACATTTTTTTGACTTAGTATAATGCTCCCTTCGACCAAAAAAATGAAAAATTTGACCCACTGTAAAAAGAAACTCAGACCAGCTGGACTATAAGCTTATTCTACAAAAATTGTCTACTAACAATGCCCTTTCACAATTACAGGGTTGCTGTTCTGTTCCAAAAATGCTGTTGAACAGTGTAATTTGCTGTTACAATTTCTTGAGAACATTGGCAATCAGCTGACATTGGCGAATATTGAACTATATGTCAAAAAAAAATAAAAAGCCTTACAGGGAAATTTGTCAAATAATTTCTAAATTTAAAGAACTTCAAAAAATTATTTGTTTTCCAATTATTATTATTTTGTACTAATTATTGTTATTATGTCTATTCAAATCGATAAATATCGATTGAATCGACATCATTTCAACAAATATGCATCATCAAGAAACAATTCAATAAATAAACGTATGAGTAATATTACTCATAATGTATACGCCACCATGGCGCTACCAGATTCGATAAATGTGCGAGTTAGGGATGTATATTTGGAGCAAACAGTCGATTTTTCGACTTTTGCAAATATATGAAAAGTCAATTTTTCGACTTTTGAAAATTCGATTTTTTGACTTTTGCAAATTCGATTTTTCGACTTTTGGACTGTAAATAAAAAGACGACAGTGCAAATGAATGAAAAGACGAATAGACCAAATCAAAACGCAATCGGGAGACATTTGTATTGGATATATAAATCTGAACCGATCTTACCCACTTTTTGCATAGATGTTGTTATGCCAAATTTGAAGAAAATCGGATAAAGGATGTGTTTTCTAGAGCGAAAAAAGTAAAATCGGTATTCAATAACTTAAATTACTTGATGCACAAAGTCGAAAACAAAAGTCGACTTTCGACTTTTGGCAATGGTAAAGTCGATTTCGACTTTTTCCTCCCAAAAGTCGATTAATCGATTAGTCGAAAGCCGATTTATAGATCCCTAGTGCGAATGATTAATATTAATTTTGCCAAAACATAACGTATACGCCATAGTAATGTAATATAACACTGCCGTGTAATTTGAAGGGAAATTACTTGTTTATTAGGATAAAAGAGTTTATTCCGCCGGTATGTAAATGGAAATGAATGAAACATATTTTGACAACAAGTTATTTCACAAAAGTAATGTCGTTTTGTCATGTCTATAAATAACAGTTAATTCACATGAGATTAGTTTATTGTAAATACAAACGTTTCAAGTTTCTTCAATCGAGAAAAATAATTAAAGCAATTATGTTCATTAATCGACAATATTATAAAATGATTAATATCGATTAATCGACCAAATCACACCTAGGTTTTTTTGTAAAATATCTTCTGACTCTAGACAAACGAATCGATTAAATTAAATACGTTCTTTACTTTAACTGGACTTTAAAGCCATATGGAATATTTTTTTGACTCATACGCTGGAAAAGGGAAAAGGGAAAGTATATCTAGAAGAAAAAACTCGTGTAACGTAGATAAATTATTCGTTCGATTTACAAAAACTGAGGGTTATGAATAGAATTGATAATTTGCCCATTTTTTTCTGTGGAACAGAACTGGACAATGAGCGACAAAAGAGAACCTTCAAGAAATTAATTTGAAAAATTAATGAAAGAAATTAGTCGATAAATCGACAAAATTACGGAAACAAAATATTTCAATACATTGTAAATCAAGAAAACCACGCAAAGAAATTACGTTGTTTCAATTTTCAAAATCTAAAATACGTGGAAATCTGTAATACAAAAAAAATGATAAAAATTTTTTAATTTTAATTTTCTTTAAAATCGAAAATTATGAAAAGTAGTCAACTTTGGGTCGATTTCTAAAATATATCCGATTTATTGATTTTTATTGTTATTATCATTTGGTTTTTTACAGAACTCAAAAATGTCTTCTAGAACAAAAGTTATTGAATTTTGGCCGATGATTTTCTTTAAAATCGAAAAATACGAAAAATATTCAACTTTGGGTCGATTTCTAAAATATATCCGATTTCGCGATTTTTAATGTTAATATCTCAAAATCCTTGGGTCCTTGTATAATTTTGGTTTTTTACAGAACTCAAAAATATCTACTAGACCAAAAGTAATGGAATTTTGGCGATGATTTTCTTTAAAATCGAAAATTATGAAAAGTAGTCAACTTTGGGCCGATTTCTAAAATATGTCTACTAGAACAAAAGTTATTGAATTTTGGCCGATGGATTTTGATTCTGCTCGTCGTATATAGGAGAACTGTGTACCCACTTTTCCATTTGGTGATCCCTTCTCTTTTTTACAGGACTTTGTTTTTCCAAAGCATATAGATGATTTAATAATTTATTTTCGAGTTTTTCCAAGCCATACAAAGACGATATGGGTATCGAATGAAAGAGAAGAATATCTATTAAAAATACTTCAACATTAACAATCATTTCAAATTTCCCCCATAAAAATAAAAATAATTAAAATTTAACTTTTTAAGAGGGAGATTTTTAAATAATTGTGATTGCTAATCTAATACAGATATATATTCGTGAAATTAAGTGTTTTTAGCAGACATTCTCTTCTTTCATTTGATATCCATATCGCCTTTGTATGACTCGCAAAAGTACGAAAATAAATTATTAAAATTTCAATATCCTTTGGAAATAAAAAGTCCCGTAAAAAGGAGAAAAGATCACCAAATGGAAAAGTAAGAACACAGATTTTCTACATACAATCTCTAGTTTCATGTGCATATGGTCTCGTTGAAAAAATATATAATTGTCGTACGGTATATATCGTATCGAAAACCGCCCAAAATAATTAAAAAAGTTAAAAAAATAAACGAGAAAATTGCTGAATAAACTATTTCAAAACTGCTACTAAATTACTTAAGAAATATTAACGAAAAATAGCCTCATTTTCTGAGAGAAATTACATCAATAAAATTGCTGAAAGGAAAGTTGCGATACTTTGTAGACAAGTCTATAAAACTATAACATAAAATTCCTCAAAATAATAAGTTGGGAGCAATATAAATTTTCCACTCGCTGAATGGGGCCTACTGTTTAGTGGTGGTGGTTCAGAAGGGCAAATGTTATTATTTCAATAAATCTACAGAAAGTTCCTATAAAAGTTTGACGAAATTTCTAATAGATCTCGAGTGATAAATTTTAACAAAAATAGTTAATTCGAAAAAACTGAAATATTTTAAGAACAATATTAACTTATTTCGAAATGATTATAAAGGGTGATTTTTTAAGAGCTTGATAACTTTTTTTTAAAAAAAAACGCATAAAATTTGCAAAATCTCATCGGTTCTTTATTTGAAACGTTAGATTGGTCCATGACATTTACTTTTTGAAGATAATTTCATTTAAATGTTGACCGCGGCTGCGTCTTAGGTGGTCCATCCGCTTAGTCCAATTTTGGCATTTCCACGTTTTTGAGTAACAGAGACCCAATTGGTGCGAACGGCGACGAATCGAAAATTGGTGGTCATCATTAACACTGGCCGATACAGCTGCGATATTTTCTTCAGTTCGCACTCTACGTAAGCGTGTTGGTGGTTTAATGTCCAACAATGTAAATTTGGTGCGAAATTTAGTCACAATAGCCCGAATAGCCGCTTCAGTGGGTCGATTAAACTGACCATAAAATGGAAGCGCGCAATGAACTTTCTTAACAGAGCACGCATTTTGATAATAAAATTCAATAATTTGCAAGCGTTGTTCGTTTGTAAGACGATTCATGATGAAATGTCAAAGCATACTGAGCATCTTTCTCTTTGACACCATGTCTGAAATCCCACGTGATCTGTCAAATACTAATGCATGAAAATCCTAACCTCAAAAAAATCACTCTTTACAAATTAAATCGCTAAGATATTGCTCAGAAAATGAGTCGACAATCTACAAGACTTTGATTATAAATTCTTTCGATAAATTGGCGACATTTTGTTATATCAACAAAGTGAAATTGTGTCTAGAAATCGTCTAGATTTGTTATAGGCAATAAATCGAACGAATATTCTATAGGAATTTCGTATAAAAATACCTAAAAAATCTGCATTGGCCAATGATTAAAAAAAAATCGTTCAATTTTTACAAAAGACCAACATATTTTCTAGAGCAATTCAAAAATCATATCAAAGCAAACTATGCCACTAAATTGGCAAAATTTCGATAAATTGTCATTTTTCCTTATAACTCATTTCCCGATAACTTATAAATATCAACATGCCAAAAAATTATCGATTTCTCAAGGAAATTTCTTCTTCAACTGTCAAAACTTCCAATTCCGATTCTGTAAATAATATATCCGTTTCACTACTTGAATCATTTTGGCCATTTCCTATGTTCGTTTGTTTTATTTTGGTTTTTCCCTCTCGTGCTATGTTTGTTAATACAAACACTCGTTGATTATTTATATTTTTATTGCACAGCTACCGGCCGCTACTACTGGGACATACGAATAATAATGTCAGCAACATCGTGTTTTAACACCATAAAACATTGGTTTAAATGCTTTTGGCTGAAATGCGTGTTATCATAAATTTCAAATGACAACCAAAATAACTTTTACCAAATTAAGCCAAATAAATTGCACTTGAAGGCCTTTTTATAAATTTAACAAACAGCCAAACGTCAACGATGGTGTTGGCGAATATGACGACGACAGCAGGCAACAGCAGTGGTCAGCCAACCAGCCAACAAAGACTGGTAGCCAAAGGCTGTAAGCCAAATCTATGAAAGTGCGTTTTGCGAAGAAAACTTAAAGCTATGGTTTCGTGTTGGCACTCAAAGGTGCTAAATTGGTAACACTTGACTTGTATTTTGAGTTCACAGCAACGAATCAACTTTTGCAGATGATAATGAATCTATAAATGCTCAGTTAGAGCCGCATTTCAAAAATCAAGAAGTTTAGGAAGTTTCTTTCGTTTTTTTTTTTCATTTTCATTGATTAGCTTAATTAATTTGCCAAACTGGTTTTGGTCATCACTCGTAAATCATAATATCATGAAAAGACTGCTTTTGAAATTTTAAGCTCTTCCATTTTTATTGAATTTTTTAATGTTCGCCGATCAGGCGATCGATCGATGGTTGGTTGATATTGTTTAAATAAATAACGGCAGTTTTTGTTTAATGAAATGTCGGTTTGTGTTTTCACGACATTTGTTTGCCGCGGCAGCGTTATGGTTACCGGTCGCATTAGCATTTCTCCATGTTTGGCAAAGCGTCAGCGTAACATGCGTAAATCATTGCACGAAGAGCGCCAAAAGAAAAAAAGACACGACCAGTACACACCACACAATGACACAAGTGGGAACAGAGAAAGAGACAGACGGTCAGTCGGTGATCAGTCTGGCTGAAACATAGGGAACACTACACGAATGCAATCCTACAACATGTGTGCAGCCAATAGGAGAGATCACAAGGCGAATTATCTAGTGTAAACGAGCCAAACTGCGAGAAATGTTCGTAGACCATGTTTGAGATCAGAGAGAGTTAGAGATCAGTCTGGCTGAAACATAGGGAGCACTACACGAATGCAATCCTACATCTTCAGAGCGAACATGTTTGCAGCCAATAGGAGAGATCACAAGGCGATTTATCCAGTGTAAAGTTGCCAATTTGCGAGAAATGTTCGTCGAACATATTTGATACGACCAGACAGCAGAGATCAATCTGGCAGAAACACAACTCTCAACTGAGTCACAAGGTGAATTATCAAGTGTAAAGATGCCTTACGACATATGTTCGTCGTACATGTTTGATAGTGCCAGACAGCCAGAGATCTGGATCGAAAGGTATCATACAAATGTCTAGCGAACATATTTGGCGGACTACAACCATCAGTAGAGATCACAAGGCGAATTATCAAGTGTAAAGTTGCAACTTGCGAGAAATGTTCGTCAAACATGTTTGATAGTGCCAGACAGCCAGAGATCAGTCTGGCTAACACATAGGGAGCACTACACTCAACAGAGTCGAAAGGAAAGAGTAGAGATCATTATGCGAATTATCAAGTGTAAAGATGTCTTACGACATATGTTCGTTTGATGATGTTCGATGACTTTGATTTGGAATGGAAAGTCAATAACACAGTTTTTATTACCTTTTAGTTCAGATATAATGAATAATATTTAAAAAATTAAATTAAAAAGAATAAAATAAAAAAAAATAAATTATCCATATTTTTTTAAATTAAATTAATTTTTTTGCAGAGGTGACATAAATATCTGGACCAGAATTTCATGAACAAATGTAGAAAAAAAAAATGGAAAATGCCCACAAAACTAAATTTATTTAATTTAATTTAGCCTCCCGTCAAAAAATTTTTATTCTCTATTGCATAAACAACAAATTAAAAATATTACCTACAAGTCGATAAAGCAGTTTCAATAAAAATGTTCAACTCCTAAGAAAATTTTAAATAAAAAAGCATACAAAAAATACATTTTTATAATTTTTCATTTTTTATTACAAAAAGAAAAAAACACTAAAAGTCAGTAAGGTTGTTTCATTCGCTGAATAATAAATATTATTTGAAAAAAAAAATAAAAATTATTGCTCCCTAATTTTTCTAACTTTAAAAATAATATTTAAAAATATTTAAAAAATTATCCATAATTATCCAAATTTAAATTTTTTGCAGTAGTGACATAAATATCTGGACCAGAATTCCATGAGCAAATGTAGAAAAAAAATACGAAAAGAGTTCAAAAAAATGGAAAATTAAATGGAAAAATGCCCTCAAAAATTAAATTTTTAGATTTCATCAAAAAATTTTATTTTCTATTGCATAAACAAGAAATTAAAAATATTACCTACAAGTCGATAAAGCAGTTTCATTCAAAATTTTCACCTCCTAAGAAAATTTTAAATAAAAACGAATACAAAAAATAAATTTTTAGCTCCTCGTCAATATTTTTTTATTTTTTATTACATAAATAGCATATTAAAAATATTCTCTAAAAGTCGATAAGAATATTTCATTCGTTGAAAAATAAATATTATTTAAAAAAAAATTAGAAATTATTGCTCCCTAATTTTTCTAACTTTAAAAATAATATTTAAAAAATTATGGATATTTTTTTAAATAAAAATTAATTTTTTTGCGGAGGTGACATAAATATTTGTACCAGAATTCCATGAACAAATGTAGAAAAAATACGAAAAGATTTCAAAAAATGGAAAAATGCCCACAAAAGTTAAATTTTTAGCTTCTCATCAAAAAATTTGTATTTTCTGTTGCATAAACAACAAATTAAAAATATTTCCTACAAGTCGATAAAGCAGTTTCAAACAAAATTTTCACCTCCTAAGAAATTTTTAAATAAAAAATCATAAAAAATACATTTTTAGCTCCTCGTCAATATTTTTTATTGCCTAAACAACAAATTAAAAATATTTCCTAAAAGTCGATAAAGGCAGTTTCATTCATAGAATCATAAATAGAATTAAAAAAAAAATAAAATTAATGCTCCCCAATTTTTCCAACTTTCTCCCGTTTTATTTTCTTAACAGTCGATAAGGCTGTTTCATTCATAGAATCATATATATAATTAAAAAAATAAAAATTAATGCTCCCCAATTTTTCCAACTTTCCCCCGTTTTATTTTCTTAACAGTCGATAAGTATGCGTCGAACTTCACCTCCTATCCACAATGCCCACTGTAATGCTGCCTGCCACCTCGTCGAGGGTATTAAATGAAACGATCAATCTACGACCGAAAAAAAAACGTGGTAATAAATTTTGTCAAAAACAGTCAAGCCAACACACACACGAGCTCGCACACAACGACAAAGCCACAAAAAATATGATCATTTAAGATGGATTTTATGTTTACAACTTCAAAACTGACAATGACGATAAATCAACGAGCTAGCAAGCTCACGTAATCGATAATTTTTTAACGATTTTTGACAATTTATCGACTGATAAGCGGGGGGCAAGAAAAATTATTACGGTTGACAACATTTCAATGGAATTTAAACGATAAATGTTAGTGAAGTGGATTTTTTCAATTTTGTCAGCAATACAAGAAACATTTTGCAAGAAAGATCGCGAAAAATGTGAGAGATTAAAATAAAATCTCCCATAATTTTTTTTTTTATGAAAGGATTTAAAAATTTGAAGAATACCAGAAAAGATGAAGCAATATGATTTTTTAGAATTTTTATTGAATTAGAATATTATTCTGCTAAAATATTCCAGTATTCAGGCATCTGAGATTAATACAATCGGTAACACAATTCGATATCATTGATAAACAGTGTTGACGATCGACCATATGATCGACATCACCTGATGCACGTATAACATTCTGTGACATCCACATGCAGATGGCGCTATTGTTTTTTTACGATTGGCGTAGTGTAGTGTTTTTGTGTACAACGTACGAAGCAGCAAAACTTGTACACAAATAAAACATTGAAAAACAAATTTGTTCCGTGTCTTAATAAATTGTCTCCTCTAGACTACGTCTAGGGGAGACCAACAGTGACATCACCCTAATGCAAATCTGTTCAAACAGAAAATAAAAAAAGAATTTTGGGAATAAAATTGTATTCCGAAATAAAATTGTAGACCTTAAATCGTATAGGGAGGAATTTACATCGGTATGTCAGAGTATTTATGCTGCTTCAACATATCATCACAATATTCGAGTCAGATAATTATATTTATAAATATATTTATAAATATTGACATATTTTGCCCATGTTAAAATTGAAGCCTCATAAGAAAGGATACACTTGAAAAAATTTGAATTAGAACGGATTTTGAAACATTCATAATATATTTGACTGTCTGACCTCCCATAACTAGGTCTTCAGGCCGAAAACACTGTTACTATCGCCTGACAGTCAGTAGTGGTAGAAAAAAATATTTTTTTCTAGATTTTTTTGATGAAATTATGGTCGAAATATTAAAGTCGCCACCGATAAAAATTAATTTAAATAAAATAAATTATCCATAATTGATTTTAAAAATTCTTTTGCGACGACATAAGCTATTTTCAATTTAATTTTTTGGTGTGATCAAGGTTTGATACCATCAGCACTGCCTTGCCGACACATTCATTTTATGTTAACATATGGTCGGAACTATGTTATCGACTTTATTGTTATGTCATTATCGGGATCAGTGTTTTAAATCATACAAAAATTAAATTTATTTAATTTAGCCTCCCGTCAAAAAACTTTATTTTCTATTGCATAAACAACAAATTAAAAATTTTTCCTACAAGTCGATAAAGCAGTTTCAATAAAAATGTTCAACTCCTAAGAAAATTTTAAATAAAAAAGCATACAAAAAATACATTTTTAGGTCCACGCGAATATTTTTTTATTTTTTATTACAAAAACAAAACAAAAAAATATTCCCTAAAATTCAGTAAGGTTGTTTCATTCGCTGAATAATAAATATTATTTGAAAAAAAAAAATAATAATAAAAAATATTTCTCCCTAATTTTTCTAACTTTAAAAATAATATTTAAAAATATTTAAAAAATTATCCAAATTAAAATTTTTTGCAGTGGTGATATAAATATCTGGACCAGAATTCCATGAGCAAATGTAGAAAAAATACAAAAAGAGTTCAAAGAATGGAAAATGAAATGGAAAAATGCCCTCAAAAATTAAATTTTTAGATTTTCGTCAAAAAATTGTAATTTCTATTGCATAAACAAGAAATTAAAAATATTACCTACAAGTCGATAAAACAGTTTAATTCACAATTTAATTGCACCTCCTAAGAAAATTTTTAATGATTTTTGATGAAATTGTGGTCGAAATATTAAAGTCGCCACCGAAAAAATTTAATTTAAATAAAATAAATTATACATAATTGATTTTAAAAATTCTTTTGCGACGACATAAGCTATTTTCAATTTCGCATTTTGGTGTGATCAAGGTTTGATACCATCAACACTGCCTTGGCGACACATTCATTTTATGTTAACATATGGTAGGAACTATGTTATCGACTTTATTGTTATGTCATTATCGGGATCAAAGAGTTTTAAAGCAATTTCAATTACTTTTCGTAGATAAATGACCCAGAGAGTAATAAAAACTGTGTTTTCGAATTTTTATACTAAAACAAAGTCATCAAACATGTTCCACGAACTTCTGGCGTAAGACATCTTTACACTAGATTATTCGTCTTGTGATCTCTACTGTTGTCTGTAGTCCGCCCAAAAAACATAAAAATGTTTAGCGAACATTTCGATCCTGTTGTGTGTAGTGCTGTCTGGCACTATCAAACATGTTCGATGAATATTTGTCACAAGTCGGCATCTTTACACTAGATAATTCGCCTTTTGATCCCATCTGGTGGCTGTAGTTCATCCGACATGATCGTTATAAAGTTGAAGAATTACTTCATTCGTGAAGTGCTCTCTAATATTTAAGTAAGACTGATCTCTAGCTGTCTTACTTGACAGAAAGATCTGAATTGTCTGTGTTTCAATATTGAAGGGACTCTGCCTAATCAAAGAACTCCTGTAGGAGCTGTCTGAACATTGACAAAGTCAAAAGAGTTTAACACCTTCTCTATTTTTGCCCAGCTATGGCTGGAAGACATTTGGTGTCCATATGTAGAATATACATGGACATAATAATATTTCATGATTTGCATAGGTTGGATCTAATGAGAGACATAACAGTCCGAATTAATCTTTTGGACTTAGTGAGTTAGATTTTTTTCTCCGACTTTCATCACATCCAATCCCTATGCTTAATGATCATGTTCTAATATATGTTGCTGGACATTCGAGTGTTTATTCTGGTATGTTTGTGATATAATTTTTTATAAAAATCCATTCTTTAGGATTAAGACAAATAAGCAAGCATTTGATATTGATAAGTGATTTTTTATTGAATTAGAACATTATTCCGGCACAATATTGCAGTATGCCGCCATGTGGGATTTTCCCAGTCGCTAACACAGTGTAAAAAATAATAAACGTTTGATATGCCACGATTGGAATACAATCTCAAGTTTGATAGGTACTGCAGTCCCAACTAAGTCATGACAGAGAGCGACAAAATGTATATTTGTATATTTTAGTCAATATGTTAAACCTAAAATTTTACTGCAACATTATAGTATTCCCTTAAATGAGATTGGCGGTCGGTAATGCAGTTCGCAAAATACTAAAAGCCAAGCAAGCGAAAATATGTCTTCTTTTCAGTGAGTTGTTTTCTTGTCTTGAAAACAGTGCAGATATATTTCTTAATGAGATGTGTATAGATGAAAAAATTGAGCATAAAGCCGATAATGTCAAGAAAAAGTCTTAAACTGTCGGCTTTAAATGTATCAATTTAACGTTTTTCACAAAAAATCGTTCAAAAAGCGTCGAAATGTTTTTTTTTTGGCTGCAAGAAAGTTGACACCAGCGTTTTAGTGTGTTTCGGTGCAGTTTTTCATTTCTCTATCATAAGAAAAAATAATGATATTTTGTGATTTTTGAAACCATTTGACTATAATAAATGAAATAAAACTAAAAATAAAACTAATCTAACATAATTTTTCTGTGCTTTCTATTCCGATTTATTCCATCGGCCATGGCTTCTTAGGTGTGGGCCATGTTATGTCTCTTCAGACCGGTTCTTAAACTGTTAGACAGTGGACATGTACAAGTCATGTCATAGGAGGTCTATTCATATCTCTCAAGGGGAACGGTCCCCTTCATATATTTTGTGTTTGAACTAGAACCGGTACCTAACCACCAGAACTAGCCCTATGGCTTAACCTGGAACAGTTCATTTTCCTGGACATTACATTATTCCCTCGAAAGAGATCACTTTGATCGGTAATACAGCTCATTTGGAAGTTAAACCAAATTATTATTCTTCATAGTTATGAGGCTCATTTTTGGCTAAATGGATTTGACAATCGGCAAAATTGCCGCATTTGGAGTAAAGAGAATCCACGAGGCACCATTGCAACCATAAAAACTATCTGTATCTTCATATATTTTTGGGTTAGAACTAGGACCGGCACCTAACCACCAGGGCTAGTTATATGGCATGATCTAGAACAGTTAATTTTCCTGTAAGGACATTACATTATTCCTTCGAAACAGATCACTTCGATCGGTAATATAGCTTATTTGGAAGTTAAACCGAATTATTATTCTTCATAGTTATGAGACTCATTTTTGGCTAAATGGATTTGACAATCGGCAAAATTGCTGCATTTGGAGTGAAGAGAATCAACGAGGCACCATTGCAACCATAAAAACGCTCTGTAGCAAGACAATTTCTTGGTTGAGCGATTAAATTCCAAACAATCACCACCATTTGTCACAAATGTCATAAATTTTATTCCTAAAATTGTCTTTCCAACAAAGTCAATTTTCTGTTAGTTTATTTTGTTTGATTAGTTATCGATTTTTATATCGATTTATAAAGAGTGATTTTTTTGAGGTTAGGATTTTCATGCATTAGTATTTGACAGATCACGTGGGATTTCAGACATGGTGTCAAAGAGAAAGATGCTCAGTATGCTTTGACATTTCATCATGAATAGACTTACTAACGAGCAACGCTTGCAAATCATTGAATTTTATTATCAAAATGCGTGCTCTGTTAAGAAAGTTCAGAAAGAAAGAAATTGTGTTCAGCGACGAAGCTCATTTTTGGCTCAATGGGTACGTAAATAGGCAGAATTGTCGATTTTGGAGTGAATATCAGCCAGAAGCATTGCAAGAGCTACCAATGCATCCAGAAAAAGTCACAGTTTGGTGCGGTTTATGGGCTGGTGGCATCATTGCACCGTACTTCTTCAAAGATGATGCGAATCGTAACGTAACTGTGAATGGTGAGCGCTACCGTGAGATGATATCCAACTTTTTTTTGCCCAAAATGGAAGAACTGAACTTGGTTGACATGTGGTTTCAACAAGATGGCGCTACATGCCACACAGCTCGCGATTCTATGACCATTTTGAGGGAAAACTTCGGAGAACAATTCATCTCAAGAAATGGACCGGTAAGTTGGCCACCAAGATCATGCGATTTGACGCCTTTAGACTATTTTTTGTGGGGCTACGTCAAGTCTAAAGTCTACAGAAATAAGCCAGCAACTATTCCAGCTTTGGAAGACAACATTTCCGAAGAAATTCGGGCTATTCCGGCCGAAATGCTCGAAAAAGTTGCCCAAAATTGGACTTTCCGAATGGACCACCTAAGACGCAGCCGCGGTCAACATTTAAATGAAATTATCTTCAAAAAGTAAATGTCATGGACCAATCTAACGTTTCAAATAAAGAACCGATGAGATTTTGCAAATTTTATGCGTTTTTTTAAAAAAAAAAGTTATCAAGCTCTTAAAAAATCACCCTTTATAAGTGTTTTTGAGCTATTTTATTATTTATTTAATTTTTTTCTTCTTACGAGGGAACTTTGTTCTTGGTAATGGAATTTCCATTTTTTATTTCTACTTTTAGCAATGTAGAATCTTCCTACATTTCTAAAAATATTTGTGCAAGTCAGTAATACAGTTCGCAGTTCCTGGAAAACAAAAAAAGTTATCCTGCCTATGAAGAGAATTGTATTTATTTCAACTTAAAATGGTTTTTTTATTATTTTTTATTTCTTAATATATAAGGTGGTCTGCCCTGTGTGTGGAGCATTCATCCCACTCGATTTCCTACCGGGTTTCAAAGTGATATTTTTGGTATTTTGTGTTTTTTTTTGTCGTTTATACGTTTTTTATTTTTTGAAATTTATGTTTCTTTTTTCCGTTGTTGGCGTTTATCGCATCTCAAAATTTCTTGTTTCAACAGCAACACTTGTTTTACCAACGCCGCCCGCCTTCTAAAGTGAAACATGAAGACAAAACTTAATGAATCTTTTGCACTTTCACTTGTCGTTGGGGAGTTGTTTTTTTGTTTCTTGTTTTTTTTCAACGTTTCTCATTAAATTTAACTTTTTAATGACCTTATTCCGCAATTTCGCAGGGAATTCAACGTAAGGCAAGGAATACGCTACGCAAAAAAGAAAAAAAGCAGAACCGGTTTGCTTGGGAACAATACAAACATTAGAGATTCACGCGTCAATATTATTGATCATCACTTGAATAGCCAAAGAAAAGAACTGCTACCGAGAATGAGAATTTCAATTTCAATTGCGAATTTCTTAATTTATCCCTTATCGCTGGCGCACACACTCCACACTCGTTGTGAACTCGTTTCGATTTGACACAGCGCCACTTAACGTACGACGCACGCACGCGTTCGCTGTGAAAATACAACTGACACTTGCAAGCCAACGAGAGTGCTTTGGAGGCGCGCAAAACCGTATTAAGCTCTCAGCCGCCTGTCAAAACGGATTGTCAAAAACAAAGCGAAAAAAACACATGAGAAATAAAAACAACAACAGAATATAATTGAATGAATAAATGAATGAATGATCATTTGCTCGCATGGCATAGAAATCGAAAACACACAACGCAACTCAGCACAACAGAGCTCAGAGCAACTTGACTTGGAGACGCAAAAGACGACTAAGACCGCAAAATTAAATAAGACCGGAGGCTAGAACAGCAGCAGCAACGGCAACAACCGCAAAATGTATACACAACAACACGGTCTTTTTTCCTACGTATCGAACCGAACGTAAAAGTGTGTAATTAAAGAACCGACCGAGCGACGAACAACACAACAAAAGCGATCATAGCGTAAGATGTAGTACGTACGTTGTACTTATGCATGTTTGTACGTCGTGTGCATACAAACCTCAAAGAACGTTTTCGATTACATATCAACGAACATATGAGTAGTACTACGAAAGGCACACCAGCACAAGCACCAGCCCCAACACCACCTCTACCAACCAATGCAGGCAGGGCGAGACTCTCACATGTGGTTGTTGCTGGCATAACAACATTCATAAGGTGTTGTGTTCGTTCTTTCACTCGACTCGACTCGACTCGGGCAAAAAGTGTGTTGTACAAACACAACCAACACGAAACTACACAAGCAAACAAAACAAAAAACCGATATCCGCCGAAAAGAGAAACCGACCGCATGAGAGTCTTAGCACACACACACACACTACTCAACGCAACGAGCAGAAGAAATTGGAGGCATATGAAATCAATGTGGAATGAGATAATGCAGCTTAATTTGTAAACAGTTATAAAAGAGTGCAAGAGGTAGACATGGAGATAGAGAGTCATTATTTAAGTGAAGTCGAGAGAAAGTATGTCTGCAATATGGGGAGAGACAGTGAGATCCAGAGACTTGATTATTGTACAGAGAAGAGGGAGTGAGTGTTACACATTTAGAAAAAAGTGTGTGACTGAGGGGGCACACACACTGTGTGTTGCTTCTTTGTTTACTTTTTTTTGCCCCCAAAATATAAACATAGACTTTCTTCTTCTTTAACCTCTGTGCTCTGGGCATTTCATTTGCACTTATTTGCTTGTGTTGTTGTTCTGATTTTCTAATTTTGATTTAATTTTATAGTATTTATTTTTTTTATTAGAATTTTGTTTATATTGCAGCAACGTTGTTGGTTTTGCTAATTAAATATTTATTTATATCAAACTGGAAATAAAACAAAAATATAAGTATAATAAAAAAACTGTTGCCTTTGAACAAGTAGCCGCACCCGCACCCTCACACTTTCCAATTAATTTTAAATTGTTCCAGCCTTTTTTCTTATTTTAAAAATTTCTCAATCAATGTCCATACCTTCCGTCACACTTAGATGCAGGGTTTTATATTTTTGGATATTTGTTTTTACTAAAAAAACAAGTAGTTGATAGAAAAAAATAATAAAAGTCAGAAAAATAAAAATATATATTTTTCTATTAAGTATTTTCCCTTGGATTTTTTACTGTTTTATAACGCACCCTTGGTTTTAAATTGTTTCAAACCCTTTAAGCACATTTTCCTATTAATGCCCCCATACCATCATTATACCTAGGTACAGGGTATTATATTTTTGGGCATTTGTTTTTAAAGAAAAAACAAGTAAATGATGAAAAAAATTAATTAAAATCGGAAAAATAATATATATATATTTTTCCATCAGGTAATTTTCCTTAGAATTTTTACAGTTTTTATACCACACCCTCGCACTTTCTATTCATTTCATTGGTCCAGTCAATCCCTTTTTCTCATTTCAAAATTTTCCTATCAATAGCGTCCATAGGATATTATATTATTGGATATTTGTTTTAGTAACAAAACAAGTAGTTGATGGAAAAAATTTAATTAAAATCAGAAAAATAAAAAATACATTTTTCCAATTAAGTAATTTTCCATGGATTTTTTATTGTTTTTATACTTTGTGTTAATAAACTAATGGAAAAATTATCATTCTGAAATTTTGGCTGAATTTACAAAAATTGTTTTGAAAAAAAATCGCAAAAAATAAACCTCATCATTTCACTACTTCCAAACACGCATAGTCGTTAAACAGACATCTAAGATGACTACTTTAAAATTTCAAAACATTCAAAGTGATCACTTCGAAAATCAAAATAAAAAAATAAAACATATAAATTGAAAAATAAAATTAATTAAGATCAGAAAAATAAAAAATATATTTTTCTATTAACAACTATTTTTTGATTTTTTACTGTTTTTAAGCATTGTGTCTAAACTAATTCAGAAATTATCATTAGGAATTTTTTGTTGATACTGCAAAAATTTAAAAAAAATCGTAAAAATAGACCTCATCATTTCACCACTTTCGAGCACATATAAACGCTAACAATTTCAATAAAAGTAATTTTCCTTGGATCCACCACACCTAGCTACAGGGTATTATATTTTTGGGCATTTGTGTTTAGTAAAGACAAACTTAATTGAAATCAGAAAAATAAAAATAAAAAAATATATTTTTCATTAAGTATTTTTCTCAGATTTTTTATTGTTTCATCATTCTGAAATTTGGCTGAATTTGCAAAAACCATTTAAAAAAAATCGTAAAATATAGACCTGTTCATTTCAGTACTTGCAAGCACAAAGTCCTCTAAGAAGAATACTTTAAAATGTCAAAACATTTAAAGTGATCACTTCGAAAATCAAAATAAAAGAAATAAAATATATAAATAGAAAAATCAGAAAAAATAAAAATATATTTCTCAATTAAGTAATTTTTCTAGGGTTTTTTTTTATTGTTTTTATACCTTGATCCAATAAAATAATGAAGAAATTATCATTAGGAATTTTTGATTGATATTGCAAAAATTATTAAAAAAAATAAAAAGTGATCACTTCGAAAATCAAAATAAAAGAAATAAAAAATATAAATAGAATTAATTTTAATTATATATTATAATTTTAATTAATTTAATTAATTTGTTAATTAAAATCAGAAAAAATATATTTTTTTCATTAACTACTTTTTTGGATTTTTAATATTTTTATACTTTGTGTCAATAAACTAATGAAGAAATTATCATTAGGAATTTTTGTTTGATATTGCAAAAACATTTAAAAAAATTGGAATCGTAAAAAGTGATCACTTCCAAAATTACAATAAAAGAAATAAAATATATAAATAGAAAAAAATTAATTAAATATATTTTACCTTTAGGTAATTTTCTTAGATTTTTATTGTTTTCTTTATACCTAATGTAAAAATTATGGCTGATTTGCAAAAAATATTTAAAAAAAATCGTAAAAAAATAGACTTAATCTTTTCACTACTTCCAAACACACGTAGTCGCTAAAAATACATCTAAGACCACTAGTTTAAAAAATGCAATAAACTCATTTAAAATAATCATTTCAAAAATCCAAAATAAAATAAAACAATTAGGGAATGGGTAAAGTCGGGCGAGGTCGACTATGCGATACCCTCCATTTTCTATCCCATTATAAGGTACTGTGCCAAATTTTAAGAAAATTGAAGAAACGTGTGGTTTCTGGAGCGGAAAAAGTCAAATCGGGAGCGACATTTGTATAGGGGCTATATATAACTATGAACTGATTTGATTCAAATTAAATAGCGTTCGTCCTTGGCACGCAAAACGTACTTGTGCCAATTTTTGTTAAGATCGGACGATAATTGCAACTTGTACTTTGATTACAAAATAAATTGGACAGATAGACAGACGGACATTGCTAAATCGACTCAGATAGTGATTCTAAGCCGATATGTATAATAAACCATGGGTGTTACAAACAAATGCACAAAGACATAATACACTAGTGGAGGGTATACAATTATATATTTTCCATTAAATAATTTTCCTTGGATTTCTTATTGCTTTTATACTTTCTGTGTTTCTGAAATATTGTCACATTTAAAATTTTAAATTTTAACTTAATTTTTATTTTTTTTTTCAGGTTTATGTTTGACATTTTGCAAAGTGGGACGCTATACGCTCGAACAGAATTGGGATATATTAAAAATTTACTTCTAAAGTAGAGAGTCTTTAACCAAAACTGTTAGAAATTTACGTTGAAAATTTTCGAGAAGAGATCAGCCTTCAGTTCTGCCTTCATGAAGCTCATTTCATCTCGGTGGCTATGATAATAAGCAAAATTGCCGCATTTGGGGTTCAGAGAACCCACACGTGACTATTGAGAAGCCAATGCATCCACAAAGAGTCACTGTTTGGTATGGATTTTGGGCTGTACTGAAAAATTGGGTTGATCGGATGAGGTGCTGCCGAGCCAGTCGTGGCAGTCATATGAATGACATTTAGTTCCATTATTAAATGATAAAGTTCAAAATTTGCAATAAAACCAGAAATTCGAAAAAATAATCAGTACTTTCTTAATAGACTATTCTAATTTAAAGTTTTAAATGGCTCATCCTCATCATACATCGGATGAGCACACATTTACAAAAAGTCATTATTGTCATAACTCGTAAAAAATATATTTTTTTAAAGATACATATAACGTATGTTTATGAGAAGAATGCATAAATAATCCAAGCTCTTGAGGTTAAAAAACGCACGCCTTGGCATAGAATGACTCATATATGATTTTTTTGGTCCAAAGATGGACACTCTTCCCATTCAACATTATAAGGAAATCAGTTCACATTTCTCACTTCTTATTAGACTTTTCTCTCTCACTCTTTCTAAAAAACCCCACATAAACTACTTCAAAATACACAGTTTTCTGGTATTCCCAGGTGTATGTGCCAATATTTACCCCTCAAACACCGCGCGCTTGACTCATTTCAGTCCAATCGAACGAAGACGAGCTCTTTCGCAATGTATGATGTATGATGTGCGTCATGGGTTTTCCAAACATTCGGCGGTGTATTTATTTAGTAAATATAATATTTCATTCATGTTCAAACTTATATTTAATATTAAACAACAAATATTGATTGAAATATAAAGGTGAATGTGTCTTATCGAAATTTAACAAAAATAAATAAAGAAATATTGAAATAAATCACTTATCTGTCAGCCAAACTTAGCAACGACAAGAAAGTAAATATTAAATATTGTTCAAACTCAAACTCAAGCAAGTAGAAAGGGCCTTAAGAGCGAACATGTGCGAATTCGTAAACGTCCTGCAACAAAGAGCACTTTTAAAAGTTCCCATAGAGTCTCTCTTTTCGAGTTTCTCTGCATTTATCATAATTTTAGAGATTCGTCTAAAACATCATCCCTCTTAGCTTAGTTAACTGAGGGAATGTTGAGGTGTGAAAACGTCTTCAATACACTTGATGTTTCCGTAATTTAGTCCGTCTAAGCCCACTGTTCTTTATAAAGGTTTAGCTTAATTTAAACCTCAAAACTGAATTGATTTCGACTAGTTTGTTGTGGGGATTTTTTTTTAACTTCCTCGCTTTAAAAAAATAATGCAAATGTTCAGAGAACACGACGATAATTATTCCACAGAAATATCAGGCACATTTCCACAAATCGTGTATGAATCATACATAAGCAAATGTTACCCGGCATAAAACCTACCCTACACTAAATGATGTTGCAGGTTTGAAGGTCTGACATACATCTACTATGTTGCTCATTATTTTCGTTTTAGCAATAGAATCGGTTGAACCAACAAAAATCCAAACAAACATTTGTATTGGTCATTGTTATTCCTTATGACACTGGCTTTTTGTGGCTGTCCTCTGTTTTGTAGAGTAGTGCGGATATGTTTCTATAAAGTGTGTATTAGGCTGGGTCTATACAAAAAATAAAACAATTTCCAGCCACCCCAAGGAAGTAAAGTTTGCATTGTTTAATAATTGTTTGAAAAAAATTCGTCCTTAGATTAAGCCGCCTGTGAGCTAAACACTCTTGAAACACACCAAAAGATCATGTTTTCCAAATGTAATTTTTATGTTGTATTTTTTTCTGAATTAATAGACCCTTGAGAAAATCTTAAAATATAAATTTTTACTTTTGACTTAGAATAACTTATTGAACTTAATTAACTGAAATTATTGGACGTCTATCTATAGTTTTTTGTGATTTTTCATATGTGGGAATATTTAAAAAAATAGCTGCAATCAATAGTTTGATAAAAAAATTGAAAAATTTAAAATGTTTGTAAAAATAGTTTGGTTCTAAAAATCCCATCTTCTCTTTTAAATTATTTTTACAAAAAATGGACTCAGCCATATTATTTTTCGTCCTATATTTAGGCATCATCACAAAATTATTGAATCCTTCTGTTTATATTTTGAAACATTTTTTCGCACGAAATACGAGTTTTTGGTTGTTACTTTGAAAAAGTGCAGAAATTTACAATAAATGTCCAATAGTTAAGACAAGAACTAAAATTTATATTTAAAGTACTTTCAAGGGTATATTTATTCAGAAAAAATTTCGACATTGTAGAATTATAATCTTTGATATTCTAGCAACATGTTGCTAAACACCAACATGACTAGATTCATGATGCAGTTGGTGATTTTGTTGATTTTCGCAAAAGAAATGCTTTCAGGGGTCTATTTATTCAGAAAAAAATTGGACAAATTGCAACATATAAAATTATAATACTTGGTATTCTAGCAACATGTTGCTAAACACCAACATGACTAGATTCATGCTGCATTTGGTGATATTGTTGATTTTCGAAAAAAAAGAATACTTTCAAGGGTCTATTTATTCAGAAAAAATTGGACAAATTGCAACATATAAAATTGTAGAATTATAATCTTTGGTATTCTAGCAACGTGTTGCTAAACACCAACATGACTAGATTCATGTTGCAATTGGTGATTTTGTTGATTTTCGGAAAAGAAATGCTTTCAAGGGTCTATTTATTCAGAAAAAAATTGGACAAACTGCAACATATAAAATTATAATATTTAGTATTCTAGCAACATGTTGCTAAACACCAACATGACTAGGTTCATGCTGCATTTGGTGATTTTTTTGATTTTCGGAAAAAGGAATACTTTCAAGGGTCTATTTATTCAGAAAAAAATTGGACAAATTGCAACATATAAAATAATAGAATTATAATCTTTGAAGAATTATAATATTAGGTATTCTAGCAACATGTTGCTAAACACCAACATGACTAGATTCATGCTGCATTTGGTGATTTGTTCATTTTCGGAAAAAGGTGGAGAGGAGATTTTTTCTCCATTCATTGAATTGTTAAATGATTAATATGTTCTACAAAAATATTCCCCGAAGTGTTTTACATAAAAATAGTTTCCTAAGGCGACTCACCATAAGAGTACCTAAAGGGTGACGACTTAAAAGCAGCTTATTGGAAGTTTTCCTCCCAATTCATCCATGAAAAGCCAAAAATTTCAGAAAATTTTGAGAAAAGTAGATTTTCTTGGGAGTGGGATACATTTTCGATGACATCCACAATTTGCTGAAGCCAGTTTAAAGTAAATAGTTTTAATTATTCTATTAATATTTTATATTTCGACTGCAAACACGTAGAAACTTATGGAGGGTCCTACTGACAATATTAGCTGTTAATATAAAAATATTTAAAAAAGAAGAAATAGTTTTTTGTTTGTTAAAAATGCAGGGAATTAAGAAGAAAAAATAAAAAAATAATAATTTAAAGATTTGACAATTTTCTGTAAAACTAGAAGCAATTTGGTGGAAATTCGCCAAAAAATATATTTACCAGAAAAAAATTACGAATTATTAAAAATTAACTTCATTGTTTTCTTCTCTAGTTTATAGAAAATGCAAAATGTATTTCTTTACAAATTGTATTTTTGTACGCCTAAAAATAATTTAAACAAAAAATCCTAAAAAAAGCCAGTGTCATATTGGACAACAGGTACCCAATGTAAATTTAAAAAAAGAAAAGAAGTCAGTTGTGGTCTAAAAAGATGGTATAATAAATTATATACATTCTCGTGTCAAAAATTAAAAGACGAGCTAAAAACTCTAGCCCTTTAAAAAATCTCTCATTTTGTATAATTCCATAAATACCACTCTATAAAAGCGTCGAACTGTAAAAGAGTGATCATTTCCATGATTACATCGTAAATTTTCTCTTCGAACTGACAAATGTTGCTCTCACTCTCACGATACAATACGATAAGTCCATTTTGAGTCCAACATGTGCTTGCGAACCAGGCATATGATAATTCGATGTTCGTCGATCAAATACTATAGTTTAAGTTACACATGCATACATCCATATATGATTGAAGTTCTGCGCAGTTTTCGCCAGATAATCATAAAATTATTCAAAATCTTGGAATCAAACCAAATGTTTTTGTAATTTTAGCAAATTAAGTAGTTAGGCTGGCGCACAGTGGAGTCGTTGGGAAAAAAGAATAATAAAAATAAAAATCTTTTGAAGGAGTTGGAAAAACATTTTAATGTAGTTGGAGTTAGGAGTTTGAATAGTTCACTGCAGTTTGTTATACCCTCCATCATACGTTTTTTTCAGTCCGTTTGTATATTTGTGAATAAGATTTGGATTTTTTAGGATGATCTAATCATGCCCTAGCATCTAGACAAACACGATATCGGTGCAGAGAGATAATTTTTTTCTTTTCTCTCCAACTGCTCCACTGTGCATCGAACACATTGTATGTCAGCCGTCCGGCATGCCAGCCATCCATCCAGCCTCTAACACTGTGGGTAATTTAATAATTTTATTTTCTACTTTGTATATATCTGGTATTTCTGATACGAAGTATCCGATGGACGTCAATCAAAGCGTTTATTTATGACCATACCCCATACCTCCTTATCCGTGTAGTACGGTTTCTATTTAAATGCAGATATTTTTATACTTAAACATTTATTCAATGGGAAACCACAAACTGAAGCAGATAAATAAAGATAAAATAAGACAAAATTACATGTGCTGCGGTTATCAAAAGTAATTTTAGAATTGTTTATATTGACATAAAGCTACAAAAAACAAAAGTCAGTGCAACTTCTATTTCAAATAATATTTTGTAAATCACTTATAAGATGACAGGTTAATTTTAATGGAAAATAATAGAATGTCTGCTTTAAGGATAGATATTCATATGTATGCAATTGAGTTTGCAGTTGGTATTTTAAAATTACCATTGGGTTGGCCTTAATTTTTCAACTTTGGCAAAAAATCGTTCCTTTTTCCAACAAAAAACCATGACAAACTGTACAAAAAACACATGACTTAGATTTAACGGAAAATCTCATGAAGTTTAAACTTTGATTTGAACTGGGATATTCTCCTGGCTCAAGACCATTTTGCGTCTATATTTAATAGAATGCAAATTTATTTACAAATGGCATGGTGACATTTATTAATATCTTCAATCTTTAAAATGTATTTTACAAGTATCTTAGGAAAAAATCTTAAAATTTTATTTGCAGAGTTATAGGCATTGTAATTTAGACAAAAATTGAAAATCCTTCAGACAAGTGTACATTCTAATCATTGTCTTTCTCAATAGGTTTTATCGATTAAAACAACTCGTTTGAAAGGCCTTCATTAGTGCTTTAATCCTAGTAAATACTGTATGACCGTTGCGTTTTAAAAACAATTAAATATTTTTAAATTTAATTATTTTTATTTAAATTTTATATTTATTAATTATACGCTAAAATCATTCTGGATATGTTTTCTATGTCTCTGAATTTTGTCGAATGGGTTATATTAAAAAAGAACAACATAAGCTTATAAACAAAATATATAAGAGCAATATTTATTTAAGACTTCTTCAAAAAAATGTGCGACCGCAGGCGAATTTGAGGGCCATTGAGGTGAATTCAATTGATATTCATTCTTGAATACGAACATTGCATCAACGTCAATGTTTACTCCTGTACGAATTGTATTAATTCTTGTCTGCAAACTTCGATTTGCATAAAATTTATCTTGATGATAAAGGAAATTTACTCACTTTTTAGCTGCGTACTTACTTTTCATAAGTTCATAAGAAAAAAATAATAATTTGCGTTTTCGTACTAAAAATCTTTTTTCATCAAATGTATTCTCTCCTCCAATGGTGCAAAATTTCGTGCAGGTAGAAGTTACCCTGCAGGCGTCCAAAGGAAAAAAGGGAGTTTGCTTGATCGAATAGCTGAAGTTGAAATGTATTACATACAAAACTTAAGTTTGTCCAAATTTATAGATTTTTAAAAAAAGGGCATTTTTTAAATATTTATTATAAACAAACTTTATTTGGTGCAAATACAGTAAAAAAGCCTAGCTTTAACAACAAATTTAAGTGAAAAATCTCCTATATTGTGTGAAAAACAATTCCATTTTTTGGTATTATTTATTGATTTTTTCTTTTTTTTTAATATAAATCAAATAATGGAAAACACAAAAATAAATTTTAAATTTATTTATTGATTTTTAAAAATATATCAAATACTGTAAAAACACAAAAAACTAATTATTTATTTAAAGTTTTAGTTATTACTTCTTTATTTTTATTTAAATTTTTAACTCTTATTTTATAAATTACTAGTAGTACCCGCTGCTTCGCACGCGATAAATCCAGGTATTTGTTATTAGTTTATTTCGTCTCTACTTTAGAATAGTATTTTTTTGATTTTCTTTTCTAAAATAGTAAATTGTTACATTACAGTCAAAGGAATGTGCTTGTTGATGTGCACTTTTTATCATTTTCTATCCAGTTTTTAACAAAAAATTACAACCGCAGAGCCTTTTATTCGAAAAAAATCCATTTTGATGGCGCTTCTACATGGTCAGAGGAATTTACACACTAAATTTCATGAGTCTAGCTGTAATCCTAAAGTTAGTACCATTTTTATCCCTTTTTGTCCCGCTCTCCCCGTAAAAGTACAAATTTCGAAAAATCAATTTGGATTTGTTCTTCTACTTAAATTAGTACCATTATTATTCCTTTTTGTCCCTCGTAACCCTTAAAAGTAAAAATTTTGAAAAATCCAATTTTAATGCGCTTATACATGGTCAGAGGAATTAACATACAAAATTTCACGATTCTTGCTATAATAATTTAGTAGGTACTATTTTTGTCCTGCTCACCTCTTATAAGTACAAATTTCGAAAGATCCAAAGTACAAAATGAATTTATATTCCGCTTCTATGTGGTGAGAGGAATTTACATACCAAATTTAACGACTATAGCAGCAATACTTTAGTTGGTACCATTTGTATCCCTTTTTTGTCCCTCGCAACCCTTAAAAGTACAAATTTTGAAAAATCCAATTTTAATGCGCTTATACGTGGCCAGAAGAACTTACATATCAAATTTCAAGATTCTTGCTGCAATACTTTAGTTGGTACCATTTTTATCCCTTGTTGTCCCGCGCAAGCCTTAAAAGTACAAAATGCATTTATATTCCGCTTCTATGTGGTGAGAGGAATTTACATACCAAATTTAACGACTATACAATTGGTACCATTTTTATCACTTTTTGTCCCTTGCAACCCTTAAGAGTACAAATTTTGAAAAAATCCAATTTAACTGCGCTTCTACATGGTCAGAAGAACTTGCATATCAAATTTCACGATTCTAGCTACAATACTTTAGTTGGTACCATTTGTATCCCTTTTTGTCCCATTCATCCCTTATAAGTACAAATTTCGAAAAAATCAATTTATATTGCAAGTCTACGTTGTCTGAGGAATGTAAATACCGATTTTCACGATTCTAGCTGCAATTCTTAAATTGGTACCATTTTTATCTCTTTTAGTCTCTTTCCTCCCTTAAAAGTACAAATTTCGAAAAATCCCTATTTGTAGCTCTTCTGCATTGTCAGTGCAAGGAACAAACCGAATTTCATGTTTCTAGCTACTACCGTTTAGTCAGGACGAAGGTTCGATGTTTATCCCTTTTTGACCCATTTTACCCCCTAAAAGTACGACTTTCGTAAAAATTTCATGAGCCTGGCTTCAGCCGTTTGGTCTGTGGGCTGGTCAATGATAAGTCAGTCAGTCAGTCAGTAACGCAACTCTTTTATATATATAGATTTATATATTGATTTTTTTATATTACTATGACAGCAAGCTTTTACCGTTGAGAAAGAAAAAATAAATAAACTAGCTTCCATAGTATGTCCAATCGAAATATTATTTATTATATAAGATATTGAGGTCAAATAGAAAAAAGCTACTTTTTCCACCCTTATATATTATTATATATTTAGTCGGTTGATTAAACAAATATTGAGAAAAAAATCATACAAATTTTAATTATTTATTTGAAGCTTTAGTTTTTATTCTTTATTCTTTATTTAAATTTTATTTTTATATTTTTAATATTTTGTAATTATTTATTTATTGATGTTTTCTTATTTTTTATATTTTATAAAGATAAATCAAATACTGGAAAACGCAAAAATCCATTTTTTTAAGTTTTTGGGATTTATACTTTATTTTAATTTTTCTAACTTTCATTTTTTAATTATTTAATTATTGATTGTTTTCTTATTTCTTAAAGATAAATCAAACACAAAAATTTTAATTATTTATTTAAAGCTTTAGTTATTTACTCCTTATATTAATTTTATTGTTTTATTTTTGATATACATATTTTTTATTATTATTTTATGTATTTTATAAATAATAATTATAATGCTGAATTTTTATCAAAAATCGGAAAGTAATTCAAAACGTATGCATTGAAACATCTCTCGCGCGGACACTCCCTCAAGCGGACAACTCTCTTAAGTGTGGGCACTTTTTAAAAAATCATGTTTTATTTTAAAATTTTCATTATAATGAACCTCCATTAAGCGGACACTTTCTTATGTGGACACGGACATAAAATATATTAATATATTTTATTTTACCTCCCATAAGTGTATACCTACCCTATGTGGACAAATTTTGGGTGACCGCGAATGCCCGCTGTTGAGAGGATTCACTGTATTTTATTTTTTCTAGCCATTAAACTTCTAAAGAAGACAACAGTGGCTAAATTTAGTGCCATGCTTTTCGTAAAAAATATAAAGAAACAGTTTTGTATTTTTTTAATAAAATATTTATTTATTTTTATGGGGTTTTTGTCAGCAGAAACTGTTTTAAAATATCAAAATTTATTCTAAATCTATTTTTCTAGATATTAAATTTCTAAACAACAGTGCCTGTTCACAACACTTGTAGCCCTCATAATAATCCGACGTCTAATATATTTTAGTCCAATTTAAATTTGAACTACCGATTACTTTAACCTTGAAAGGTAGAATAACATTCATTTTTATTTTCAAATTTAAATTTGACATTTGCAAAAAGGGGCGCTATCAATATTGGGAAATATTAAAAACTTACTTCCAAAGTAGTGAGTCTTTATCGCAAACTGTAAGAAATTTACGTAGGAAATTTTCGTGTTTTCAGATGAAGCTCATTTTTATCTCAGTGGCTATGTCAATAAGCAAAATTGCCGCATATGGGGTTCATAGAACCCACACGTGTCTATTGAGAAGCTAATACATCCACAACGAGTCACTGTTTGGTGTGGATTTTGGACTAGCGGCATCGCTGGGCCATATTCTGAAAATTTGGGTTAATAGAATAAGGTACTGCCGAGACAGTCGTGGTAGTCATATTAATGATTTTCTGTTCCATTATTAAATGATAAAGTTCAACCTTTCCAATAAAACCAGAAATTTGAAAAAATATTCAGTACTTGATTCTAATTTAAAATGGCCCACCCTATACTAAAGGTGACTTCGAGGAAAATTTACTTTTAATAAAAAATATTAATATTATTAATAATTTTTGGTGTTGATTTTATGGAACTTTATGCCTATATATACCTATACACAAAATATATTTTTTACGTCACAGCCACAAGCGTTTTTTTTGTTTTAAAGCGTAATTAATAGGGTCTTTCGGAATTACAATCTTCATTATTTCTGCACTTTTACCAGAAACTGAATTTTCGCTTTCAGTCCTAAAAAAATGCAACCTGGCAAAAGCGTTTCATATTCTTTTCTAAAAATGGTTTTTATCTTAATGTGTAAAATTATTGATTTTTCAGCACTCTATCTTATCGGCTGATTTTTTCATGAAATTAATACTTTCTATTTCGAAACAAAAATAATATCTTATTTTTCTAATTCTAATTTTTACTCATATACATACATTTTTGTATTTCGTTTTTAGTTGTCATCAATTAAAAAATGACATATTTTAAAATGCTGAGCCGTGCCAAGGCAGCATTTTTTCCGTCCTATATGGTGGAGGGTACAAAAACCGCAAGTTTCTATATTTATACGAGAATCATAACAAATTTGTTGCTGATAAACAAAACTGGAATCTTGCACGTATCCGCCACAGTACTCGAAAAAAACATGAAACTAATGATTAAGTTTCCCATTTGAAAGATGAGCTTAGTCTAGACAATGTATTTATTCTCAAGAAAAAAAAGGTCTCCATCTTCAGTTCACAATTTTTATGTGCAACTTTAGTTGTAGTGCAGTCAGTCATTATCAGTACATTTCTACAATGTATGTACAGAGACATAAATGTGTATGGGTGTGTGTGTGTATTTCATACAATGAGTATATGCGTATGTGTGGGGGTATGTATGCTCCTCATGACTTAAGCTCTCTATTGCTGATAAGAATATCAACAATCGAACAGCTCGAACAACAGCAAAAAAGTAAACAACAAATATTTGAAAATACATGAACAAACAACACGAAGATCATACACAACAACAACAAGCACAGCCAGTCAGTCATACACATGCAGACATTAGTGCTAGCACTCGACAGTACTACGAAGCCAAAAACAATAATAATAACAAACACGAATACACACAACAAAAACGATGAGTGGTGTGGTAATATGAGTGGGGGAGCATAACTGCGTAACGGAGAATGGTAGTTAACATCTCTCTTGCACACAACATGTTAAAGAGATTGCCAGAGAAGGGCTTGAGTCTCTCTGTAATTTGTGGATGGTAACATCTCTGATTTTTTTATTATCAGTGAGAATTAAAACACAGCGGTCTGTCTTTCTGTTTCCTTTTGATTTTTTTCTAACCCTCTCTAACATTAGAGTAGACCACGTCTCTGTGTGTTTGACTATTGTCAGGCATTTAAAGAATTGAAGAAGGTAGGAGACGGTCGCTGGAACTACCATGTACTCCAGCCGTCGTTTCGTCGCATGTGTGTTGCTGTGTGTATGCACCTCGTAACCACACCGCTCGCACGCTCGCTAAACTTACGCAGTGACGTCAAACACCGTTTATTTTCACACATTCTCCTCATTAAATTTATTTACACAATAGCAGCAGAAGCCAGAACAACACCAACAACTTTTAATTCAATTTGTATTAATGAACGAGCACACAGCCGGCTGGACAAACGGCGGACGAGCAAACGTTCAAAGCTCGCGCACGGTCATGACAGCACAGCATCAGCTTCAGCAATTCAAAACGAACGAAATTAAATTTGTGTATAACAATAATAAAACAAAAACAACAGCAACAACAACACAATTTTAAAAATATAATAAATGGCTTTTATTAAGCAGAGATGAACAACAGAATTTCGAAAGTAATTACCAACCGCCAAAGAGACGCCAACAACAAATCCTAAAGATGAACAATAACTAAGGTGATAAACACCATCACCAATGGCATTCATCATCATTATCAAAGCAGTGTTCGTTAGTCGTCATGTGAGGGAACATTTTGTGAGGGGTGGTTGGGTGACAATATCAAAGTCCATAAACTTCATTAATAACATCTAATTAGAATATTTATTTGAAAGCAATAAAAGGCGGATTACAAAATAAATATGACAAGGCTTCGTTCACTTGACTTTAGAATTTATGTTGGCGCCTATTTCGCCACCACCACTGACATCTGGTGGCGAGTAGTTGAAACTATTGTGAAAACTTACATTAAAGCTGTGCTTACAGAAAAGCTTTGCTTACATGGGCGAGCACAGGAAGCAGCAACATGAGTACATGATGCTATTATGGCTGTTAACATACATGTGGATGGATGTATGTTAACATAATATACTAACAGTGATTCATTCATAGCTATGAATAGACGCACACACGTGCGTGAGTGATTTGTGATGGATGTGTGATGTGATGATGATGTTCGATCTAGTAAACATTTTTAATTTAGTAAAACAATTTATGAATTCCGATTGGCATAAAGCTTGAGGCTAACTTCTGTTATAGAAAATTAAAATAAAATGTGTTTTCGATATTTCTCTTAATTATCGAATTATTGGATATAAAATTTAGAAAAATCGGAAAAAATATTAATTTTTTTTTCTTCAAAATGAGCTCAATAAAAAATGGAAAACAGTTAAATAAAATTTTTCGATAACTAGTTATCGAAATGGAAAATTAGAAAAATCGATTTTTTAACTTTTGTAATATTCTGAACTCATTTTAGCGAAAAAAAGAGAAAAACGGGTAAAATGTTTCGATAACTTTTATTATATTATTATTATTATTATATTACACCTAGAATCGTGAAATTTGGAATGTAAATTCCTCTGGCCATATTTAAGCGAAGTCAAATTGACTTTTTCGAAAATTGTACTTTTAAGAGGCGTGCGGGACAAAAAGGGATAAAAATGGTACCAACTAAAGTATTACACCTAGAATCGTGAAATTTGGTATGTAAATTGCTCTGACCATATAAAAGCGAAGTAAAATTGGATTTTTTCGAAAATTGTACTTTTTAGGGGCGAGCGGGATAAAAATGGTACCAACAAAAGTATTACACCTAGAATCGTGAAATTTGGTATGTAATTTCCTCTGACCATATAAAAGCGAAGTAAAATTGGATTTTTCGAAAATTTTACTTTTAAAGGGCGTGCGGGACAGAAAGGGATAAAAATGGTACCAACAAAAGTATTACACCTAGAATCGTTAAATTTGGTATGTAAATTCCTCTGGCCATATAAAAGCGAAGTAAAATTGTACTTTTAAAGGGCGTGCGGGACAGAAAGGGATACAAATGGTACCAACTAAAGTATAACACCTAGAATCGTGAAATTTGGTATGTAAATTCCTCTGGCCAAATAAAAGCGAAACTTAGATTTTCGAAATTTGTACTTTTAGGGGCGTAAAAATGGTACCAACTAAAGTATTGCAGCTATAGTGGAGAAATTTGGAGTGTAAATTCCTCTGACAACGTAGACTTGCAACAGAAATGGATTTCTTGATTTTGTATGTAAATTCCTCTGACCACGTAGAAGCGCAGTAAAATTGGACTTTCGAAATTTGTACTTTTAAGGGATGCGCGGAACGAAAAGGGATACAAATTGTGTACAGTCGGTTAATTACTTAAACGCGGAACATAAATGGATATTTCAAAATTTGTACGATACGTCCCGACAAGAAATAAATGTGTTACCAAATAAAGTACATATTTTTAGGGGAAGCAAAAACACATGTTACCTATAGTGGTTTTTCAAAATGTGTACTTTTTGGGAAAGAAGTGCAAAAAGTTATAAACTGGCTGGCTTAATCTAAAGAGTGATTTTTTTGAGGTTAGGATTTTCATGCATTAGTATTTGACAGATCACGTGGGATTTCAGACATGGTGTCAAAGAGAAAGATGCTCAGTATGCTTTGACATTTCATCATGAATCGTCTTACAAACGAACAACGCTTGCAAATTATTGAATTTTATTATCAAAATGCGTGCTCTGTTAAGAAAGTTCATTGCGCGCTTCCATTTTATGGTCAGTTTAATCGACCCACTGAAGCGGCTATTCGGGCTATTGTGACTAAATTTCGCACCAAATTTACATTGTTGGACATTAAACCACCAACACGCTTACGTAGAGTGCGAACTGAAGAAAATATCGCAGCTGTATCGGCCAGTGTTAATGATGACCACCAATTTTCGATTCGTCGCCGTTCGCACCAATTGGGTCTCTGTTACTCAAAAACGTGGAAATGCCAAAATTGGACTAAGCGGATGGACCACCTAAGACGCAGCCGCGGTCAACATTTAAATGAAATTATCTTCAAAAAGTAAATGTCATGGACCAATCTAACGTTTCAAATAAAGAACCGATGAGATTTTGCAAATTTTATGCGTTTTTTTTTTTTTTAAAGTTATCAAGCTCTTAAAAAATCACCCTTTAGAAACATGAGATCGAGGATATAAATGGTGGTAATTTTTTGTTCAAAACATGGTAGAAAATGATAATAATTATACATACGAAGGAGTTCAGCTAAAATAGTGCATATCGACAAGAACATTCATTTGACTGTGTGTGAGTGCTAGCTAATAGGATGTTTCCAAATTACTATTTTAGATTTATCTATATCCACCAAAAGAAAATTAAATAAATACTATCCAAAAACAGAGACGGATAAAATTAACAAGCAGCGGGTACAGCTAATGTATCCATAACTTTTTTAATATAGTTTTCTAGTTTAGAACGCAAAAATATACCAGAAATGGTTATACACAGTTCTTCGACAAAATATTTGTAATGAAAATTTTTTTAATGAAAATTTAAATAAATAGGCTAACTCCTCTATAGTAATATAGTCGATAAATCCATCGTAATGCACGAAGACCTATACAAAAAATTGCAATAAATCGCTTAATTTTTTTTTATAAAAGTTTGCCTTTGTATCCTTTAGGAATCTGTTCGATAAACTTAAAAATATTATTTAAAATATTAAAATTACGACACCAAAATGGAAATATTGCCTACAAATGTATAACCACAATTTCAAAAAAAGGTTTGTATGTTTTCTTATGGAAAAGATGAAGTCAAATTTACATAATTAGAATATTTTATATTTAAATGGCGACGTTTTCTTCAAATTTTCTCACATATCACGAAGGATACTTTGTTTAACAAGAAAACACTTTTGGAAGTTAACTCCAACGCCACAGTTGTGTTTATACACTAAGATGTGTGTTAATAAATCTTACATATTTTCTTCAGAAAGTCTTTGGACGAGATATGGCATCAAAATAGTTTCAAAAAATTAACAAAATACGCAGTGGAAAATATACAAAATTAATTTTAGAAAACACGATAAATTCAAGAAATTTCATAAAATTTGTTTTTAGAAAATTGACAACTTTTTACAAAACTTTACATTAATCGGCAGATATTTCGAAGAAGTACGAGGAGTAGTATATAAAAATAAATAATTCATAATTAACTGCTCTTGGGCACTTGTGTGCTCTAAAAGGCTACCGACGTCTGAAGGTATTTTTTGATTTTGATTTTTTATTTTTTTTTTTTCAATTTTGTAGCTCGATTTGTTTCTGGAAGGAAAATGATGCAGGTCATTTTTTCCCAATTTATTTTAATAAATAAATTATATTTATTATTATTTTCTATTCCACCTCAGTCTACCTATTGTGAATCTTTGGTTACTGTTCCACCCCTTGATTTGTCCAATTAATCCTCAACACTTCAAAGTCATTTCCTATTTCAATTCAATTAATTTCATTACAAACAAATCTTGATAAAAAAATTAACTGAAAAATATTTGAAATTTCTTTCATTTCTTACCATTCTGAGTCATTGCTGTCATGTTTCTGCCAACAACGATCGATCGATCGATCCCTCCTTTTTTGCCATTTGATGTAGTAGCATTAGTGGTCGCTCGATCCCCATATGGAATGATCTCATTTTGTCGTGCGGCAAATACCTAAGTAAATATTTCGCTGCCGACCATAATTAACCTGTCGGATATTTGGCATCTTTTGTTTTTTAAAAAAAAAGGTGTGCCATTGGCACACAATGGTGCGACGGTGTTACTTACCCTCACCCAAGCACCAGTTGCAAATTATGCCTTCAATGTGTTTATTTATCGTCTACAGGCATTTGAGGCAGCCAACAAGCCGCACTCTCGTGGTGCAGGTGTTGTAACTCATATGGACTGCGATAATAATGTATGAAATGATAACTATTCACAGACACACCGAGATGATTCTGTGCCACAGCGCAGCACAGCACAGCACAGCGAACAGCGTCGGCTGGCCGGCATAGGCCGTGTGCAAAATGCCTGGCTGGCCATGTTCAGTTGGTGGTGGTGATGGTGGTGGCGCCTCCAAAAGTGGCATGCTAACAAGGAAGGCGAGCGAGTGCAGAGAATATGCTACAAATAAATATGTTTCATTTGAAATGTCAATGGGAATTTACGATTATAAGGCGGTCGTCTTTATCGGCGATAAACGTTGAACGGCAGGAGGTTAAGCCGACCACGTATGCGGCAGGCCACGTATGGTTTGGCTTATTAAATGCCTTTAACTCTTTAGGCCGGCTTACAAATATAATTGCCTAGTCCTTGGCAGGAGTTGATTGTATTTTTCGAAAATATATATGCAAATTCTTCGCTGGGAATTCCGACTATTATAAATAATATTCAAAACACATGAGGACAAGTGTTTGGAAAATTTTCCAAATTCCTGGCCTCACATATCAGTTTGCATCTATTCCGCCCAGACGCCCCCTCACCTGTATAAATCATAAAGTCTTTGGCCACAGTTTGCATATGGAATTGACTAAGGTTGCGTACGCATGTGTCTCCAGACACATTGTTGCACTTGTTGCCAGAGTTGGCCAAAAGCAACATTAAAATAATGCGACACCATGTGCATGCAGCTGTTATGTCTTTGTCTTATTGGCTTAAAACAAAACCACCACCAGCACCACACACACAAGGTGTCTCTGCCACATTCGTGGACTTCATGATTAACGATCACCCACCGATAACCAGGTTTGCTGCAGCTTGCCTCCTGTCTTGGCCGCTGACTTTCTTTAGCCGTGATTCACCATTGCTTTGGAATAAGCTACTGCATAAGAGACTGCATTTTAAGCTACTCAGAAATGTAGTTGGCAATTCTCGATTTCAAAATTCAAAGATTTGAAATTTTGAATTTAAAAAATGTTCAAAAGATTCAAAGATTCAAAGATTCAAAGATTCAAAGATTCAAAGATACAAAGATACAAAGATTCAAAGATTCAAAGATTCAAAGATTCAAAGATTCAAAGATTCAAAGATTCAAAGATTCAAAGATTCAAAGATTCAAAGATTCAAAGATTCAAAGATTCAAAGATTCAAAGATTCAAAGATTCAAAGATTCAAAGATTCAAAGATTCAAAGATTCAAAGATTCAAAGATTCAAAGATTCAAAGATTCAAAGATTCAAAGATTCAAAGATTCAAAGATTCAAAGATTCAAAGATTCAAAGATTCAAAGATTCAAAGATTCAAAGATTCAAAGATTCAAAGATTCAAAGATTCAAAGATTCAAAGATTCAAAGATTCAAAGATTCAAAGATTCAAAGATTCAAAGATTCAAAGATTCAAAGATTCAAAGATTCAAAGATTCAAAGATTCAAAGATTCAAAGATTCAAAGATTCAAAGATTCAAAGATTCAAAGATTCAAAGATTCAAAGATTCAAAGATTCAAAGATTCAAAGATTCAAAGATTCAAAGATTCAAAGATTCAAAGATTCAAAGATTCAAAGATTCAAAGATTCAAAGATTCAAAGATTCAAAGATTCAAAGATTCAAAGATTCAAAGATTCAAAGATTCAAAGATTCAAAGATTCAAAGATTCAAAGATTCAAAGATTCAAAGATTCAAAGATTCAAAGATTCAAAGATTCAAAGATTCAAAGATTCAAAGATTCAAAGATTCAAAGATTCAAAGATTCAAAGATTCAAAGATTCAAAGATTCAAAGATTCAAAGATTCAAAGATTCAAAGATTCAAAGATTCAAAGATTCAAAGATTCAAAGATTCAAAGATTCAAAGATTCAAAGATTCAAAGATTCAAAGATTCAAAGATTCAAAGATTCAAAGATTCAAAGATTCAAAGATTCAAAGATTCAAAGATTCAAAGATTCAAAGATTCAAAGATTCAAAGATTCAAAGATTCAAAGATTCAAAGATTCAAAGATTCAAAGATTCAAAGATTCAAAGATTCAAAGATTCAAAGATTCAAAGATTCAAAGATTCAAAGATTCAAAGATTCAAAGATTCAAAGATTCAAAGATTCAAAGATTCAAAGATTCAAAGATTCAAAGATTCAAAGATTCAAAGATTCAAAGATTCAAAGATTCAAAGATTCAAAGATTCAAAGATTCAAAGATTCAAAGATTCAAAGATTCAAAGATTCAAAGATTCAAAGATTCAAAGATTCAAAGATTCAAAGATTCAAAGATTCAAAGATTCAAAGATTCAAAGATTCAAAGATTCAAAGATTCAAAGATTCAAAGATTCAAAGATTCAAAGATTCAAAGATTCAAAGATTCAAAGATTCAAAGATTCAAAGATTCAAAGATTCAAAGATTCAAAGATTCAAAGATTCAAAGATTCAAAGATTCAAAGATTCAAAGATTCAAGGATTCAAAGATTCAAAGAATCAAAGATTCAAAAAAAATCAAAATTTAAAAAATTCAACAACTCAAAAGTTCAAAGATTCCAAAATTCATATATGCAAAAATTCTAAAATTCAAAAATAAAATCGAAAGTTTAAAAATACAAAAATTCATTAATTTAAAATTCAAAAAGATTCGAAGTATCAAAAATAAAAAAAAAATATTTAAAATTTTAATAAAATGTTTTAAATTAAAAACAAAAAGTTTAAGAATACAAACGTTCCAAAATTCAAATATTCAAAATTTTAAAATTCAAAAAGATTCGAAGTATCAAAATTTGAAATATTTTAAATTTAAAAAATTGAAAGATTCACAAATTTTAAAATTCACAAATTCTAATTTTCAAAAAATACTAAAATTCAAAAAATCCATAAAAATTAAAAAAAATCAAAAAATAAAATCGAAAGTTTAAAACTACAAAAATTCATATATTCAAAATTTCAAAATTCAAAAAGATTTGAAGTATCAAAAATTAAAAAATATTTAAAATTTGTAATAAAATGTTTTAAATTAAAAAATGAAATATTCACAAATTTTAAAATTCAAAAATAAAATCGAAAGTTTAAGAATACAAAAGTTCCAAAATTCAAAATTTTAAAATTCAAAAAGATTCGAAGTATCAAAATTTGAAATATTTTAAATTTAAAAAATTTAAAGATTCACAAATTTAAAAATTCACAAATTATAATTTTCAAAAAATACTAAAATTCAAAAAATCCATAAAAATTAAAAAAAATCAAAAAATAAAATCGAAAGTTTAAAAATACAAAAATTCATATATTCAAAATTTCAAAATTCAAAAAGATTCGAAGTATCAAAAATTAAAAAATATTTAAAATTTGTAATAAAATGTTTTAAATTAAAAAAATGAAATATTCACAAATTTTAAAATTCAAAAATAAAATCGAAAGTTTAAGAATACAAAAGTTCCAAAATTCAAAATTTTAAAATTCAAAAAGATTCGAAGTATCAAAATTTGAAATATTTTAAATTTAAAAAATTGAAAGATTCACAAATTCTAATTTTGAAAAAATACTAAAATTCAGAAATTCAAAAAATCCATAAAAATTAAAAAAAATCAAAATATTAAATCGAAAGTTTAAAAATACAAAAATTCATATATTCAAAATTTCAAAATTCAAAAAGATTCGAAGTATCAAAAATAAAAAAATATTTAAAATTTGTAATAAAATGTTTTAAATTAAAAAAAAAATGAAATATTCACAAATTTTAAAATTCAAAAAAAAATCGAAAGTTTAAGAATACAAAAGTTCCAAAATTAAAATTTTTAAAATTCAAAAAGATTCGAAGTATCAAAATTTGAAATATTTTAAATTTAAAAATTGAAAGATTCACATATTTTAAAATTCACAAATTCTAATTTTCAAAAAATACTAAAATTCAGAAATTCAAAAATTAAAAAAATTCAAAAATACAAAAAATCAAATAATCAATAACACAAAAATTTAAAAATTCAAATATATAAAAATTCAGAAATTCAAAAGTTAAAAATTCAGAAATTCAAAAGTTAAAAACTCAGAAATTCAAACATTTAAAAATTCAAAAATTCCACAATTTAAAAATTCAAATATACAAAAATTCTAAAAATTAAAAAAAAATCAAAACAAATTCAAAAAAAAAAACAATAATACAAACATTTAAGAACTCAAAGATTCCAAAATTGAAATATATAAAAATTCAAAAATAAAATAGAAAGTTTAAAAATACAAAAATTCCAAAATTCAAATATTCAAAATTCAAAAATAAAATCGAAAGTTTAAAAATACAAAAATTCCAAAATTCAAAAACACTCAAAGTATCAAAATTTAAAATAATTTAAATTTAAAAAGTTGATATATTAACAAATTTTAAAATTCTAATTTTCTAAAAATTTGAAAATTTAGATATTCAAAAATTAAAAAATAAAAAATTCAAAAATACAAAAAATTCAAATAATCAGTAACTCAAAAATTTAAAAATTCAAAAAATTCAGAACTTCAAAAGTTAAAAATTCAGAAATTCAAAAGTTAAAAATTCAGAAATTCTAAAGTTAAAAACTCAGAAATTCAAACATTTAAAAATTCCAAAATTTAAAAAAATTCTAAAAATTAAAACAAATTCAAAAAAAAATCAAAAAAAAAAAACAATAATACAAACATTTAAGAACTCAAAGATTCCAAAGTTGAAATATATAAAAATTCAAAAATAAAATAGAAAGTTTAAAAATACAAAAATTCCAAAATTCAAAAATAAAATCGAAAGTTTAAAAATACAAAAATACATAAATTCCAAAATTCCAAAATTCAAAAAGATTCAAAGTATCAAAATATAAATTATTTTAAATTTAAAAAATTGAAAGATTCACAAATTTTAAAATTCTAATTTTGAAAAAATACTAAAATTCAGAAAAACAAAAATTACAAAAAATAAAAAAATTCAAAATTCAATTTAAAAAATCAAAAATTCAAAAATACAAAAATTCGAAAAATCAGTAACAGCAAAATATAAAAATTCGAATATATAAAAATTCAAAAGTTAAAAATTCAAAAAATTCAAAATTCAAACATTTAAAAATTCAAATATACAAAAAATCAATAAAAAACTTCAAAGATTATTTTTTCAATTATTCAAATTCTATCTTCAAATCGGTGTCATCTGCTTTCATAATCAAAATCATACTGTCTGGTTTTATGCTGTCCTCTCCTAAGTTATTGTTTTCCCCCTCCATATTTCTTTCCCTGTAACTACTTCTTTTTTGGTGTTATGTATCGATAACTCATACTCCTTGTGTCCATCTATATTGCCTATAATTACTATGCTTTTGCTTTTTTTGTTTCTAGTCCACATCACGACTCCCAACCGTGTCGTGACGGGTCCATGTAAATTTTGCCACCACATGCAGCTCGTGCGTTTCTCTCTGCTGCTCTTTGCCTCTTTGGCTGTTCGATTTTTACTCCTTTCCGCGTAATTAGTAAGTAATTAGCCAAATATCTTGTTTAAAGTCAATCAAAATGCCGTTGTGCTGGCATTTAGTTTTCCCTCGGTTGTCTCAAAACATTGCCCGGCTGGCTTAGTGGATATTTATGGACATAGTCTGTTTTTGTGTCACCGTGGTGGTGTTTCTGATTCAGTTTCAGTTTTCTGCTTACCTTTTTCTTGGCTGCCTCCGAGCTTATAACATACAAATCGACAATGCCCAGCAGGCAATCATCACAGCGGCATACATCATCACCCAATACTAGCGACCCCAATGACCCAATACTGCTGGTGGAGTCGAGCGAGTCGGTGCGGCGCAAACGTGTACCACCCGGGCCGGTAACCGACTGGGCTGCTGCTTCGATTTTGCGCGCCAACAGTTGTTCCATAAGGCTGCGCGGTCGTGTTGAGGAGGGAAACAGGGAGGCCATGGTGCTGGGGCTGCGGCTGGTGATGATGAGGACGATGGTGATGGTGTTGGCTGCCTAGTGGATTTGTGAAAAATCTGTGCTGTTTTTGCTGCTTTAATGGAGTTTTTGTTTGAGCTGGCGGCGATGATTGCTGGCGGGTTTCTTGTTTGTTTTTTTTTTTCCTTCTTCTTCTCAACACTCGCGTTTGTGGCTTAAGTCTTACGTTTGAGTTGCATGAAATTTTCCTTTTTTCTTTTTTTTGTGGTTACCAAGTCTTTAACCAAAATTAATGTTTGTTATTAACACTTTTTTGCATTTTTCATTTTGTATTCATTTGTGCGTTGTAATTATTATTTGTTTGTGCGGAGGGGGGAGGGGGTTTCCTTGAGTTTCGTAGAAAATTTGTTTGAAAATATTTTTGACATTGGAAATAAATTGTATTTATATATACACAAACATTTGTCACATAAAAAGTCTGTAGACATTTGAAATAAATGAGTGTTGTTGTTTGGCAAAGTGCTGTGTGAACAGAGAGGTGGTTGAGCTTGGAAGTGTTCCGCCATGTGGCGAGGGAATGACAGTCCAAAATGACTAATTTCACTTTGTAGCGGAATGGAGGTTCTTCAGTTGAAGAATAGTTTGTTGGTAATTGATGCAAAGATAATGGGAGGTTTTGTACACATAATTTGCAAAAGGTGCTAATTTCCTTGGAAATATTTAACTTATATAAAATGGTCTGGATTTTGTTAGAAGTTCTCCCTAATGTGAATGGAAGATTTGCTTTCCCTTTAAAAAATATCTTTTTGCTCCAGTTCAAGGACAGAACATGAATAAGAAAATATTGGTAGGATGAGCAGATCTCTTTATGTAGTTACCAGATCACTAGTCTTAGTTACCAGGAAATCAAATTCACGAAAAAGTTTCAATATTTGTTCTTGAAAAGGAATCTCGAAACTATTTCGTTCCAATTAATGGCATCAATCCTTGCCTCATTATGTGAATCTAAAATGCATGTCGTCCCGGGATACATCGTCCCTTTCAATGCTTTAAGTCGCGCCCTTTAGTTTTCTCACCACAACAAAGCAAGTTTGTGTCTTAAGTCTTTTGTTTTATTAGTAGTGAAAACCTCTCCATGTGTTCGTTTCTTTTTCTATACCCTCAATTGTACTTCACGTTTGTGTCTTAAGTCTTTCGTTTCGTTCTACAGCTAAATGTAACATACCTGCGTAGAAAAAAGGAGAAAAGAAAAAAATGCTGTATTAGTATAATGATATTGCATATTTTTTTTCAACTAATTTACAATTAATACTAATTAATATTACGAAGTTAAGAGAAATGCTATAATAACAATAAATTAATAAATTATATAAAGGGTGATTTTTTAAGAGCTTGATAACTTTTTTTTTAAAAAAAACGCATAAAATTTGCAAAATCTCATCGGTTCCTTATTTGAAACGTTAGATTGGTCCATGACATTTACTTTTTGAAGATAATTTCATTTAAATGTTGACCGCGGCTGCGTCTTAGGTGGTCCATCCGCTTAGTCCAATTTTGGCATTTCCACGTTTTTGAGTAACAGAGACCCAATTGGTGCGAACGGCGACGAATCGAAAATTGGTGGTCATCATTAACACTGGCCGATACAGCTGCGATATTTTCTTCAGTTCGCACTCTACGTAAGCGTGTTGGTGGTTTAATGTCCAACAATGTAAATTTGGTGCGAAATTTAGTCACAATAGCCCGAATAGCCGCTTCAGTGGGTCGATTAAACTGACCATAAAATGGAAGCGCGCAATGAACTTTCTTAACAGAGCACGCATTTTGATAATAAAATTCAATAATTTGCAAGCGTTGTTCGTTTGTAAGACGATTCATGATGAAATGTCAAAGCATACTGAGCATCTTTCTCTTTGACACCATGTCTGAAATCCCACGTGATCTGTCAAATACTAATGCATGAAAATCCTAACCTCAAAAAAATCACTCTTTAGCACCTGGTATATATCAAATAAAATTTTGAAATTCGTAAAAAATATACATTAGCTCATAGGCGTTGGGCGAGGCGCTGGTATTTTTCATTGTGGTCTCAAATGAAATCAATGGTAATGATTTGTATTAACGTATATATTAAAATACGAATTGTAACCAAATTTAAACTAATTGACAATATCTGAGATTTGCATAAAAATTATGCTGCCGTCTTTACATGTCATATACATAAAATTACACTGTGTGTAATATTTGAAGTCATGATGGAAATATAACCATATACTTACACCACTACGTGTTAAAAGACCAAAAAAGGCCCGTGTCTCAAAGCCATGCACTTTTTATGGGCCTCCAAAGTTTGGGGCCTCGGTGGCATTTTAGTAAAATAGTGATCATATAAAATCATATCGCAAAAACTTCATCTTTTTTAATCTTTTCCCCCTGTTCAGGTCCATAGAAAGCAAACCGTTCAAAATTCAAGGAAACAATCAACTACAAAAATGTACCTAAAATGTACCCAAAAAACCCGATTTTTTAACCTCAGGTCCATAGAAAGCAAAATCAAAAAAAATTCATTTTCATACAGGTCGCAATTATAGTCCGATCTTAACAAAAATTGACACAAATAAGTTCAAGGACGAACGCTATTTAATTTGAGGCAAATCGGTTCAGATTTAGATATAGCCCCCATACAAATGTCGCTCCCGATTTGACATTTTCCGCTCTAGAAACCCCATATTGTACTCGATTTTCTTTAAATTTGGCACAACATCTTATAATCCAACTAGAAACACCTATGCAAAAATTGGGTAAGATCGGTTCAGATTTAAATATAGCCCCCATACAAATCTCGCTCCCGATTTGACATTTTCCGCTCTAGAAACCCCCTTATTACTCGATTTTCTTTAAATTTGGCACAACATCTTATAATCCAACTAGAAACACCTATGCAGAAAGTGGGTAAGATCGGTTCAGATTTAGATATAGCCCCCATACAAATCTCTCTCCCGATTTGACATTTTCCGCTCTAGAAACCCCATATTGTACCCAATTTTCTTTAAATTTGGCACAACATATTATAATCCAACTAGAAACACCTATGCAATAATTGGGTAAGATCGGTTCAGATTTAGATATAGCCCCCATACAAATCTCTCTCCCGATTTGACATTTTCCGCTCTAGAAACCCCATATTGTACCCAATTTTCTTTAAATTTGGCACAACATATTATAATCCAACTAGAAACACTTATGCAAAAATTGGGTAAGATCGGTTCAGATTTAGATATAGCCCCCATACAAATATCACTCCCGATTTGACTTTTGCCGCTTTAGAAACCACATATAGTACTCGATTTTCTTTAAATTTGGCACAACATCTTATAATCCAACTAAAAAAACCTATGCAAAAATTGATTAAGATCGGTTAAGATTTAGATATAGCCCCCATACAAATGTCGCTCCCGATTTGACATTTTCCGCTCTAGAAACCACATTTTGTACTCGATTTTCTTTAAATTTGGCACAACTGCTTATAATCCAAGTAAAAAAACCTATTGTGAAAGTGGGTAAGATCGGTTCAGATTAAGATATAGCCCAAATACAAATGTTGCTCCCAAATGTTTAACCGATTTTGGCCAAAATATACATATTATATTTCACATATTTCGTTCCAGATTTCAATATACCCCCATACAAATATCCTTTCCGATTTAACATTTTTTGTCAAACACAGGATACAAAATCATTCCCGTTTTCACTTTTTCACCGAATTAAATTGTATTCGGATAGAAAGTGGAGTGTATCATAGAGTCGGCCCCGCCCGACTTTAGCCTTTCCTTACTTGTTTTAATTCATATTTCATCTCAACTACTTTTCATTTATTATTTGTGTCTTAAGTTATTAAACCGATTAGAGGGTAATGTTTCAGAATATTTTTAGTTCCTAGCTCGAGATATAGTGTAAATAGTAACACTACTCCAAGAAGATCTTAAACTCCTACAAATTATGAATCCAATCAAAAATGTGTGCCACCAGGCCCGTAGACCAGTGTAACTAACTCATCTTTGGACTCTTTTCTTTTGTTTTGCTTTCTTGCTCCTAATTGTCTATTTATCAAATTAAAGCTTTAAATTTTTCATTTGATTTTTTTTTGCCTAACACAACTATTAGCTGATCTTTTTTGCCACACTAGCCACTAGCCAAAAGAAAAGCGTCATTTATGAGTTTATATGTTATATTGACTATTAAACATTTATGGTTACACACACATATGTTATGGCCAAGACAACAGACAGACGCCGCCACAGTCACAGCCGTAGTCGTAGCCAGCCACACCACACCAGTGCCGCCATCATAGGTGATGTCGCCTTGAAGGCTTCCATGCCAAGCCATCGGCTGGAAAAGACAATAATTAACTAAAGTCGCTTTATCGGGCCACACAAAACAAGGCAGTTGCCACATTTTTCCGTTGTTGGCTTTCAGTTTTTGTCATGTGGCTTCTGCTGGTCTTTTGGCCGTATTTGAGTTTTCCCTGGTATTTGGTGGTGGTGGAAGTCAAACGTTTGGTTTTTAGGCGGCAAAGATAAATATTTATGCCAAAAGACATTTTAATTAATTTCTCATTTAAAAACTTATAAACAATAAGGCCATAAATAGAACTGGTCGTTGGAGAGGGTTCGACGCTGGACTACATGTACGCTCTCTTGGCCAAGTAGTTAAGCTAAGCTAACAATTTAATTAATTATTGGCAACAATTTTTCTGCCACCGCCAAACTACTGCTAAGGAGTGCCCAATGTTTGCTATTTGGTTGCGCTGAAAAAGGGGAATAGTTGAGATTTTCCGTTTTGGCAAATATGTAACATAATTAAGATGTTTTATTAACAATGTTTCCTCTCAAATATCGCGGCGATTATTAACAAATGACAAATTAATCATAAACTTTAAGATAGCCGTCAGAGGTAAATGGAAAATCCTGGTAGTCGACAATTTATATGGGCTCGGAGACAAGCCAAACCATAAAACGGCTAATGAAGATAATGATGGCCATGATGATGATAGTGCCACAAATGAAATGATGGCAAAAAGATGATGTGGCTGACAACCTTAATATGCTGCCATATATTGCATAAATTATAAAGATTATTATCGCACTGCAAACACCATGATGATGGTCATTATATGGCCCAGCCTTACCTCCCAGGTAACGCAATGCCCCCCCGATTCCCTGCCCCCAAACAGTCTTTAGAGTTTGTCATAACTGCTGCTGCTGCTGTATGTCGTGGTTTGGTGCCATATAAAATGTTATTAATTGTCCACCGTATTGTGTTTGTTTGTCAGCGCTGATCATTTTGTCATCATCGAGTGCCATATTTATAGTTATTAAGTGGTAATTAAGTTAAGTGATTTAGCCGCAAAATATGGTCATACGATATTATTAAATATATACGTGGCGTAAGGAAAATATCCATGTTTCCATTTCCACCCGTATAAGGTGGTGTTTGAGATACCTTTTGGGTTTCGCCATTGAGCAATTTTTCAAAGAACCACAAGTTCAATGACTTGGAGAAATTCCAAAGAAATATTCGTGCAGAATGGAGACAGAGTGAGTGAGTGTAGCTTGCAATTATGTGATTATTTTCAAAGATATGCTAATGTAACGAAAAGAAAAATATAAAAATGCATTTGAAGACCATAAACATCACTATTGGCTTTTCATTTGCAACAAAGTTTGTGTCTTAAGTCTTTTGTTTAGGGAAAATGAAGATTAGTTTTTTAAAGGATAAATGAAAGCTCATATGGGGTAGAAAGTTATAAATAATAAACTCAGATAGACCATTTAATATGGCCTTGTGCGACTCTAAAAATTAATTCTCCCATTTAATGTTGAAGACTTCAAATTAAGACAAAGGTACAACAGATCTCTATAAAAAGTAATTTCAATTATGAACTACTTTTAATCTTAGTTTTCGAACAACCTCCCAGAGGCCTGTTACTATATATTAGGCTGGATCCCTGTCCATATAAACGGAAAAACAATTTTCAGCCACCCCATGAAAATAATAATAATATTTCGTTCTGAGATCAAGCCGTCTGTGAGGTAAACGCTCCTGAAATTACCCCTAAAAATAATGTTTTCCATTTTTGTTTTGCATTTTTCTCAATTTTTTTTTTCTGAAACAATAGACCCTTGAGGGCACTATAAATATAAATTTTGATTTTTTTCTTATTGGACTTTTATACTAATTATTTGTGGTTTTTCACAGTGGCAACTGAAAAATAAATAGCTGCTGGGAATACCTTTTGAATAATGCCTAAATGATGAACATTGGAGTGAAATTGGCGCTGCAGCGCTCATTTTTGAAAAAAGAGTTTGAAAATGATGGCTCTGAATCCTGAATCCGCCTGCATTAAATTATTTCACAAAAAGAGAGTCAGTGACGTCATTCTTTCGAAAAGTAATAATTCTTTCTATCTATTATTCATAATTCCTTTTATAAAGCGTTTCCACGAAATATGAGTTCTTAACTGTCACCTTGAAAAACCACAAAAAATCAATATAAACGTCCAATAATGCACCTATGAGTTAGAATAAAAAATTTTAATTAAAGGGTCTATTAATTCAGAAAAAAATTAGACAAAAATGGAACCTAAAACAAGTAAGAAGGCGTTAAGTTCGGCCGCGCCGAATCTTATATACCCTCCACCACAGAGTGCATTCCACAGTATTACCAGTAGATTAAAGAATGTCGAGGGAATGCGAATTGCAAATATCAAGTAAATACAAGCTAATATGTTCAAAAAACATGCTGAAATACTCTAAATATTAGGGGTATTTTCAGTACTTGTGAGGGAAAAATTTTTCCCTCTGGACCGATTTCGTCCACTTTCAATCCCAAGCGATCTACAACCATAAGACACATTTAGGAAAAATTTGAACCTTCTAGCTCATTTCGTTCGGCCGCTATCGTGCTTTCAACAGACAGACGGACAGACGGACAGACGGACAGACGGACATGGCTATATCGTCTTAGAATTTTACCACGACCCAGAATATATATACTTTATGGGGTCTCCGATAAATATTTCAAGGTGTTACAAACGGAATGACAAAGTGAATATACCCCCATCCTGGAGGTGGAGGGTATAAAAATTACACAGGAAAAACTTGATTTTTAGAAGTGTTTTCAGGAGCGTTTACCTCACAGATGACTTGACCCAGTGACGAAATATTTTGCAGATCACCATTAAACAATCCAATCTTCATTTTTGAGGGGTGAGCGCGGTAATTTTTTTTCGTGACCCATCCTACTATATATGTTAAGTCGATTTAACCTTATTCGCTTTAACATAAACCGCAAATAATACTGATGTAGGATAAACACCAGTTTACAAATATTTTTTTGAGAACGATATTAATTTTTATAGATATTTGTTAATAGAATTTAAATTTTCGTCGAATGTACCTTCAATATTTACACTTTCACTTTGGATAAAAAAGTATTTTTTCTGTTACGAAAAACTCCATAAAAATAGACAAAAAATAAAAAATACGTTGTTTTATTTCTTTCTATTTATTGTTTATCTTATTTCTGTCTGTATTCAACATTTTGTATCTATATTTCATAGAATGCAAATTTATTTACAAATGACAAGGTGACATTTATTACTTGGCTGCACACTGCCACTATTATGATTTCCGGCCCAACTTCAGGTGGCTTCGCAGAGATTTAAAAAAACCGAACTCTTTAAGTAAATGACTCGCCCAAACGAATGAGAACCACAACTCAAATATTATTTTTTAATAGCTAACATTCTAACGAAGAAAACAATGTTTTTTTTGTATGAGATCTATGGACAAATGTTAAAGTTATGACACACTTTGTAACAACAGAGATCTTTAAAAAATCATGTTTTTTAATTTTTGTTTAAATAGCGCGCTCCTCCCTTTGAAAAATAGAAAATAGAATATTTTGTATTTATTTTCTAATACTTATCATCCTAACGAAAAAAATCTATGGATAAATCTAGAAGTAAATGTCGCTTTCACATGTGGCTACAACAATTTAAGCAAACTCTGAAAGATATCTACTTCTATATTTAGGCATAAGTGCACGTAGAATCACAAAAAAATAAAAATTACCCCAAAAAACCATACAAAAATGGGCGAATTTTCATATGAAAAATCACCCCAAAAATTGCACATTTTTCATAATTTTTAGGCAATATTTTATATTTGTCATTTGAGCAAGTTTTCAGTATTAAAAGCTATAATGAAAAATTGGATATATTGAAATATGACCTTCCTGGACGAATTATCAACCTCTACTTTGGTCAACCCCAGAGGAGAAAATCTTTAACGCCGGCCAAACCCAAAAAAAACATTTACTCTGCGTAGAAGGATATGGTAAATATATATTTTTGGGCGAGTTTTCATATTAAAATTTAATAAATTTTTTGACGATTTTTGTATGGAAAATGGGAGATTTTAATTTTCGATAAATTTGTTTTTGTTTTGATGAAAAAATTCATCTTTTTGGCTCATTTTTGTTTTGTACGATTTTGAGGTCGCTTATGAAAAATTACCATTTTGGGGGTCCTTTCGTAAAAGAAATCGTGAAAACGGCTAATATTCGTTGCCGGATTTGGATTTATCTCAGAGGAGAAAATTTGTAATTCCGGCCGAAGGTCGACAACTCTGAACACCTTTATTCTGCGTAGACGGATTTGAACATATCGTAGATGGTATATTTTAGGGAAATTTTTCATATTATAAATTACTTAATTTTATGGGCAATTTTTCATATGAAAATTGACACAATTTTTCGGAGATTTTTTATTTTTGTTTTGGGTGATTTTTCATTTATTTTTGGGCGTAATTTCATTTTCAGTTTTGGCCGATTTTTTTTCTTTTGGTCGATATTTCATTTATTATTTTTTTTCTTCATGAAGAAAATAATCTTCATTATAAAATATTTTGTGCTATTAGAAAATATTATGTTATCTATTTTAAATGGGGATTTTCGCAAACAAAATCTATATATTGTATATGTAGTCATAAATATAAAAAAAATAAAATAAAATAAAATATCTCTTCAAAAATTTTATTTTAAGGGTATTTACATGCCAGATTTTTAATCATTAAAAAACTTATATATCCAAAATGAGAGTACAAATATTACAGGAATGTAAAATTGGAATTTTATTAAAAAATATCCTTAATTTTGTTATTTTATGAATCAGCACAAAAAATAAATAAAGTTCTCGGACTCGATTTTTTATAGTATCAACGTTGAAAAGCAGTGAGAAATTTCACTTCAAACTTCTTTAAGCAAATTGATATTTTTTAAATAGTTGTATACGTCTCTACCCACTCATTTATAGGAGTGTGACAATTATATTAAGGTAGTAGTGTAAATGGTCGGAGCCGTCATATACATATATCGTGGTAACTACTTCTATCAAATTAATGCTTAATAATAGTGTGATCATATTTTGTATATGGAAAAAAAATATTTAAATTCTCCAACTAAATAAAGGCATTTTCATTTGCATTGAGGAAAAATAGTTTCGCTTTGAGCGGATTTGCTTACAGTAGATTTTATGCAATCAAGAATATACTTGCGTTGGTTGAAGTTTCCCCGATTAAACAGTCCTGATTGGTCAGATCTGACCACGAATTATCACTGGATTATCATTTGCAAGAATTATTGCCAACTACCCTTCATTTGAGCATAACATTCGCTCAATGAATGCAAAAAATTGAAGGCAATCCACTGTTTATACGCAATATTCTCCTCGTTGCTGAATCTCATTTTTGGCTAAATGGATATGTTAATAGTAATATTGCAGCATTATCTAAAACTTCATAATAGTTTTTACAAATTATTCCCAATAAATGTGAGTTTTTTGTTGTCACTTTGAAAACCGCAAAAAAGACTTTAAACGGCCAATATCACGACCAATAAGTTATTCTAAGACAAATATAACATATTTATATATTCTTTATTTTTTATAAAATATTTTGTGCTTTCTTTCATTTTTAGTACGGAAATATTACTTTTTCAAACTAAAATAAAATATTTTTTTGTTTAATTTTTTTAATTTTGAGAAGAATGAAAGTGGTCTAAGTCATTGCATCCTCTGAAAGTAGTGGTTCCCTTGTCGATTTTTTATAAAAGTTCGATTTGTGGGGTTCATACCTGAAGATTTTGTAATCTTAACAAACATTGTAGTTAAATATATATAAACGACAGCATTTGTGAAACACTACAATTCATTCTTTTCGTTTGACTACCTACAGTCACTTTCATATATGAAAGAAAAAAATGGTCTAATAGCTAGTTCTTGCAATAGCGTATCACCATTACTTCATATATTAGGCCTGTTCGATAGGGCTTACTAGCTTAATATTTGTATGGAATTTACTCGCTTAACAAGAAAAGTTGTGCCAGACTCTCTGATTAATTTCAACAGAACCAATGGATAAAAATATTGTCCCTTATTTCTTAGCTAGTAAACCCAATCGAACAGGCCTATTAATTAATAATAAAAGAGACAAATAGAAATCTAAAAACATTGACATATTTTAACCGACTCAACTAAAAATGTCTTTGTCATTAACGAAGGGGGATGTTATATTTCGGCCAAAATTCCGACTTCCTCGTCCAGAGTGCAGTGTTTATGTTTCGTGGGCAGTTAGAAAAAGTCAGTTTTTTTACGAAAAATTAACAAAATTCATTATTTTTCCATAGTCCAATAAAATCCGTGGATAAATTCCCTTTCACTACTGATGTCCACTGTAGTGGACGTAACTTCGCGACTCCACTAAACATTGTTACTAACAACAAAAATGTTTTTTTTTTTTTTGTTGAAATATTTTAAACGGTACTTTGCATCACAAAGTACAAACGAATAGAGATAGATGTATAACATTTAAAGTATTTTTAGCAGAAATTCTTCACTTTAATTTGATATACATATCGTTTTTGTATCGCTCGTAAAAGTAGGAAAATAAATTATTAGTTTTAATAAATTATTAACATTATAAAATCGTAAAAGTAGTAGCAATAAGGGGTGAAACTTGAATTGGTTGTTAGTCCTAAACGAATAGTGATAGATGTATAACATTTAAAGTATATTAAGCAGAAATTCTTCACTTTAATTTGATATACATATCGTTTTTGTATTACTCGTAAAAGTAGGAAAGTAAATTATTAGTTTTAATAAATTATTAACATTATAAAATCGTAAAAGTAGTAGCAATAAGGGGTGAAACTTGAATTGGTTGTTAGTCCTAAACGAATAGAGATAGATGTATAACATTTAAAGTATTTTTAGCAGATATTATTCTCTTTCATTTGATATACATATCGTTTTTGTATGACTCGTAAAAGTAGGAAAATAAATTATTAGATTTATAGTAGCAATAACTGATGTTATTGAATTTGAATCGGCAAATCGGTTCCTATTTAGATATGGACTCACACAAATGCCAAAGTTGACCCACCCTACTTTAGCTTTCCTTTCTTGTTTTATTATGAACTTCATCATATTTTGTAGCAGATTTTTTACCCGATCCTCATTGATCGTATTTCATGTTTTTAATTCTCATTTCTTTCTATAGTTTTTTATGTTCTGCCCAGTGTAATTGATCTGATCGTCATCAATCATGAAAACACCTCATAATCATAATATGTATATCCCATTATGGTTTACATTTCATGCCTTATCTAATTTATTACATAGAAAAGCGCCGCTGAAAATTTCCAGAAACTGCCACTGGTTACTTTGAATCTTTGGCATTGTCGGCAGTCTATGCTATTGCTGGCCTATACTACACTCGCTACACTTCTTGGAATAGAGCTGGCGATTTGAAAACTTAAACATAATTTTCTCAGGCCATAATTTACTCGCCATCTAGAGAACACAGAAATTTTAATACCTCACAACAAAGCCCACTCATATCATTAACGCTGTTGGCTTTTATGATTTGGCCGGCTACTATTGTTCTGGGTAGGCAACTGAAGACTTCTATTATAGAAAAATTTCAAATATGAAAAAATGCAATTTATTTTTTTTCTCTCTCTGAGTCTCTCAACCTGCCAGGCTGGCTGGCTGCTGGCCTGTCTGTCTGTTTGTCTAATGGTTAGTTGGTCTGGCAACGAAACAATCAGTGCCAGCATTAAATCATTGTCTCCAAAGTTTGGTGCGTTTTTCCAGCTGTTTAGCGAAGATATTTTATTGCTGCTGTCTGCAGTTTCAGTATTCCGATTTCAGTTTTCCAGTAGTGACCTTACTTGGTGGTGCGTGTCTGCACACAATGTGCATATTTAATTTTTTTGTTGCTGCGCGCGCGGCTGCTGGAGCCGTAGGTTTTTTTCTTTCAGCCATAATGTCCCCGGTATATTTTTTTCCTGTGCCGTATGCCGCAGCTAATGGGAAGGAAAATAACATTGCGTTTTTCCTGAATGCACACGCATTCAGTCACATGGCTAGGAGTAGGAGGAGGAGGCAATCTGCTGGGACACTGTGATGGCAGTCACATACAGACAAAAATTTACATTAGAATGTAGTGCAGGCAGTGTGTCGCTGGAATCGATGGAGACGGGCGGTCGGGTATGGGGCCACAGGCACACACAGCGATTTGAAAAATGTTTTATTTTGCGACACATGAAAGCATTGATCATGAGCATGCAACCAACGCTCAGAGATAATGTGGCACTCTTCTATTCTACATATTATCAGTGCCAACGAAAACTAAGCTAAACTAGCTGGAGTTATACTTATAATGGTGTTACTTAATGATCGGAAATATAAAGAAAACCTGTGGTGTTGTTGCTGAAAATATTTACATTGGGCACCCTACGCAAATATACGAATGAAAAATGGACAGAGTAAATGAGATGGCTTTAAGAATCCTTCAAAAAAATAATCCATAAAAAAATTCCTCTGGTAGCCATTGAAATTAATTTTTTTGTGGAAGATGGCTGAAATAATCGATCAGACTTTATAACACTGTCCGACAGACAGTCCTTATTATACTTGAACCAGATGATATACATTTAAAACTATACGTGAAATATAGTTAATTGACGTTTTTAGTTTTTCATTTTCTCATCCTGTTGTCCCTAAAAAGGACTACAACTTTCCAAATGATAAAATGTTTCAAAAATTATATTTAATACTTATTATCACCCTATGACATCGGTATAAATGCCAAATCAAACAAGAGAATATGTGCTAAAAATACTTTAAATTGCAAGCTTTTATCTGATTTAGTTTAATATTAACAACTATTTAAAATTATGTGTCTTAACAAGCACGATATGAATAAGAACTAGAAAAACTAAGGGGTAAACTACAAATGGATGTTAATGCGGACCTGATACAGATAGAAGCGTAATATTTAAAGTATAAATATATATTAATTTGCCACAAATACCGTTATCATAGGGTGCGAAAAAGTATAAAAAATATTTTTATGAAAAATTGTATCCTTTGGAACTTTGTAGTCCTGCGAGGAAATGAAGAACTAACAACGTCAAGTAACTTAATTTTGTCTATAGTTTCATACGTCTATCATCCGGTTCAAGTGTAACGACTTTTTTAAAAATTGTCGTACGGTGTAATATGAGATGTAACTGTCCCAAAGACAATTTGTTCATCACTAAAGTAGTTTATTTACAGTGGGCTAAGGAGAAAATATAGAATAGACCATAAATGTTGTATTTAAACAAAAATGTTCTTGTTGTTCTCTTCATTTTATATAAAACACTATACAACAAAAATATAAAAATGTTGTGTCTAAAACGTACACATTTATTTTTTGTTTGCATTGATTCATAAAATCTACACAAACATTGTTAATGGAATTTGATTTTTAAATTCCCATTAATACCACCATTTTGGAAATAAGTCCGATCATGACCGTTTCAATTGAAGGTAATTATTTTGGCAACAATTGAATTTCACTTTCTCTAGAAAAATCAGTTGTTTAGGAACATTCACAAACAATTTAAAAAAATATATTTAAAAAAAATCTTTTTTTGCTGCGGAAAAACTGCATAAAAATAGAAGAAAAATTCGATCTTTTTTGTTGTAATGCTAACGCTCTAAGAAGAAACTAATGTATATTTGTAAAAGATCTATAGATAACTGTAGAAGTTATGATCCTCTTTAAAAAAAATCATGTTTTATTTTTAAAAGGCGAAAACAGAATATTTTGCTTGATTTTGCAAAAGCTGGTCCTTATCGAAAAACCCCTTCGTAGACGAAAGAGAGTTATCAAAATCATATGTTTAATTTTTCAATAGCTGGTATCTTTGCGTAGGAAGAAGTAAAGGAATTCATCATCATTTTTTAAGTTTTCAAATTAAGTTTTGCTTAAATTGAATTAAAACAAGTAAATTTTTCAATATAGCGAAACCAAAACAAATACAAATATTGAAAAAATAATTTTATAAATAAATATAATATTTTAATTTTTTCAAACCATTATTTATTCCAAATCAAAAAATAAATATTCTTATATTTATATTTTCAAAAAGCTTAAATACCATAAATATTGGTAGATAGTGGGTGCTACAGTTGGTTCTATTTCCATTCCAAAAGTACAAATTTTGAAAAACCATTATTAGACGTACATAGTGCAAAATAACCTAACTTCATGATTCAACCAATTTTTGCCGTAAAAGAAAAATTACTAATTTGAAAAAAAACTTTTTATTTTGCGTGTCTATGCAGTCAGAGGGATATATACACCGAATTCCATGATTCCAGCTGCTCCCATTTGGTTGGTACCATTTTTACCCCCTTGATGTTTCTACGCAATTAGAATTTCATCATTCTACCTGTAGTCGTTTAGTTGGTACTTTTTTATCCCTCTGTACCATGGAAAAACCCTTTTATTTTTATTCATTTCTACGTAGCCAAAGGAATGTCTACTCCGAATTTCATGACTCTAGCTGCGGTCATTTGGTTGGTACTATTTTTATCCCCTTTTTCTATTTTGGCCCCAATAAGTACGAATTTCGAAAAATCAGTTTATTTTCCGTGTCTACACAGTCAGAGGAATGTATACTCCGAATTGCATGACTCTAGCTGCAGTCATTTGATTAGTACTATTTTTATCCCTTTTTTCATTTTAACCCCAAAAAGTACGAATTTTGAAAAATCCGTGTATTTTACTTATCTATGCAATCAGAGGAATGTATACACCGAATTTCATTATTCTAAGTTGGTACCATTTTTATCCCTCTATTCCCATTTTACCCCTTAAAAGTACGAATTTGGAAAAAATACTATTATATTATGTATCTACTCAATTAGAGGAATGTACACACCGAATTTCGTGTTTCTTGCTGTTGTCGTTTAATATATACCATTTTTATCCCTTTTTTTGCCCCATTTCACCCCCTACAAATAAGAATCACTTTATGGTGCACGTTTTTGCTATAAGGGGAATGCGCGTACCAAATATCAAGCAAATATAAACAGACATATTCAAAAAACATGCTTAAATACGCTAAAATATTAGGGATTGTTATGGGTATTTTTAGTCCTTGTGAGGGAAAAATTTTTCCCTTTGGGCCAATTTCGCCCCGTTTCAATCCCAACCGATCTACGACTATAAGACGCATTTATGGAAAATTTCAACGTTCTAGCCCCCTTCGTTTAGATGCTAGATGCTTTCAACAAACGGACAGACGGACGGACGGACATTAGATCGTCTTAGAATTTTATGACGATCAAGAATATATATACTTTATAGGGTCTCAGGTCGATATTTCAAGGTGTTACAAACGGAATGACAAAGTTAGTATACCCTAGGGCGTACCTCAAAAAAAAAGTTCGCCGTACACCTTCGAATATGAAGTATTATTGAAAGGTAGTTTCAAAAAAAAAATTTTTATTTTTTTATGCCGAACGTAGGGGTCGCGCTTTTACATTTTTCTATATAACTTGTATTTATAAACGGATTTTAAAGTGTGATACATCGATGTTTTTGTCTCGACGAGGCCGATTTTTTTGTCTTTGAAGTCATTGAGCTCAAGCACCCCCTTCTGGTACTTACCCATCATTTCTCAGTTGCTACTACCCTAATGTACCACTCTAATAATCGAAAATTAAAGCTCGCATAAAATCATGAATCATGTTTGAGCTCAATGACTTCAAAGACAAAAAAATCGGACAAAAACATCGATGTATCACACTTTAAAATCCGTTTATAAATGCAGAAGTTATATAGAAAAATGTAAAAGCGCGACCCCTACGTTCGGCATAAAAAAATAAAAAAAATTTTTTTGAAACTACCTTTCAATAATACTTCATATTCGAAGGTGTACGGCGAACTTTTTTTTTTTACTTGTAACCTGGTACGCTCTAGTATACCCCCATCCTGGAGGTGGAGGGTATAAAAATAGTCCGTAACTTCCATTTAACCCATGGATGAATTGTCCACTTGGAAACCCTTTGTCCATTGATAATCAGATCAATTCAGATTTGCGACCTTAACTTTATTTATACAAAATTAAATCAGATACTAGGGTATCCAATTATTCGGACTTTTAACTAATTCGTTCAATCGTTAATTCGAAAATGAAAATTTTCCAATTATTCGATTAATGACTTCAAGAGTTATTCGATTAACTGATGATTTACTGATGATTTTAATAATCAACTTAATTAATAGGAGTTACTTGTATAGGCAAGAAAAAATGATTCCATGTGATTCAAGACTTTGGGTACCCTAGCAGCTACATATAATATCTTGAGTCTTTTAATTCTATTCGAAGGCGTTCAGTGAGTGAAAATGTTTTTTTTCAATTGCTACTAATATTAAAGCAGAGTTACATAGGAGGACGATCGTGATTAAATAGAATCAGAAGATAGTCATGAATCGTTATAGATTGCTCTCTTTGATTTATAAAATTAAAGTAGTCTGTACAGCAGAGCGGTTGAATCTTAAGTCTTTTGATTCCCCTCATAGCCCTTATTATTTTAGCTCTGAAGAGTTTTTTCTAGCCAACTGACAATGGTTTTTCATGGTAACTGAACTTTGTTGTTAAGACTTTGACATGCATCGATAGATCACATGAGTCACTGATGAATACACTGTCATTAAATTATTTACTACAGTAGCATTTAATTAGTATTTAAATTGATTTTTACGATCAGTCTATTTGTTTACAATCTATCGCAAACCTTTAATACTGTTATGATAAGAGAATATATCCTTTTTGTCGTAATGTCAAAGAACAATTTTTTTGGCAATGATCTACAAAATTCTACCTCCTAAGAAGATTAAGATTAATACTAATTATATTGTTAGCCTTTGCAACCAGTAGTATTGTTAGAAGCCAGCTGATACTTCCAATGGATAGTTTAGTATTTTTGATCATAAAACTATTCAGAACTTTTCATTTGAGCGACTTTTATCTTGTTAAATTTATGTGTAAGAAAAAAATTACATTAGTTCGTGAAAATTTCCGTGCGATGATTTACTACTATTTCGAGACAAGAGTGCCTTTTCCACGTTTTGCCATGAGTTCGATCGCGATTGGCATGCTCTCAAGGACGAATTTCATGAAGATTGCGCTAAAATTGATAATGCAAAATAGTGGGATTTACATAGAGTTACGTGATTGAAAATTCTTTATGTTTTTGAAAAACACTGTGAAAAACTTCGTAGCCTTAACAAGGATATACCTTGTCCTTGACTAAAGCAGCCATTAAATAATTCGATTTAGACGCATGATCTGTCAAAAGTGATAGATCGCGTTAAAGTCGCATAGTGATTTCAAGACAGGATCTCATGCAAATTTTTACAGTCTATTCGATAATTTAATTTTTTGGAACTTATATTCATGAAAATGAGAAGCAAAGTAGACAATATTTAAAACCGCATGTTGAATGTTTTTAATTTATTTTTTATTTTTCCGGATAGTCTGGTTTGAGGTCATGGACAAATGAAAAAACTGATGTTTAGTTTTTTTATATTGTTTTATTTATTTATTATTCTTTTCTGATCTTTCGATCGTCATCGACGATCATCCTCAGGGATATTCAATTTTTGCAAAACCAATAAACTCTTTCGTTTTAAAACACTTTCTCAACAGTTTTTAATTTATTTTTATTATTTTTGAATTTTGCTTCATTAACTAATAGGCCTAAAACCTCCACGTATACGTCTAATAGTTTTAAATCTAATAGTATTGTAAAACAATGAAAATGGCTCAGAGGGAAAAAGTAACCCTCACAAGGGCAGAAGCAACCTTTATTTCGAACATTTAAAATATGACTGCCTTATTATTCGAAGAATTTAATTGAATAGTATTTAGATTTTAGATTTATTATGCTAAATTTCAATAGTACTCCATATTATCATAGGTATTCAACAAGAAATATAAAAATTAAAAATATATTGAAAAAGCAACCAAAAATAAATAAATTGATTATTATTTTTATTTTAATATAAATATAATTTTTTTAATAAAAATATTTTTGTTACACACCCTCTAAGTGATAGTGATCGTTATAAGAAATTAATTCTGAGAGTGTTTATCAAGTGAAATGCTAGTGAAGTGCCTTTAAAAATGATAATACTTTTGATGTATTCAATTTTGTAAAA